>CANIUD010000825.1:0-312500 GCA_947470075.1 Closterium sp. Yama58-4 | reverse complement strand
CATTAACAAATCAGTATACCACAAACATTCCCATACAAAAATTCCAGTAAGCCAAATCAAGCACACATCAATCGATTTTATACTAATAAACCACATCAGCTAACAAAAACGAAAACCTACACAAGTAAACTCTACTGAGGGGTCGCCTTCCGGGTCCTACGAGATCGACGGCTGCGCTTTGGTGTTCCTGATGATGGCGCCACTGCAGCCTTGGGTGTCGCTGGCACTACTGGCTTGGACTCCTCGGCTGCTGCTCCGTTCTGCCCAGCCACAGGAACCACCTGCAGAGGAAGGGGATGAAGTGTGCAGGGAAGGGTGTGAAGTATTGCAGAAGCGAGAGGGGAGCAGGAGGAGATGACCGAGGTTCCCCCAACAGGCAACACCATCTCGAGTCATCCGACACATGTCAGGCAAACACCTGTACCGGGAGGACCGCAGTGTAAAGGAATATACAACTGTACGCAAGCACACTTCACAGGAACACCTTCTCAGGCTCACCCAAAGCCCACTACAGCAACTCACCTCGGCCTCCACCACTGCCACCTCCTCCTCCCCACCTGTGCACGCGGTCGTGAAGGACCGTCCATAACAGAGGTGACTCTGAGTCGACTAAAAAGACACCTCAATATTTCAATAAGATGCCCAAAACAGCAGCTTACCTCAGCCTCCACCACCACCACCTCCTCCCCCTCTCCCGAGATCTCCGCCCTCAGCTGCTCCAGCCGGGCCTTCTCCCGTGTCGCCTTCTCCTCCGCCACCCGCGCCGCCTCCTCCGCCGCCCGCTTGGCCGCCCGGCGGGCGGCATCGGCCTCCTTCTGCTTGCGGAACTGTTCACCACGCAGCTTCTCCTTGTCCTGTTGTGTGGCGACGGCAGAGGCGGCAGAGCGCTTGGCCTGCCCCACGTCGATGATGTCGCCTCCCCCAGCTGCCACCTTGGGCGTGGCGCCACCCATCTTGCGCAGGTAGATGGTCTGCCCCGTGCTCAGCAGGTTGTTGGTGAACCTGCGGGGGGGGGCGGGGGGCGGGGGGGGGGGGGGGGGGGGGGGGGGGGGGGGGGGGGAAGTGCGCGAGGGGGTAGGGATTGGGGAAAGGAGGGTGGGGAGGAGGGATGGGTGGAGAGAGTTGAGTGTCAGGCCGCCGGCATGGCAGCACCCATCTTGCGCAGATAGATGGTCTGGCCCGTGCTCAGCAGGTTGTTTGTGAACCTGCGGGGAGAGGGGGGGGGGGGGGGGGGGGGGGGGGGGGGGGGGGGGGGGGGGGGGGGTAGGGATGGGGAAAGGAGGGTGGGGAGGAGGGATGGGTGGAGAGAGTTGAGTGTCAGGCCGCCGGCATGGCAGCACCCATCTTGCGCAGATAGATGGTCTGGCCCGTGCTCAGCAGGTTGTTTGTGAACCTGCGGGGGGGGGGGAGTGCGCGAGGGGGTACGGATTGGGGGAAGGAGGGTGGGGAGGAGGGATGGGTGGAGAGAGTTGAGTGTCAGGCCGCCGGCATGGCAGCACCCATCTTGCGCAGATAGATGGTCTGGCCCGTGCTCAGCAGGTTGTTGGTGAACCTGGAAAGGAAAAATGGGGGGGAGGGGAAGGGGAGCGGAGAAAAGGGGGGAGAAGGGGGGTGGGTGAGGGGTTGGAAAATGGGGAGGGAGAGATGTAAGTTGACTGGGGGGGGCGGGGGGGAGGGAAATGGGGGAGGAGGAGGGTGGGGAGGCAGTAGGAGCGGAGTGAGTTGAGCGTGAAGCCAACGCTGGCATGAGTTGCACAAGAGTTGGCATGCCAATGCCATCTTGCACAGGTACAAGGTCTGGGTGGGGATTGAGGGGGAAGAGGCTTGTGAGTGAGTTGACAGGCTAGCCACCAACAACACTAGCATGGAAATATTTTTTTCCAGCAGATGGACGGATGGACAGAGTTTTTTCTACACAAGGGAAAGTTATGGACGGACGGATGGGGCAAAGACCGAGAGTTATGGTGGTAACCCTACACAGTTGATAGTAAACAGGAGAGGGAGAGATATGAAGGTAAAATTACGTGATTCATGGTGACAAAAGAGTAGAGGGAGAGACGTGGTGGTAACCCTACACAGTAGATGGTGAAGTTACCAGTAAAGGGAGAGTCCCGAGGGCACGGAGAGGGAGAACCAGCCAATCATGAGCGGCAGGAACTTGAGAATCGCTTGTGTGTTCTTCTGTGCTGGATCCTGGTTGGTGAGAGGCGGGAGGGGTGGGGAGTGTGAGAGGACAGACGGCAGGAGATGCGGGAGAGTGAGTGAGTTAGAGCACAAACATGAGTGGAAGGACCTATGGGGGAAGGGAAGATCAGTCGTACATTCTACTCTACCTGTGCTTGGCCCTGGTGAGGGGAGGGAGGGAGTGGGAGTGGAAGAGGGCAGGCAGAAGGAGAGAAAAAAGCCCTCCTGAAGGAATGACTGTGAGCACACGAGGAGGAAAAAGCTTGAAGAGTGGAGCCACGCCTGCCAATGCAATGCAACGTACACGCCGTAACATGCACACACACCACACTCACATCGCATCACACTCACATCGCTCTGAGGCGGCTGCATGATCTGCATGGCATAGAACTGCGACGCCATCAGTAGCACTGGAACACACCAGACGCTAACCCACACTCGTACCAGACGCCGACACACACTGAGTCACTGAAATAATCACACAAACCACACTCAAACTACTCACATCGCTCTGGGGCGGTTGCATAATCTGCATGGCATAGAACTGATTGACAGTCAGACTGTGTTGCGCACTGTCACGCTCACACTCTCACCAACAGACAGACTCCAACCACTCACATCGCTCTGAGGCGGTTGCATGATCTGCATGGCGTAGAGCTGCGACGCCACCAGCAGCACCAACTAGCTCTCACACACCACACACGCACTCTCACACTGCCCTACTCACATCACTCTGAGGCGGTTGCATGATCTGCATGGCGTAGAACTGCGATGCCACCAGCAGCACTGGCAGCACCAGGTAGGCCGCTGTGGCCTCCCATCCAAGGGGAGGGGCCCCGTCCTGAAAGCCGAAGAGCAGGGAGAGAAGGGGCAGGGAGAGAGAGGGAGAGAGAGGGAGAGAGAGGGAGAGAGAGGGAGAGACATGAGAGGAAAAGCAGCAATGGCAGCACTGGGGAGGCCGCTGTGGCCTCACATCCAAGCGGTGGGACTTGGTGCTGAGGGGGTTACACCCGTGGTGTGAGGTGGAGTTGAGGATTGATATTTTGCACGGTGTCAATTTGTCTAAGGATTCAACAAGACAGCTGACTTTTGAGTTGACTCACAAGTCAGCTCGATATTTTGCGCAGTGTCGAAGTGTCTAAAGATTCAACGAGAAAGCGAGGATGATAAGAAACAAATCATACAACGGTGGACAGGGAAATGCACGCGTGTCACTTTAAAACTTCAAATAGAAAATTCTCGCAAGAGGAGTTAAGTGACAAAACTCAGAGATAGAGTAGAGGATAACCAAGTTACAGATTAAGTGGCCTCTCTGACTCACAATGAAGGGGAAGAGCCACGAGATGCCAGAGCCGCTGTCGCGAGCAGCAATGGACGTGGGGCCGGCAAGAGAAGGGATCCAAAAGAAGCCCTCCGTCAGCACTCCCTGCCATGGGGTGGTGGGGTAAGAGGGAGGGTGGGAGGGAGGTAATAGGAGTCAAGGGAGGTTGAGAGAGGGGATACAAAAGAAGCCATCCGTGAGCACCCCCCGTGATGAGGTAGACGGGGGAGGGGTGGGGAGCATGCACGTGTGAGGGGAGGACGAGGTGGTGGGGAGAGAGAGATGCATGGGACTTGGGGCTGGCAAGAGAGGGAATCCAGAAGAAGCCCTCAGTAAGCACGCCCTGCAGGATACTTTTGAGAATGCCCTCAGGGTATTTTTGAGCACGCCCTGCAGGGTATTTTTGAGAATGCCCTCAGGGTACTTTTGAGCACGCCCTGGCGGGTATTTTATGCCCTCAGTAAGCACGCCCTGGCATGGGTTAGATGGGGGAGGAGAGGGGAGCACGTGGGAGGCGGGGGGAAAGTGGTGCGGAGCGAGAGATGTATGGACTTGGGGCCGCTGAGAGAGGGGATTCACACGAACCACTCTGTGTGAACGCCCTGTGACGGGGGCGTTCGGGGGAGAGATTGGGGGAGGTGACTGGAGCAAGGCGAGGAGGAGGAGGTGGTGGAGGAGGGGGTTGGATAGAGAAGTAGAAGGGGCGAGGGGAGTGAAGTGGGGTGGGGTGTGGTGGGCTGTGGTAGTTAAGGAGGGGAAGAGGTGGTGGGAGGGAGGGATGGGGCAATAGAGCATCTGTTACCTTATATCAACCTGCAATGACATTCTCTACTCTCAAAGCTATGTCTCATACATCTAGTAGCCCTGGAAATCCTTTTGAGGTGACTTTTGAGTCGACTCAAAAGTCACTTCATACATCTAGTAGCCCTGGAAATCCTTTTCTTTGCAGTCACAATCACTACTCACTTCTATGCCCACGTTGCTGAGAGCCTAATACCTCTTTCCTGCCCTTCAAACACTCTTCTTTACAGTCATATTCTCTTCTCTCACCTCCTTAGCCACGTTGCTGAGCGCCTGATACAGTCCGATGAAGACCGGCAGAGTGGCTAGCGTGGGCAGGCACCCTGTAAGGAAACACACGCGAGAAGGTGAAAATACAAGCCCAGGAAACACATAGATTTGAAAGTTATACCAACAGGGTGGTTTACCCACTGAATGACAATAAACACCAACTACATATGGACTACAGAACAATGGTGCATGGAAATTTTAAGCCAACGCGTCTAACTAAGAGCTCTAATTGCCAAACTGGTGTCACTGGTGTCGTCGTCAGGGGTTGCTGTGCTCATCAGTAGCGCCAGGAATCGTGAACAAAAGGTCACCTTCGTTAGCTAACACAGCTTTCGGGCTGACAATCTCAGCAAGCTTTATCTCGTCTCTTGCATTTTATGTCGTTTTTTTTTTTTTCTCCAGTAACATTTTGCACATTAAAAGAGAGAGAGAGAGAGAGAGAGAGAGAGAGAGAGAGAGAGAGAGGAGAGAGAGAGGAGAGAGAGAGAGAGAGAGAGAGAGAGAGAGAGAGAGAGAGAGAGAGAGAGAGAGAGAGAGAGAGAGAGAGAGAGAGAGACTGTAGAGAACACTATCCTCACCCGCAAGTGGGTTGACGCCAGCCTGCTTGTATAGACGCGATGTCTCCAGCTGAATGCGCTCCTGATGGCGTCAGAGCGATACGGGGAAACAACGGGATGGAGGAATGGGAGAGGGGAACAAGGAGGGGGGTGGGAGAGGGGAATGGAGAAGAAAACGGGAGGGGGGGGAATGAGAGAAGGTAAGGTAAGGTTGGAAAACGACGGCAATGCGAGGGAAAAACGTGGAGAGTGGAAGTACGAATGGATTTTGCTGTTTAAATAAACGGAACAACAAAATGGTGTTGAGAGGCAGAGGGAGAGGAGAGGAGGGGAAAGGGTGGGTTTGGGGGAGGGAGGGAGGGGAGAGGGAGGGGGGGGTGCGGGAAAAGGGGGGTGGAGGGGGGGGGGAGGGGAGGAAGCGGAGGGGGTGGGGGGTGGGGGGGGGGGAAGATAAGAGGGAAAGGGAAGTGGGGGGAGGGCGAGGGTGGGGTGGGGGTGCGCGACGAGCACCTGATCGCCGGCATATTTGGTCTGGATAGCCTTGACCTTGGGCGCAAGGTTCTGCATTGCCATGGTTGACTCGACCTGCGGAGGAGCGGGAGAGAGGCGAGGGAGAGGCGACAGGAAGGGGGGAGGGAGAGGCGAGTGCGAGGGAAGGGAGTGAGAGAGAGTGGAAATGGAGAGAGGGAAATGCGATAGGGCATTGAAGTCAAAGATTCTGCTTAAAAAAAAAACAACTTCCAGTTAGCACGAGGAACTACACTGCACGACACTGGAAGAAAGAGACAAAAAAAGGAAAAGGAAATCAAATATCTTAACGAGGAACGACAAAGCGGGAATGAGTTCGCAAACTAGAGGAAGACATATGCGTGCAAGAACCGTCTTCTCCGCACAAAGCGCGGATAACCGTGTACCTGTTGCTTGGTGAGCGGAAAGGTGACGACTTTAACGAGCAGCGTGAGCAGGATGATGGAGAACCCGTACGCGTACGGCACGTTCAGCGCCGCCAGCCCTTGCTCCAACACCTGCGGGAGGAAGTTCGCGGGATGAGCGACGACATACGCAGAGAGGAACCGAGGAGGGGTAAAGAACCGGCTTTGCAGGATAGTGAAGAATCCGTACGCGTACGGCACATTCAGCGACGCCAGCCCTTGCTTCAGCACGGAAGAGAGAAACGTAAGTACCTTGCGAGATGAGCGGCAACACACGACGGGAGGAGGGGTGAAGCAAAGGGTGAAGGGAACCAGGAGGGGTAAAGGGTTTTACGGATTGATCGGAAACGGACGACGTGCGGCGGAACGCGGAGTAAAGGAAGTGTGAGTGAGCATCGTGTGGACGACAGGACGCAGAGGGACAGCGTTTCACTTGCAGAGCGCGCTCGTTAAATGCGTCAACCACCGAGGTAGGGGCCTTTCTATCAATAGAGCCCAGCAGGACAAGATAACAACTTCGGGAATTCTCAGAACTGAGATAAGCACGGCATTTTCTCCTTGCAAAAGAGCCAGCGGACAGGGCTCCAGTGCAATGCGTGCTAGTTGAAAGCATCGACAAGCGAGGTACGTGCATTTTCTCCTTTCGACAAAACTAAATAAATAGCGTTACAGCGGACATCAACATTAGCACAAACCATGCACTGGTTGGCACTATGCCTTGGCGCAGCACTGAACCACGAAAGGAAAGGGGAACACCGGCAATTGATGCTGGTGAGGGACCGACGACACAGTTGTGGACCCCGGAGCAGATACTAGCTGAAACGCCTCCTTGACTAAAGCTCTAATAAATCGTTCATTATTGTGAGGCAACTAACCATAGCTACTCGACGAGAAACCAATAGGCCTGTCTGATCGCACTATCTGTCTGTTAGTCTGTGAAAGCCGTAGCCAAAAAAAGTCACCATTGCACTAGTTACGCAGAATCTCCCAAAAACGAACTTCCATCTGCCACCATTAGGGAGCTCTCAAAGATATCCGCACGCCAAGAAAAAATGCCAAATCACCTCACGAGCTGACCCTCCCACTGGCTAAATATAATGAAGTGCCTCCTGAAGGCGCTTTCAAAATCCCTTTTGGAAGAAAAGGGAGAAAAACACCGACTTATGTGAGTTTCCGTAACGACTACACGGCTCACTCTCACCTTCAAAATGCTCTCCAGAAGGTTCGCGAGCCCAGCGAACCAGCCACCATCGGAAGCCGCCTCAACCGCTGCGTCTCCGCCAGACGCCGCCGCGTCAGCTGCTACAGCCGCCACGGCGGTTGACACGTCAGCAGCCGCGGAGGCCGCCGCGTCCGCCGCATCGGCAATGGCGTAGAGGAAATTGTGGGAAGTAAGGGTGGAAATTGCGGCGTCTAAATGCAGCGGATCGAAAACTGCCCTCGCGGCAAGGCTAGACCTTCCTGCTTGCTTGCTGAAACGCTGACCGTGAGATGGGGAAAACCTCAACGGCGCAGATCGTAGTCCTCCGGAAAAGCCAGAAGTTGCAAGCCTATTAAGTCCAGTTGCGGATTGGGATGTCAGGCTTGCTGACGTGGTCGCCATCGAGAGTACACTATCCATGGCGAAGAACTGGACGCAACGCAAGGACAATAGGACACGGCAAGTTCAGCTCAATTGGAGCGTCTGGCAGACTCTACGGCGCGCGGAGCTAAACCAGAACGCAATTGTTATGACTCTGGAAACAACTGCGTCAAAGCAGCAAGCAGGGAAAAAGGTCTGAAATTGGTGAGAGAGGAAAAGTGAAGGTCGATTGAGGCCTTTTGAATGAACCTTGAGGGCTGTGAGAAATTGGGAGTGAGGGTCTACTAGGCAAACACAGCGGCAGAAAGGTGCAGTGCAGCAATGCGGAAGGACAGCTGTTGCGGAAAGCACCAACCATGATTGGCGCGGAACAAGGAAGCACGTTGCCCTGTCCGTTTGTTTCTTCCGCGCTGCACTGCCCACTGGCGCGGAGAATTCGAGATTCCGCGAAAGCTCCGAACGCATGTTGTGATTGGGTGTAATGTTGCGCTCTGATTGCGTGATCGTCCCAAAGGGCACGCGCGCAGAATGTTGCGGTCGTGTCCGCTTGAGATTGCACGGGAAGGGAGTAGGGGGACCGCGACATCGACAGCATCAGGCTAGGCACGTCTGGGGCTGCCACGTCGTGGGCAAGCATTCTCTGTCAGCACATCGTCGAACCTTTTGACGTAAGCGAAACGCCACCGTGTGAAAGCCAGAACCTTCAATCCCTCTTGGCACAACTAAAAGGCTAAGAAAGGAATAGACAAACCCATTATATTGCGGGGATCTACACTACTACAAAAGAAAAATAAAGTCCTTACAGCCTGTGAAAGATCATGATAATAAGAAATCAACTAAAACGACTGCCATAAATAAGGACCCAGAAGCATGTACGCAAATTTTAAAAGCAATGATTTCATGAAGGCTCCTCCGACTTCTCAAAAATGAATAGACCCCCTGTGGCAACAGCTCGGCCAACCAAGATTCGCTCGTCGAGAAACGTGATCATGAAGCGATTGGCAGGAACAGAGCTGAATTTGGGCAAGGCAGAAATGTTCAAAACACAGATTGAGTTGGTTGTCAGTATCCAGGAGCAACATAGAGAATGTCTATAAAGTTGTTGCAATTTATTTACAACTTGGATGTGGTTTACCTTGACAATACTTCTGTGGTGGTGCGAAGAGGGGAGCCAAGAGGCACTGACAGCTCCAAAGAACGAAAGAATTGCAGCGCCTGCAACACACGGAGTGCGCCATGCACATGTGGTACACCATGCAAACACAGAAAACGATGCGAACGCGGTACAAACGTAGTATGGAGGCAAGAGATTGCAGTTAGTGCAACAGCAACAGTGCGACCAGAGCATAGCCGCATGGGATCACAAACTAAGTTGGGTCCGTACGTTTTTGGACCCGCGTAGTCGTAATATTACGCGTAAACGTGAACGTACGCCAACGTACGTGTAAATACGCATAGCACATATCCGGGCAGGGAAATTTTTTGCCAAGAAGGGCCATTGACTACAGGAGTGGAACAAGAGGCAGGATGCGAGACCAAAAAAAAAAAAAAAAAAAAAAAAAAAAAAAAAAAACAATGTTGTAAAAAACCAGCACACATGAAACCCGTCACCACAAACCAAATGGGTGGTGGTCGAAACATTGTCGCGCCACCCTTTGATTGTGCAGAAAAAAACCGGATTTAGAGCAAAACGAGGGCACAAGGTTGTCGGGCAGCCCAAAAAAAGTTGTAATCTGCCCGCAAACGTAAACAATTTTCAGCTCCGCACACGTAATTTAAAACGTACGTAAACGTATGTGTAAAATCCAACTTAGATCACAAACGACAAGTGTGTTCCCATGCTGTGTGCACACAAGCATGTCTGCCTGCTATGTTTCTAAGTCTGCATGTTTGGATGCATGCAATGCTCCTTGGTGAATGCATATATGCATGTCCGTGGGCATGCCTGTATCTCTCACATCTAGCGACAGCTGGGCGCGGGGCAGGGCAGCCGGTGCAAGCAGAGCCTGCAGCTGCTCGTTAATCTTCACGCCGCCCACTGCCGCCCGCTCGAACTGCAGCTGGATGGAGCGGCCACTGCGCACGTCAAACTCCGCCGTCACTATTAGGGACGCGCCCTCCTTGTCCTGTGGGGGGGGGGGAGGAGGATGACACCGTGATGCTGTGGGGGAGGGTGGAAAGGAAAGGAGGGATTTAAAACAAGAAGGATGGCCCGGCCACTGCGTGCGTCAAACTCCGCTGTCACTATTAGGGACGCGCCCTCCTTGTCCTGTGAGGGGGGGAAGGAGGATGACACCGTGATGCTGTGCGGGAGGGTGGAAAGGAAAAGAGGATTTTTAAATTAAAAGGATGGCACGGCCACTGAGCACGTCAAACTCTGCTGTCACTATTAGGGATGCGCCCTCCTTGTCCTGTGTGGGGAGGCGAAGACGATGGGGAGAAGCAGGGTAAGGGAAATAGAGAGGAGCTGAGACGAGAGACAGCGAGAGGAGGAGAAGGGAGAATGAAAGGAGTGAAATCAAAAGAATGAAAAAATCAAAAGAATGAAAAGGTGAAGACGGAAGAAGTCGGGCAGAAGTCATCAAAAGGAAACCTTTCGACTTTCGGAATCAATCACACATTGCCATACCTGCACCTACGGTACCAGACCCAAAAAATGGTGCCATACCTGCATCGACCAGACCGAGCCCATACCTCATTGCCATACCTGCAGGCCTGGCAGGCTCCACCGAACCACGTTTTGCACCGTGCCCCCGTCTGTTCGCCCGGCACAGATATAGCGCTGAAAGATTCGGCCCACCTGGACCGAGGGATTGGGGAGGGAGGGGGAGAGAGAGGTAGGGGGAGAGAGGGTAGGGGGAGAGAGGTTAGGGGGAGAGAGCGGTAGGGGGAGAGAGCGGTAGGGGGAGAGAGCGGTAGGGGGAGAGAGCAGGAAAAAAAATGTAGCGCTGAAAGACTTGGCCCACCTGGACATGCTAGGAAGAGGGGCGGGACGAGAGCAGAGAAGAGGGGCGAGAGACGGGGGAGAGCAGGGGGTAAGATGTAGCACTAGAAGATGCGGCCTACCTGGACATGCAAGGAATTGGGGACGAGAAGAGAGGAGAGAAGAGGGGGGAGAGAGGGTGGTGGAGATCTAGTGCTGGAAGATACGGCTCACCTGGACCAATGGGGAAAAAGGGGAAGAGAAGGGAAGGTGCTGGTGGTGGTGGTGGAGGAGGAGAATAGAACAAGGCATTTGATTCAAAAGCAGAGAGCGGGGAGGAGGGGAGGGGGGGATGGGTAAAGTGGTTCTGAAGAGAGCACTGAGCCGCACCTGTAGAATCGGCAGCGGAAGCGACAACGGAGCCATGAGAATGCCAGTGACGTCAGCAGCGGTACTGTACTTGAGCTCCCACCACCCGTCCAGCCGATCCAATCCCGATGTCAACGGCGTCCCGCCAAGTCGTTCCAAGTCAACGACCGCCTCCTCGATCTCGCCGCGCCTCTCCGAATCCGCCTTCGCGCCACGCTCCGTGCCGTCTACATTCCACAGCAGCCGAGCCTGCCGCCGCCGAACCTCACTCCGAGCCTCCTCGTCCACGTCCGGGCCGAGCCTGTCGGCTGCCACGGCTGCGGTAACGACTAGCCTCGGAACCTGAAGGGTTGCTCTGCGGAGGGTTCGAGAGCTGACGACGCCATGCGTAAATGGACGGAGCTGACGTGGAAGCGACTGATAGGCGCACGCGGAGCGGTTCGACGTGCATTGTGCATGCGAATCGTAGCAATACGGTAGCGACGAGATCGCTCTGTGTCGCAGCGTCGTCGCAGCGGTCGTTAGGGTTGCGGAGCCCATTGGGCAGCAGGAAGCGGAGATGTGTTCGCGAGTCGCGATGATTAGTGGCACGTGCGACCTGTGTGATATTTCGCTGAAGACGCGCACAAACCAATGGAGGGTGTGAAATTGTGAATAGCAACAAAGCAACCCCAAGAGCGCAGCTGACGCATTCAGTTCATCAGAACGCGATAGGTTTCTATTCAGACGCAGTGTTGTGTACACTGCAAATGTTTGGTACGGTATGTGACTAGTTCTGGGAAATATGACTTCTATCTTGGAATACTTTGAACTTTGTTTACCCATGTGTAAATGAGCTGGTACAGTTCCTGTGAGTATCATTATTTATTATGAAGATCTTGTGTAAAATATGCAGCACCCCAATTATTATTGCTACATACAAAATTATACACCCAAACGAGCAGACAATCACATCGGCCAACCAATTAGAAAGTATAACATACTAAATACACTCATACTACTCTATAAACCAACTCCCTCACCTTTCTCTTCATCAATCCTATTCCCCCCCTCAACAATCCCCAATTTCCTCACCCCCTCCCCCATCTTTCCCCTCTTCTCTCCCTCCAACCCCTCGTCCCCTTCCCTTCCTGCCCTACCTACATACACACCATACGAGAAAATACACTCTTATTATGCACTCTATGATTCTTGCCCCTGTTTTGCCAAATTGTTGCCCTACTTGGGGTGCATAGGCCAACTTCCTTCCACTTCACATTATTCATGCACTAGACGAGAGTCTCAAACTTATTCGGCTTCTGCAGCTTGAGTGGCAGAATGACTTCGTCGACCCCCTGCACCGACACGAACTTGCTCACAAACACATCTTCGTCCACAATAGTTGCTGTGTTCTTGCCACGCTTGGCCGAGATGATGAACGGCTCGTCGTCTTCCTCGCTGCGCTTGACCAGCTTGGCTTGGCCGCGAGCTGCGAGGGACTCGTACTGGCAGGAAAGGTAACACGAACGTTTCAGTAGGGAACAAATGTCACGGTTGTAAAAAAATAAAGATATTTAATTAAAAGGCACTTTTCGACAGCTAAAGAATGCAGAAAGAGTTTATCAGGTGCAGCCTTTTCTTACTTGATGGCCTTGTTCCTGCTCAAGGAGGCGCGCGAATGTCTTCTTGCCCTTGACGACATGCAGCAGCATGAGCTCGCGCAGAAGCAGCTTGTTCTCCTTCACCTTCTTCTTCAGGTCGCTGTCGAGCGACTTGAACGCCTCATTCGTCGGCGCGAAAATGGTGACCGTGTATTTGCACAGCAAGTCCGGAAACTCCTTGTCCAAACCTGAAACAAGACCCTCCTTTCCCTTTTCCGTTATGATGGGCGAGACATTTCGATAGAGAAAAGAAATTCACGCTGGAAGATCGTGTAGATTTTGCCTATGAGCGAAACATTCTAACCTGCGCGCTTGAAGAAGAAGATAAAAGCGGAGTATTCGTCCTCAAGGGCGTCAATCAGCGCTTTGGTGGCCCTGTAGCAAGGGTTGTACGTTGCGGGCCTTGCAACGGCAGCCGGAAAGAAGTCGTCATCAGTTGCAGCTGACAGCGTCAGCAGAAGTAGAGATGATAGAATTAGTAGCTGATGACGAGCCATGATAGCTATTATGAAGTAGTTGTAGAAAGGGCGTTACTTCGAATGGTTGATTGGATGAGTGAGCAGCAACGAGAATCTTGGTCCCCTGAGTTTATGATACTCTGAATGGCAAAATCTTGCCACATTTGTACCCACAATAAAAAGCCACTCCAAGGAAATCCCAACATCGAGCCGCTGCGATGTCGGTGCTCCCGAGTCGCGTACTGATGGCGCGGCTGGCTGAGCTCCCAGAGGCGGCTTCCAGATCCGAGTCCAACTCGGAAAGTTGCCACCGTGTCGAGCTGGCAGCAGTCGACGGCGCGAATGACGGTCTGACGAAGGATGTGATTGGCTTCTCTTGGGGTGGTTTTGTTGACTTGGCATGACTACCCTGCCAAATCAAGAAAACAGCTGTGCGGCCCGCTTCTCTCCCAAATATAGTTACCTTAAATTTACAGTATTACAATTTCTCTGTCCTTCAAGAGAAATCTTAGCGAATCACCCTAGAACGAAGTTTAACCTCTCCTCTGCTCCCCTCAACAGCTCACCACAACAAATTCCGAGACAGCGAAAGCCGCGCTAAGGGCGTGTAACCATTTTGTTTTTTTACTATTTTGCGGACCGTCCGTATAGTATTAAGCGGACGGTCCTAATAACGAGAACAGGACCGTCCGCTTTGAAGTTTCGGAACCGTGGGACCGTCCGAATAGAAAAGTGACACTTTTTCACACCTCCCCAGTCTCGCGAGAACTGTAGCGTCGCCCAGCCCTCGCCAACCAAATAACACAATGTACAAACATTCGCAAGTATCGCGAGCCATCATGGCGGCTCGATTTCAAACATTTTGTAGTGACATCTAGGCTGCTTGGGTGATCCATCTCGGGCGTTCTGATTGACAATCTCGGGCCGCATGTGCGCCAAAATTTTGCGCAGGGCGGCTCGGCAGAGGGGTGTAGATATGAATTTCGCGCGCCAATCCAGGCGGAGTGGTGTCGGACCGTCCGTTGTGGTTTCGGACGGTCTGAAATGGCAGTTTCGGACGGAGGGAAAGGGAGAAAAGTGTCATATGGTTCGTTTTTTTTGGCGACGTCGCAAGGGGTCTTGGCGAAACACCACACGAAAGTGCACGAAGTGGGTAACATTTCGCCAATCTGGACGGTCCGCAATTCGGACCGTCCGGATGGAAAAATGGCAAAATGGTTACACGCCCTAAGGCTGACAGGTGTCGACTGGCCAGAAACTCCCATGCCCTCAGGAGAACGCAGTACGCGGAGCTGGTGAGATTGGTCCCAGCTTCTTTCAGTTCTTGGATTATCCGTTCTGTCGGGAAGCTTTCGAAGCTGCCGCTGGAAGGTCACTCTTTCCCTACGCTGTTGTCACCTTCACTGTAGTACACTTCTCGACAACCCCGCTGCCACACTCACTCACTCTTCTCCCTCTTGGAAGTTCTCTCTTTTTCGGCGATAACTGTCAATCTCCAAAGCCTGTCGTTTCTGGCAAAGCTGATTTTCCCAGCTACTAGCTTCTAGGTTTAGAAAGTCAAACCCGGCTAACCATATCACACCAGCCATTCTTCTGCTCTTAGCGGGCTGACGTCACCATGGTGACGGCCATGATGGAGCATCCTGGAACCTTCCAGAGTGCGCAGACTGCTGTTCGCTCCGTCAGTCCTTCCCGCGATTCCGCCAGCCCAGCGTTTCCTCCTACAGCCGTCGCGCTTCGTGTGCCATCTTTAGCGCCGTCAATCGCGTCCTCCCGTCCACGTGTCGCTCTCAGCCTGAAACAACACCCTCAATCGCGAGTCGCGCTCCCCTCTTCCTTCGCCTCTCCTTCGTTCTCCACCTTTCTCTCCCACTCTCATCCCTCGTCTTCGTCTCCCCATTCGTCTCACATGAAGCTTTCCAAAAATCGCCTATCCGTACGCGCTACAGCACTCCCCACTTCTGTCGCTACTGCCGTGCAGCCAATCGTCGATGCCTTCCTCCTCCAGCCTGCCACGTGGCAATCCGCTCTCCTTGTCACGTCCACAATTTTCGCTGTTGAGCTGCCTGGACTTCTCGCTGGGCTGACCGTGCCAGGGATTTTGTCCGCGTTTCTCCTGGGTGTGACTGTATGGAGGGCGTTCTATTGGCCGGGCTTCCTCATCGTCTGCATGTACTTCATTCTCGTGCGTAATTCTCGCAATACTGTGCCTGTATGGAGGTTCTGCTCCTGCCATTTTCTTTCTATAAGGAGGATCTATTCATTTCATTCTCAGGGCACAGTGACCGAGGTGAAGCTGCAGCAGAAACAGCAGGAGGGTTTTGAAGGGACGAAACACATCTTCTCGTTGGCGTTCCTTTTCTCAAACCCATGCTTTTTCCAAGCCAGGGCACACTAGTAACCAAGGTGAAGCTGAAGCAGAAGCAGCAGGAGGGAATAGCGGAGAAGCGAAGCGGAAGAAGGGGGCCATGGAGCGTGGTGGGATCAGCTGCTGCTGCGGTGGTGTGCTGCCTGGGAGCCATAGCTGCTGCAGGAGGGGGAGCTGGAGTGGGGTTGGAGGGGGTGGTGCTGCCTAGTGTGGCGGTGTGGCAGCTGGGCTATGTCGCCAGCTTTGCTACGAAGCTGTCGGACACTGCTGGGAGCGAGATTGGCAAGGCATTCGGCAAGCGGACGTGAGTGTGTAGTGAGAGGAGCTGTGATAAACAGAAGCGAGGTCACGTTTATAGAATTGTGTGTTGTGCACAACGCACAGTAAGTAAGTGCTATGGTGGTGCACAGGTGGGTGGTATGCTAAGTTAGTGCCCCTTTATGCACAGTGTGACATTTGTCGTGGACACTTTGCAAGTGGTTCTTGCACTTAATATCAACCTCTTGTGTCCCTGGCCTGCCCTGCACTTGTAGTTTCCTGGTGACTTCCTTCCAGCCAGTTCCCAGGGGGACAGAGGGCGCCGTGAGTCTTGAGGGGACGTTGGCAGGACTGGCAGCTGCTGTTGTGCTGTCCGCTGCTGCTCTGCTCACCAATCAGGTGAATCTCAGAATTGTGGTTTAAGGCGATGTTTGAGGTTCTGTTTCGACACTGTGTCTTAAGAAGGTTGGGACGTTTCAAGATTCAGCTGCTGTGGTGACGTCCGCTGCTTTGCTCTGCACACATGCACGCGCTCAGGAGCATTCATACGCATGTTGCAGACGTTATATCTAAATGAACTCACATTATTGTTGTCGTATAAGTTTGATGCTCCCCTTTTGTTGAGCTCCTCCAACCCCCTCTCCTTCCCTCCCCCCCCCCCCCCCCCCCCCCCCCCCTCCGTTCCTGCCGTCCCCTCGCATATTCTAAAAATAACCTCCGTGGGAGCCCTCTTTTGCAAGCTGGCATCACGAATTGTGGCGTGCAGGCAGATAAATTGTGGCAGCCTATCTCCTTGCACACTGCACCACCCTGCATTTTGTGCCCCATTCATCCCCATTGCATGTCCTGCAGGTGAGCCTTCTTGGAGCCCTCTTCTGCACACTAGCATCACAGATTGCCAATTTCGGAGAGAGTTATGTGGGGGCTACACTCCAAGACAAACCCGGTTACGAATGGGTAAGTGCGTACACATTCTTGTTGATATTTGTTTGGTTATGAAAAACCTATTCAGCTCAGGTTTTCAAGTATGATTCTCAGTACTTGTACGGTCCATCAAAGCTATTTCGTTGGTTGCTTGTTTGTGTTGTGGCTTTTTGTGCAGATGACAAATGACATCGTGAATGTGATCAACATTTCTTTTGGGGCTTTGATAGCCATGGCCCTTGGTACCATTTTCGTCCCGTAGATTGATGTATCCACTCAAGGAGGTGCCTTCTAGATATGTCTTTAGAGTAGAATGCACACACCAAGAAATGGATATGCTGCTTGGCCTGCTTCCCTTGCTATGAGTTTCATATTTCAGTTATGTTCTGTACACGTTTTAGCTTGTAATTGAGCATCCACTTTGAGGACGACCTTGCAAACACTGCCAATTGTGAAGAGGGTTCGTTAGCTGATCCACCCTACGGGGATTAGCCGGCCCGTGAGCGACGACAGCAACTGAGTGACGAGCGACGACGGCCGTCAATCTGACGGCGGGATCAACAAAACTAAACCTTATCAGGATGGCACCCATCCCCAACATTTGTCATGCGACAAGGTGTTTCCCGAGTCGCATACCAGGTTGGGGTTTAAAAGTTTCTGACCGCGGGCAGCTGACAGAGGAAAAAAAAGCAGCCTGTCCGACTAATCACCTGAAGTTGAACACCTATTGGAGGAGACGGCAGGCTGGAACATTCGAGAGTAAATGAGAAATCTATGCTGACACGTACTGTATTGCACACTCTGAAGTGTCACCGGCATAATCGACTTGAGTGGGTCCCGAAACTACGTTTTCCCTAAGTACCCTAACTAACCGTTCTAAATCTTAAATGGAACGCTCTACAGCGCTCCCCGCTTCTGTCGCTACCATTCTGCAGCCAACCGTCGATGCCTTCCTCCTCCAGCCTGCCACGTGGCAATCCGCTGTCCTTGTCACGTGCACAACTTTCGCCGTCTTGATGCCCGGACTGCTCGCCGGGCTGAACCTGCCAGGGGTGCTGTCCGCGTTTCTCCTGGGTGTGACTGTATGGAGGGCGTTCTACTGGCCGGGCTACCTCATCCTCTGGCTGTACTTCATTCTCGTGAGTAATACGTCAGATAACGTGACTGTATTGCGTTTATGCTCCTTCTGTTTGCTTTCTGTCATAAATTTGGTCTGTCCTTTCATTCGTAAGGGCACAGTGACCAAGGTGAATGTGCAGCAGAAACAGCAGGAGGGACTTAAGGGAAGGGACGAAACACCTCTTCTCGCTATTTCTCCTTTTCTCGAATCCCTGTTTCTTCTCGCTGCCTCTCCCTTTTCTCGAACCCCTTTTTTTTCTACAAAGCAAAGCTGCATCAGAAGCAGCAGGAGGATCAAAGAGACGAAACAAGCCCTCTCATTGCTTCTTTTTCATTCGAACCCCTGTCTCTCTGCACCCAGGGCACACTGGTAACCAAGGTGAAGCTGAAGCAGAAGCAACAGGAGGGGATAGCAGAGAAGCGGAGTGGGAGGAGGGGGCCGTGGAGCGTGGTGGGGTCAGCTGCTGCTGCGGTGGTGTGCTGCCTGGGAGCCATTGCTGCTGCAGGAGGGGGAGCTGGATGGGGGATGGAGGGGGTGGTGCTGCCGAGCGTGGCGGTGTGGCAGCTGGGTTATGTGGCCAGCTTTGCTACCAAACTGTCGGACACTGCTGCCAGCGAGATTGGCAAGGCCTTCGGCAAGCGCACGTGAGTGTAACAAGAGGGGTTGTTAAGCAGTGTTGTAAGAATCGCGTGGCTAGGTAAGAATGTGCTGTGGTTCTCAGGTCAGTGGTCTGCCCAGTTAGTGTCCCTCTTATCTACAGTGTGATAATTATTGTGTACATTGCTTGCACAAGTGATAGCTACATGCTCTCAATATCTACCTCTTGTGTCCCTTGCTGGCCTGGCCCTGTCCTTGCAGCTTCCTGGTGACTTCCTTCCATCCAGTTCCCAGGGGCACAGAGGGGGCAGTGAGTCTCGAGGGAACGGTGGCAGGTCTGGCAGCTGCTATGGTGCTCTCTGCTGTTGCTCTGATCACCAGCCAAGTGAGTATCAAGGACTGGAATCCTTTGTTGCTCGGTGCAGACATGCACGTGCACAGGGGCATTCATAGGTATGTAGCAGACAACATATCCAAATCAGTTTGCATTGTTGCTGTACAAGTTTGATGCTTCCCTCCATTGTTGTGCTCCACCCCTTTCTCCTCCCTCTGGCTTTCCTTTCCCCCCACCAACATGCTGTCCCCTTGCAGGTTTTAAAGTTGACACCTGTTGGAGCTCCCTTTGTATGCCAGCATCACAGATTGCAACGTGTATAGACTTGGTACAAATAGAATGTGGCAGTCTATCCCATTGCACACTGCACCTTACATTGTTCTGCTCCATTTATCCCCCTTGCATGACTTGCAGGTGAGCCTTGTCGGAGCCCTCTTCTGCGTGCTGGCATCACAAATCGCCAATTTCGGAGAGAGTTACGTGGGGGCTATGTTCCAAGACAAACCCGGTTACGAATGGGTAAGTGCAGGCATGTTCCTGTTAATATGTTTGTGTGCTAGTATATTTTTATGTAATTGTGTGGTCCATTCAAGCTTTTTCATGTGACTGCTTGTTTGTCATTTCGTTTGCAGATGACAAATGACATTGTGAACGTGATCAATATTTCTTTTGGGGCTTTGATAGCCTTGGCCCTTGGTACCATTTTCGTCACATGATTGAGGTATGTTTAACACTCTAGGTGCCTTTTGGAATGAGCCTTTAGTGTAGACACCAAATAAATGGATTTACTGTTTGGGCATTTTATGATTTTCCTATCCATGCAGTGGTGTACAAGTCCTATGTATGAACTTTCGGATATCTGTGTGATTCGTGCAAGCACAGCCAATCGCAAGCACTGTTCGCAGTCTTATCCACGCTGTAGTACCCCGAATCCAGCGTGTCGAGCTTTCGAATGTACAACACTTGATTGGAGGAAGCATTCAGTTAGAAGATTCGAAAGTCAAACATTGGGGAATTCATAAAATCAGAAATCTATGCTGACACTTGGCAGCCAGTTGCACACAAGAATATGCCAAGCTGAGAATTCTCTGAAGAATCACAGGCATGATTGTTGTAATAACATCCTGCCGGCATATAACCTTTGAATGACGGCTTTCAGGGCTGACTAGCACCGTGCGAAACCTTGTTTCCTCATTGAGATCCTTCACTGGTTCTAATTCTAATTATTCCGCCATGTCCCCGCATTTGGCTCTTTCGCTCCGTGCGAAACTTGGCGTATCATGCGGCGCTCCTTGCGTTCAGGCGTTCAAAAGCGTCAGCGCTCGTGGTGGGGGCGCCCGCGTTCGTACGGTTCCTCTATTACCTCGTACATATCTAAATGCCGTTCGTTGCGCTTCGATCGGATTCAGGAGCAGATGTCGCCGTGCTGACGTCAGGTGCAGCGCAAGCCAATCGGATGCGTCGTTGCCAACTCAAGCAAGCGCGGAAGGCGCGGCATTCAAGACTCTGCAGGTGTGTTTGAGTCGGAGAGACATGCGCGGATAAGGCGCGGAGCAGGCGCAGGGGAACAGGCGCAGCGGAACAGGAGCAGGGGGAACGAACCAGAAAAGCAGCGCCTGCTTTCCCTCGTCCCCATTCCGCGCAACACTTATCCTTCTCCGCCTCCCCCCCCCCCCCGCCCCCTGGTTTTGGAGAATTTTCGAAAAACCGCGCCGCCCTCCTCCAGTCGCTCTCCCCCGCCCCACTGACCTTCTGCCTCCCTCTCTCATCCCACTTCCGCGCCTCTCATCCCCTCCTCCACGTGCTACCTGCTCCCCCCTCTTCTCCCCCCCCCCCGGCCGCCGTCGTCCTTAGCATCACGCTAACCTCCTGCCTTCCCTCATCCCCTCCCCTCCCACCCGCTCCCGCTCCCCCGCTCCCCCCTTCTCGTCCCCCTCTTTTCCCCCCTTCCCTCAGTCGTCCTTGGGGTCTCTAGATGCGAAATTTTTCTCCTCGCTCCCCACTTCCGCCCCCTCTCCTCCCCTCTCCCCCCCCTTCCCGCCCCCCTTTTCCCCCCCTCTTCCAGTCGTCCTTCGCGTCTCTAGACGCGGACTTCTTCTCCTCACTCCCTCGGGACCTCCAAGTGGATGTGAGTATAAGCGGGGGACCTTTGACTGGATGTGAGTATAAGCGGGGGACCTTTGACTGGATGTGAGTATAAGCGGTCTGAGGGGAAGGAGCGGAAAGGGAGCGAGGAGGGGAACAGGTTGGGGGGGAGAAATAAATGGGGGTAATGGGGTGGAAGAGGGTGATGAATCCGGGGGTTCGGGGGAAAGAGTAGAGCAGATCAACTGATTGGCGTTTGCCGAGACGATTTCGGAGTCGACTAAAAAATCAACTGAGTGGCGTTTGCCGTTAACAATGGATTTGCTGCCACGTCATAAGTTCGCATCTCCCCCCTATCCCCCCGTCTTTCCCACCACATTCCCCCCATCCCCCTGTTGCTCGCGCCTTTATCCCTGTTGCTGCTCTCTCATCAGCCCAGAGACGCAGTCTCCCTTCCCTCCCTCATCCCCGCTCCCTCACCCCCGCTCCCTCACTCCCCCTCCCTCACTCCCCCTCCCTCACCCCCATTTTCCCCTCCCCTGCTGCTCCCCGGTCAGCTCAAGGACGCGGCGTTTGACCTCACCAACGGGAATGTCTCGGCAGAGGTGCGGGCAGTGCAGGTAGAGGGGTGGGGAAACAGATTGGGGAAGGGTGGGAGAAATGTGAGCGGAAGGCAGGAGGGGGGGGGAGCGTTTGACCTCACCAACGGGAACGTCTCGGCAGAGGTGCGTGCAGTGCAGTGCAGGTAGAGGGATGTGGCAGGAGAGTTCAGGAATGTGCAGGAACATTCCTGAAGGCAGCGGAAGGCAGGAGGGGGGTGCTCCTTCTCCCGTCTCCTGTCTACCCAGTGTGGCTGTGGCTGTTGAGGGCTGTCTGCCTACCCAGTGTGGCTGTGGCTGTTGAGGGCTGTCTGCCTTCCCAGTGTGGCTGTGGCTGTTGAGGGCTGTCTGCATACCCAGTGTGGCTGTGGCTGTTGAGGGCTGTCTGCCTACCCAGTGTGGCTGTGGCTGTTGAGGGCTGTCTGCATACCCAGTGTGGCTGTGGCTGTTGAGGGCTGTCTGCCTACCCAGTGTGGCTGTGGCTGTTGAGGGCTGTCTGCCTACCCAGTGTGGCTGTGGCTGTTGAGGGCTGTCTGCCTACCCAGTGTGGCTGTGGCTGTTGAGGGCTGTCTGCATACCCAGTGTGGCTGTGGCTGTTGAGGGCTGTCTGCATACCCAGTGTGGCTGTGGCTGTTGAGGGCTGTCTGCATACCCAGTGTGGCTGTGGCTGTTGAGGGCTGTCTGCCTACCCAGTGTGGCTGTGGCTGTTGAGGGCTGTCTGCATACCCAGTGTGGGCTTGCAGTGTCCTCGGCGCTCTCCGCTCTTACAGCCGCCCTTACGGCCTCAAGCGGGGCTCCTCCTGCTGCTGCCACGACGTGTCTTGCCATAACCCCCCCTGTCCTCTCCTTCCCTCTCGCACTGCCCTATCCCCACCTCCTTGCAGTGCGGCCTAGCAGTGTCAGCAGCTCTCTCCGCCCTCACAGCCGTGCTCACGGCTTCAGAGGCCGCTCCTGCTGCTGCCATGACGTGCCTTCCCATAGTCCTCTGGTTCCCCCTCCCTCTCTCTCTCCT
Source organism: Closterium sp. Yama58-4 (assembly GCA_947470075.1). Taxonomy (NCBI): domain Eukaryota; kingdom Viridiplantae; phylum Streptophyta; class Zygnematophyceae; order Desmidiales; family Closteriaceae; genus Closterium; species Closterium sp. Yama58-4. The sequence goes on along the minus strand of CANIUD010000825.1, from coordinate 290,166 downwards.
CTCCTCCGATTGTTTCTCCCAGTGCAGCCCAGCAGTGTCAGCAGCCCTCTCCGCCCTCGCAGCCGCGCTTACGGCGTCAGAGGCCGCTCCTGCTGCTGCCTTCATGTGCCTCCTCTTGCTGCCTCCTCTTGCTGCCCCTTTGCGCTCGTCTTCCCCCTCCCAGTGCGGACCAGCAGTGTCATCAGCTCTCGCCGCACTCACAGCGGCCCTCACGGCGTCAGAGGCCGCTCCTGCTGCTGCTGCCGCTTCTGTCGCTGGGCTTAAGGATGCTGCTGCGAAGCTTCCCCCTGGAGGGAGAGAACGGGCGGGTAAGAGATGGGAGGGAGGATTGGGGATTGCAAGGGGGGACGGTAAGGGGGAGGACAAGGGGGTGGGGTTCGGTGAGGAGGGTGGAGAGGGAGGGGGAGAGGAAGGGGGAGGTCAAGAGGGAAACAGGGAAAGAGGAAAAGAGAAGTGAGGGGTTGGATGGAAGAGCATGTCAGAGTGGCAGTGCATGGCAACTCTTGCATTGCATGCATGTTCCATCCCGTTTGAACAAGGGAACAAGGCAATCTCCTTGTTCACTAACCATCCCATCTCCCAACCAGACATTCACCCTCTCTCTCCCACTCCCGCGCGCCCAAATTCCTCCCTCTGCTACCTCTCTTTCTTTCACCTTCTCTCCTTTTTCGTACCCTCCCATCTCTTCCCCATTTTCTCATTTGCTCCCCTGGCAGTGCTGGGCAGGAGGCTGCGAGCAGCCGGCAGGCGGTTCACGGGCATGGGGGCATATGCACAGGGCAAGGCGGCTCAGGTGAGGCGACATTTGAGGCGAATTTTGAGGCGCCTCAAAAGGCGGTTCACGGGCATGGGGGCATATGCACAGGGCAAGGCCGCCCAGGTGAGGGAGGAGGGACGTTTGATAGGAGAGAGGGCGAGAGGGGACCTTTGAGTCAGTGAAAATCGCAGCCGGCAGGCGGTTCACAGGCATGGGGGCATATGCACAGGGCAAGGCCGCCCAGGTGAGGAGAGAGAGGGGCGAGAGGGCATGTTGGAGGGGGGAGTGTGGGGGGGGAAGTGTGGGGGAGGGAGTGGGTGGGGGGGAGAGGAGGGGACCTCTGAGTCAGTGGAAATAGCAGCAGTCAGGCAGGCGGTTCACAGGCATGGGGGCATACGTACAGGGCAAGGATAGGATGCTTAGGTGAGGGGTGAGGGGAGAGAGGTGGGGAGGGAGGAGCGAGAGGGGGCTTTTGAGTTGCAAGGGGACCTCTGAGTCAGTGGAAACAGCAGCAGAGGCAGGCGGTTCATGGGCATGGGGGCGTACGTGTAAAAAGTGTAGTTTTGAGACGTCTGAGACGTCTCAAAAAAACATACGTACAGGGCAAGGACAGGATGCTCAGGTGAGGATTGAGGGGAGAGAGGTGGGGAGGGAGGAGCGAGAGGGGGCCTTTGAGTTGCGAGGGCTTACATACAGGGCAAGGATGTGCAGGTGAGGGGAGTGGGGAGCGCGACGTGAAGGGAGAGGAGGGGCTCTGACGAATGAGCTGTCTGAGCCCCTCCTCTCCCTTCACCAGAATGTTGTCTGAGCCATTCTTGTCGCAACCAGAATGTTGTCTGAGCCATTCTTGTCCCTTCACCAGAATGTTGTCTGAGCCCCTCCTCTCCCTTCACCAGAATGTTGTCTTCAGACGGCTTCACAACAGTCTCCCCCCTTTATCCTTAACACTACCCCCTTGATCCTTCCACCTCCCTCCTTATCCTTCCACTCCCCTCCCCTCCTATCAGCTTGGCAAGGCCCTGACAACAGCAGGGGAGGTGGTAGCAGCGGGATGCACTGACGATGGCGCTTCCGATTTCAACCCTGTTCGAACCTTCACGGTGCGTTCAGATTGTGGTCAATGTGTGTTACAGGTGAGCTTGAATTCGGCAGCCCAAATTGTTAATCCTTCTAAAAGTTGACGAGAGGGTGTTTTTCTGGTCTTGGGTTGGGCGAGTTTTTCAGATTCCGTCAAAATCGTTTTTTTCGCCAAACCCAGCCAGCCCCCGTATTTCCCTCTGGTGAGTGTTGTCACACAGTCTTCGAAAGTCCCAAATTGCAGGTGCGCTGCTTTTCAAAGCTTGCACACTCAGCTTCGTCAAGTTTTAAAAACTTGACGCGCGCTGTCCGCAATTTGGGGCACGGGCTTTAAGGTGCGTATTGTGTGTTTTTTAGACACCTCAAAGAACAAACATCTGTGTGTTTTAGGCGCCTCAAAGAACAAACATTTGTGTGTTTTAGGCGCCTCAAAGAACAAACATTTGTGTGTTTTAGGCGCCTCAAAGAACAAACATTTGTGTGTTTTAGGCGCCTCAAAGAACAAACATTTGTGTGTTTTAGGCGCCTCAAAGAACAAACATTTGTGTGTTTTAGGCGCCTCAAAGAACAAACATTTGTGTGTTTTAGGCGCCTCAAAGAACAAACATTTGTGTGTTTTAGGCGCCTCAAAGAACAAACATTTGTGTGTTTTAGGCGCCTCAAAGAACAAACATTTGTGTGTTTTAGGCGCCTCAAAGAACAAACATTTGTGTGTTTTAGGCGCCTCAAAGAACAAACATTTGTGTGTTTTAGGCGCCTCAAAGAACAAACATTTGTGTGTTTTAGGCGCCTCAAAGAACAAACATTTGTGTGTTTTAGGCGCCTCAAAGAACAAACATTCGTGTGTTTTAGGCGCCTCAAAGAACAGACAATTGTGTGTTTTCGAGTTGTACAATGTCAGCACTGTTCGAACTCTCAGGGTGGACAGTGCCCACTGGGCAGTGGGCACTGGGTGCTCAAGGATTAAACTCGTCACGCCATTCACTTTTGAGGATCCTCAAAAGTGATTTCAACATGGTGCACTCACAGGCGCTGCTGCTGCTGCGGGCGCCGCTGCCGCCACCATCGCCAAGCATCTTTTGTACTCTCTCCCTGCCCTCTCCTCTCTCCCTGCCCTCTCCTCTCTCCCTGCCCTCTCCTCTCTCCCCACCCTCCTTCGTGCTCACCAGCTCGGTCCTCTCACGGTGGACGTCACGCCTTCCAAGGCACTCACTGGCGCTGCCATTGCTGTAGCGTTTGGGTGAGTCCCACAGGCGCTCACATGTGAGTCTCTTGGTCATTTCCCCGCACTCCCTTCACCTTGCGTTTGCTTGTCTCACAGCCTTTTCCGCGATTGACTCTCTTCTTTTCTCACACACCTTACCTTCGCTTCCCGTATGTATCCCATCCTCGCGTGATTTCCCTGCTTCAGCCTTCGTTTTCTCCTCCTTGTTTCCACACATCCACGTCTCCATATCCCACAATACGTGCCACCCACATCTCCCCCTCTCCCCCATCCGCCCTCTGTCCCACAGAGTGGTGAGCTGGGTGCTGGTATCAGGGCTACAGTCAGTGGACGAGAGCTCCCTTGCCTATGCCAACAACAACGCTCTTGCTCTCGCACTTGTGAGTGCAGCGCATCACCCTCTCTTTGGAAGGTTAAGCCAGTCAGCTCAGTGACTAGTGGCACTGTCAGGGCTACAGGTAGTCAACGAGAGATCACTGGCCTATGCCAATGACAATGCACGCACCCTTGCACTCGTGAGTGTCCCTTGTTGGCCACTCGTGATTCTTGAGTCAATTCAGAAATCGCACTCGCCCTGAGTTCAGCGTCCCTTGTTGGTCTCTCCTCTCCGCCCCTTTACCTGCCAGTCCCTCTTGGGCCTCCCCCCTCCTCTTGCTTCAACACTGCTTTTCAGCACATTATGTGCTCTCCTCCCCATCGCTTCAAAATACCTCCCAAACGTCTCGTCTCTCCTTCCCGTGCCTGTCCTTACCAGTCCCTGCGAGTCATTCCCTTGCCCTGGGCTACACCTGCTGCCTTCTCTCTGCCTTACTCTCATTCAAACCTTTCAACTCTTTCCCCTCCCTTTCCTCCTCCCCTCCCCTCCTTGACCCACCAGTCTCTGCGGGGGGCTCTGCTCGCTCTGGGCTACAGCTGCTGCTTCCTCTCTGCCTTTTCTGCTGCTGGCCTGCTTGCACTTGCAAGGGAGCTCAGCTTACAGGGAGGAGGGGAAGGCAAGTGAGTGAGTGAGTGAGTGAGTGAGGAAACACAGATGAGGTTCATAATTTTTCTCAAGTTGATCTTTTCGTCGTGTCACGTTTCTTGAACTTTTAGCTTCGGTGGTATTTTCCCAAGGCCCACTATTGCAAGTGGGCTATAGCTTGCCAAGAGTGATGTGTAGCAGCATGCAGCAGTAGCAGTTAGGGCAAGTTCCTACAGCCTCTTGTCACGCGAACCTCTTGTCAGATTCGAGTCGAACCGCACAGAAACGCATCCAACCGCAGTCGAGCACACTGAAACGTATTCAACCACGCAAAGCTGATAAGAGGTGTATTTGATAGGCAGCGTAGGAACACGCCCTGAGTACCTTCAGACCTTGCGCACTTTAATTTTGATTGGTCACTGCCGCAAAGAAATGAGTTGGGGTTGTCACACGTTAGTGTAATTTCCTCAAATATCATTTGTTACAAGAAAGTTCTACACCATCAAGAAGCCGTTCTGGGGGTAACACGCTTGACAAGCTTTACCCAGACCTCGTTCGTCTCTTCAACCACCCATTAGTACGGTAACACAACATTAGTAACATTGCTCGTTAAAAGAATACTCTACACCAGTGACAGGCCATTCCTGGGGGTAACCCGCTTCACAAGCTTCGCCCAAAACTCATTCGTCTCTTCTATCACGCGCAGTGCCGTCGCCTTGTCGGCCGCCTTGTTGCCAAGGCCAAACTTGTTGGGCGGCTTGCCGTCCGGCAGCTTGTAGTCTCTGAACCAATCACGCACCGCCGTCAGCGTGCCCTGGTGGGGGGAGCGGGGTGATGTGGGGGGAAACACGACCAAAAGTGTTGAAGACAGGAGGTGAAAGCAGCTTTCTGATGTTAAGTGGCAAAATTCTCAGAAGTGTGTCCAGCAGCTTGTAGTCTCTGAACCAATCGCGCACCGCCGTCAGCATGCCCTGGGGAGAGATGGGGGGTGGTGTGTGGTGTGTGTGTGTGTGTGCGAAGGGAGGGAGGGGAGTGATTGAAGCAGCTTGTAGTCTCTGAACCAATCCAGCACCGCTGTCAGCGTGCCCTGGGGAGAGATGGGGGGTGGTGTGTGTGTGTGAAGGGAGGGAGGGGAGTGATTGAAGCAGCTTGTAGTCTCTGAACCAATCCAGCACCGCTGTCAGCGTGCCCTGGTGGTGGGAGCAGGGTGAAGCAGGGGGAGAACAAGAAAGTCAAAAGTTTGTTCCTCCCTGAAGACAGGAGGTGCAAGCAACTCATTCGCACACTACCTTCAGAGCTCATTCGCTCAATACCCTTCAGAAAGAATTGGAAATGAAGTTCCAGTGGGGATTGGAGGTTGATGGTGGGGAAAGCGGTGGGGGATGACGGGGGAACGGGGGTGCAATGCGGGGAGTGCAATGCGGGGAGGGCAATGCGGGGAGGGCAATGCGGGGAGTGCAATGCGGGGGATGGCAGGAAGCAGGTGGGGAGTGATGGTTGGTGGGGCGCTCATGCGCGTGGATACAGATAAGCTCCCAGTCAAACCAGAGGCATGGCAGGAAATTTACAGAAATCCCAAAAATCTGCTGTTTACTGATGAGTTTAAGACAGATGAGCTCCCAGTCGAGCAAGAGGCAGAGCATGGCTTGACGAGCAAGAGGTGCAAGCACAGAGATGGCAGCATGGCAGCATGGCAGTATGGCAGTATGGCAGAATGGACAGACAGCGGTAGGAAAGTGCACGAGTGGCAGCAGGCATACACTCAGAGAGGCACCCACCTGCAGACTAAGAGGGGCAGTCTCAGGGAACTCCTTCTCCACATCCTCCACGTCATTCACAAGGTGCATCTTGGGATCATCAGCATGAATGCAGATGACCTTCCAGTCGAGGCAACAGGCACGGTGCTACTGGCACTCAGCCAGACAGACAAGGACGGCACAGAGATGGCAGCATGGACAGAAAGTAATAGAAGGACTGCCTCTGGCAAGGCCGGGCGCTCACAGGGAACTCCTTCTCCACGTCCTCCACATCATTAACAAGGTGCGCCTTGGGATCATCAGCACGGATGCAGATGACCTTCCAGTCGAGGCAGTGGCAGACAGACAGAGACGGCACAGAAATGACAGTATGGACAGACAGCAGCGGGGCTGCCAGCAGCAAGGCCGGTTACTCACAGGAAACTCCTTCTCCACATCCTCCACATCATTCACGAGGTGTGCCTTGGGATCATCAGCACGGATGCAGATGACCTTCCAGTCGAGCTCGCCATCATCAATCATGGCCAGCACCGCCAGCGGCTTCACTGCATACACCTCGCCCAGTGCTGCTTGCTTCTCACCGATCTCCACCACATCAACTGACAGGTGGATAGGCACACAGGCTCACAGGGGACGCAGGCAAGCAGGCAGACAAGCACGCACGCAGAAACGCAGGCAGGCAGGGAGGAGGGCAGGAAGAGAGAAAAATGGAGGGGAAGGGGAGGGAGGGGGTGGATGGGAGTGAGCGGTGAGAGCAGATGACCTTCCAGTCGAGCTCCCCGTCGTTGATCATGACCAGCACTGCCAGCGGCTTCACTGCATACACCTCGCTCAGTGCTGCTTGCTTCTCCCCTATCTCCACCACGTCCACTGATAGGCAGAGGGAGTAGAGGGCAGGAAAGGGAGAGGGGGGGGAAGGGGTGTGACTCAAGTCGGCGATCATGGGCAGCACTGCCAGCGGCTTCACTGCATACACCTCGCCCAACACTGCCTGCCTCTCGCCGGACTCCACCACATCAACTGGCAGGCACGAATCAGAGGGCAGGCAGGAAGGCAGGCAGGCAGGAAGGAAGGCAGGCAGATGGAAAGGCGGGAGAGAAGAACGGGGGGAGGGAGGGAAGGTGTGACTAGACTGAGCAATAACGGCATGGCGAGCACTGCCACTCCAACGGCTTCACTTCACTGCATACACCTCGCCCAGCGCTGCCTGCTTCTCCCCGATCACTGCCACTGTCTTCACTGCAAGGCTCATAAACTACTGGCCATCAACATTGCCGACATTCTCAGTATGCTTGCGTGTATGTACTACAGTATGCTTGCGTGTATGTATATGTATCTGCATGTATATCTGTACAAATATTTATGTTTATGTTCGCATGTGTATGCACATATACGTGTATATAAATACATATAAATACATGTAAATACTGACCAGGGTCATTGTCGCCCATGGTGTTTTCGACCTCGGGGTTGGCATGTGAGGGGTCCTCCCACGTCTGTGGCAGCATGCCGTAGTTCCAGTGGATGTTGTAGCTGCGGGGAGAAAGGGGAAATAGAATGACTATTAGCGATATTCATGAGTCTCAGTGAATCGACTCAAAGCACACATTCCCATGTCTGTGGCAGCATGCCGTAGTTCCAGTGGATGTTGTAGCTGCGGGGAGAAAGGGGAAATAGAATGACTATTAGCGATATTCATGAGTCTCAGTGAATCGACTCAAAGCACACATTCCCATGTCTGTGGCAGCATGCCATAGTTCCAGTGGATGTTGTAGCTGCGGGGAGAAAGGGGAAATAGAATGACTATTAGCGATATTCATGAGTCTCAGTGAATCGACTCAAAGCACACATTCCCATGTCTGTGGCAGCATGCCGTAGTTCCAGTGGATGTTGTAGCTGCGGGGAGAAAGGGGAAATAGAATGACTATTAGCGATATTCATGAGTCTCAGTGAATCGACTCAAAGCACACATTCCCATGTCTGTGGCAGCATGCCATAGTTCCAGTGGATGTTGTAGCTGCGGGGAGAAAGGGGAAATAGAATGACTATTAGCGATATTCATGAGTCTCAGTGAATCGACTCAAAGCACACATTCCCATGTCTGTGGCAGCATGCCGTAGTTCCAGTGGATGTTGTAGCTGCGGGGAGAAAGGGGAAATAGAATGACTATTAGCGATATTCATGAGTCTCAGTGAATCGACTCAAAGCACACATTCCCATGTCTGTGGCAGCATGCCATAGTTCCAGTGGATGTTGTAGCTGCGGGGAGAAAGGGGAAATAGAATGACTATTAGCGATATTCATGAGTCTCAGTGAATCGACTCAAAGCACACATTCCCATGTCTGTGGCAGCATGCCATAGTTCCAGTGGATGTTGTAGCTGCGGGGAGAAAGGGGAAATAGAATGACTATTAGCGATATTCATGAGTCTCAGTGAATCGACTCAAAGCACACATTCCCATGTCTGTGGCAGCATGCCGTAGTTCCAGTGGATGTTGTAGTTGCGGGGAGAAAGGGGAAATAGAATGACTATTAGCGATATTCATGAGTCTCAGTGAATCGACTCAAAGCACACATTCCCATGTCTGTGGCAGCATGCCGTAGTTCCAGTGGATGTTGTAGCTGCGGGGAGAAAGGGGAAATAGAATGACTATTAGCGATATTCATGAGTCTCAGTGAATCGACTCAAAGCACACATTCCCATGTCTGTGGCAGCATGCCATAGTTCCAGTGGATGTTGTAGCTGCGGGGAGAAAGGGGAAATAGAATGACTATTAGCGATATTCATGAGTCTCAGTGAATCGACTCAAAGCACACATTCCCATGTCTGTGGCAGCATGCCATAGTTCCAGTGGATGTTGTAGCTGCGGGGAGAAAGGGGAAATAGAATGACTATTAGCGATATTCATGAGTCTCAGTGAATCGACTCAAAGCACACATTCCCATGTCTGTGGCAGCATGCCGTAGTTCCAGTGGATGTTGTAGCTGCGGGGAGAAAGGGGAAATAGAATGACTATTAGCGATATTCATGAGTCTCAGTGAATCGACTCAAAGCACACATTCCCATGTCTGTGGCAGCATGCCGTAGTTCCAGTGGATGTTGTAGCTGCGGGGAGAAAGGGGAGTAGGATTAGCAATATTCATGTGTTTAAGTTTGCTTGTATCATTCTTTCCACGTCTGTGGCAGCATGCCATAGTTCCAGTGGATGTTGTACCTGCAGGGGGGAGAGAGGGAAAGAGGGAGTCATATTATCAGTGTTCAGGTGTGGTTGGGTCGACTCAAAGTGCTCATTCCCACGTCTGTGGCAACGTGCTGTGTTTCCAGCGAATGTTGTAGCTGCAGTTGCAGGAGGGAGAGAGGATGCCAGAACTAAGCTTGCTTTACTTGCAATTTATGCGAACCCTGTTTTTCAGGTTTGCAAAGCTTATTCAGGCCAACTGTTGGCGTCCTGCTTGATGTGCGTGCGGGGCACGTCTGTGGCCACACCAAAAAAAAAAAAAATCTAAGAACCAGAATTCCCCTCGTGACTCACGGGTAGTATCGGATCTTGCCCTTCTTTACATCCTGCTTGATGGGCGTGCCAGGCTCGTCAGTGGCGACCTCCATCTTGGCGCTCGTGTCCTTGGGGATCTCGCAGATGAAGTTGAAGAGCCCATCGCCCGCCCTGAGAGGGATGTCGTGCCACGGGGAGAGCTGCAGGCGAGGGAGTTGGAGGGCCGTGGGGGGAGTGGAAAGGGTGGAGAGTCAGCATCAAGCAATGGAGAGAGGCCCTCGTTGGTGGCGTGGCGAACAACAGCCGGTACTCGAAACAGTGCGTTTGGCAGCACAAGACGCGTACTCGATGCAGAGCGTATTCGACAGAGTTCTTCATGATCCTCAGTATCAGACGTAGGATGACACTCACGGTTTCGCCCTTTATCTATAGGAAGAAGAAAAGATACTCGAGGGACTCAAACTCAATACAGACAGAGCGAAATATCGTGATATTTCCAAAACGGTACTCACGGTTTCGCCCTGGTCGTTCTGGAAGAGGAGGCGGTACTCGAGCGTCTCGAACTCGATACGGAGCGCACTCGATACAGTGCATCATGATTGTCAATACGTGGCAGTATACTCACGGTTTCGCCCTGGTCGTTTTGAAAGAAGAGGCGGTACTCGAGCGTCTCGAACTCGCCGGACGGCGACCGGCTGAGCGATCGGGTGAGCTCCGCGCACACCACGGGGCTGCGGTGGAACGACCTGCGCAGTGCGGAGGGGGGAAGGAGGAAAGGGGAGTGGCGCGGGGGGGGGGGGGGGGAGAAGGGAGAAGAGGAGAGGGGAGTGTTTCGAGCCAATTAAATCACAGCGGCTGAGCTCCGCGCACAGCACGGGGCTGCGGTGAAACGACCTGCGCAGTGCGGGTAAAGGAGAGTTCGAGAGAGAGGGTGGGGGTGCACGCACAAGATGACATGAGAATCTATTCCCGAGGGAGTTCGATTTGTTGAGCGGCTCAATGCCATGGCGGCTCAATGCGCGCCACGAAGAGCGATGGACGAATGGCGACAGCGAAGGAGATCGCGTCGCGTAGTTCGCGTCCGCTGGGGACGGCACGTCTCTTGTCGCGAGGTGCGGCGCACATTGGGCATTGCGGGACACGAGGGACCAGTATGGAAGCTTCGTAACACTCCAAATTTCCAAAACGACTGCAAGATTACAAGCGCTCCAATTGGGATGCCTCGAAGGTTCCTATTTAGAATCATGTATCAAGACGAAATCTTGTGTATTTCAGTCAAGGCTGTGAGCACTGCGTGAGTAACGATCAAGGCCGTCCCCTGGAGAGCGATGATCACGGCAGTAAGACACGAGCAATATGAGACATATGAGCAGCCTTTACCAGGTAAGACATGCAATATGAGCAACCTTTACTACCTAGTGAGGAGGGATGCTAGTAACGATCGTACCTGGTAAAACATGCGGCATTATGAGCAACCTTCAGTACCTGGTGAGGGACCACGTGGGTCGCTGCATCATCTGATGGCCGCTGAAGCTCGCCGCCTTTAGCGGCGCAATGGCCGCCGTCTGCAGGGACCCCAACGCGGGAGCCGGCGCCCTGAGCGCGGACATGGCGGCCCGCGAGGCGACGCGCGTGCAAGTCGCGAGGGAGAGAGCCGCCATTCTGGACACAGCCATTGGGAGCGACGACAAGATTAGGACCAGGCGAGCGACGCGATTACGGCACGACGACCGAGGGGATTAGGACACGAAGTCCGACGCGACGAACGACCTTTTTCGAAAGAGCTGCTCAAATCTTGGGATTGGGGCGAAGGAGGATCGCAACTGACCTGGAGGCGGTGTTATTTGAAGGGTAACGTGAGGATGGCGGGGAGTAGGCAGATAGGGTACCCCTGAAGAGATGGCGACTGTCAGACGACTAGATTCAATGTAAACTCTCAGGACTGCCTTCTTGCAGCAGAATGAATGTGCTGCGATTATTCAAATGTGTTGCTGCGCTTGGTGTATGATGAGTGACTTGCTGCGATCCTCCTGGTACACCCGACGCTAGCCGCTCTATGGATGGCTAAAAGCCGTCAAAATTCAAATCCGCCCTGGGAAGTGTTTTGTGTGCGACGAGTGCGTGTGACGCTAACGAATATGCCTTCACGTGGCAATTTTTGGGAGGTCGACGGGATTCAAGGGCTGAAATGGTGACGAATCCAGGTCACGCTGCCAGGTGGAGCTCCTTTGGATTCAGAGGCCTGCCACGCTGGTATTGCGAAGGTGTTCATGGTTGGAAAATGTGACGATCTTGTCCCCGATGGTGAAGCTTCTGTAACGGAACATCACTTCTTTTGCACCTTTCGTTTATTCAGATATGATTATTTAAGAAATGAAACTGGGCTAGGCGTTGGGCCTTGCGAAGTGATCACCTGACACAGCTTGACTGGAGGAGTATGGCAGCCACTCGCCAGCGCAACACAACCTGAGACCCCTGTCGCGATCAATTTTCTCCCCCTGTGTTACACCACTCCATGCATCCTTCAGATTCGCCAGCCTGGAACTTTTCGTCACGCCCAAAACCTCTCTAAACCATCAAAACGCGGTTCGCGCTGCACCAATGGGAAGATCCACCTCCGAGTTACCCTACACTAACCTCCTCGCCAAGTTGCCTCGCGGCAGTCACAGGACCTCCACCCCTCGAATCGCCTCCCTGAATGCTTTCCTCACATGGTATCGTCAATCACCTACCTCACATGCTGTCACTAGTCACGTCACGACGCCTCTAGTTTTGCCCAAAGTGCCCCCCTCACTCCCTGCTATTGAGCATAGGCTTGAGCATAGGCAAGTGTCGTTTGCACGCGGTCAACTCGTCGAACCTAAAATAAGAGGCTTGTTGATCGTGCAGTTTACTAGTTCCTGCATTCTCGCGTTGGTGTAGTCTTCAACCACACCACGGACAACTCACATCGAAGGCTTTAACTAGACATCGGCTGCCCTTGTGAGCGATTATTTTCATGGGGTACCAGATGCATCACTTTCACGCCTAATCAACTTCTTCGGAAATTTTATCTCAGCCCAGGGGTCTGCATCTCTACTCGTCCTCTCTAATGCCCGCAACCGTGCGCGACACTCGAGCCGACTTTTGACTCGACTCAAAACGCAGCCGTGCGCGAGACTCGAGCCTTTGCCCACTAGTAATAACGTGTCCGACCATATCCTCCAGAATGAGTCTCACAAGCTTCGATCTATTGCGATTCCTCCTCACATCCCTCGTTCTAATCTCCTTGCTACCTCCCTCGCATCTACTAGCAGTCTGCAGCACGCATGACAATGGCGCCTATGCCGACTCGCCTCGGACCGCGTCGCAACCACTGGCACAGACCCGCCACCCACACAGCCTCGTACTGCCACGTCGGAGACTCCAAGCTGGCGCTGACGGCCGACGTGGCAAGATCCAATTGGAGCGGCCTGTAGCGGCGGCGGAGCCGCAACACCAGGCCGTGATTGACGGCGGCGATAGACCCGTCGCCGTGACGGCATCCAAACCCCCGGTAGCAAACCTACAGGCCGCCGCTCAAAGCCGTCGGGAAGCAGCGGATAACGCGGCGCGGAATGCGGGCAGTAGAGAGAGGACGCAAGGTGGAGGCACGCTAAAGGAGGGTATTCTAGGAAAGTCGCTAACTCAAGTTGGCCTGATAGACTATCTCTCGAAGAGAATAGGGCTCGCGGCTTCAGCGGGCCAATCAAAATCCAAGCCGCGTCTGCCGCTCTGCCCGGAATTTGCGCCGCCTTTGGCGGGCGCGTCTTCCGCCGTCGTCTCCGCTTGTCAATGGGGCGACCCGCTCCCACCCTCGTACTCAGCTACGGCCGCTGGTCTGGGATCTTCAGGCTCGGACTTAGGTTCGGCTGAGCTCGGTGGCCCGGGAAAAGCGGCGCAATTCATGGGAGACTGGTTGCGGTGGAAGCAGGAGGGAGGAGAGGCTGCGGAGAGCGAGTGTATGCGGCAGCGCGCGTGGTTCTACGCGGGAATTGCGGAGGAGACGTGCGACTTGAGCGCGCTCCGCGCTGCTCAGGCGGCTTCATCGCAGGTGGCGGGAGGTGTGACCGCTGCTGACGTGGACAGCAACGGAGGTGGCATACTCGTGCTGCGTGACGTGTACATCAACGCGCAGGGCCTGGTTTTCAACAAAAGCCACGTGTTCGTCGTTGATAGGTGCGGGTCCGGCCAATGGAAGCAGCAGCAGCAGCAGCAGCCGCAGCAGGTGAAAGTTCCCTCCTACTCACCTGGAACCAGAGTCACTGTTCACCCCCACCTGATAAATCTCCTGCCGTACGAAGGACACGAAGAAGAGGAGAAAGAAGAGGAGCAACAAATAAAAGGGAGTAACTCCAGCCAAAACGGCGGCAATCCCGAGGGGAGGGAGTGGGTGGCACAAGCAAAGCTGCACAACAGCAAGGAGCGGCTGGTAGCGCGGCTGCTGCCCGTGCTCTTCCTCCTCTCCTCCTCCCTCATGCCCGCCGCGCGCCGCTTCCCCCTCCTGCTCGCCGACCGCCACGTGCTGTTCCACCTGGGCCTGGGGGTCTTCGGTACGGACCTCTCGTCCCTCGCCATTTCGCCCGAGTCTCCTTTGTTGGGGGACAGCCGCGATCACCTCTTCTTCGCGAAACAGCTCTACGTGGTCAGTGCTCATTTGCTGCTCTTCCGCTGCTCTGCTGCTCTGCTTATCGTCCACGTGAGCTGATCTCCAGCACCCCGTCTCTCACCTCGTCCACCTCCTGTCTAATTCCTTCTCTATCCCATCCCCTCCTCCCTTATCAATCCCCTCCCCATCATTCCTTCCCATCCACCTTCCATCCCCTCCCCACCCCTTCCCAACACCCCTGCTCCTCTTCCCACCACCAGCCCATCCACGTCAGCAGTCTCTGCGGCCTCTCTGCCGCTGGCCGCCCGTCCCGCCCCGACGCGCTCTGGCTTGCGCTGCGGGCCAACCACCTGCTGCCACGTGGCGGCCTGCCCATCCTCAACCCCGATTGGACCCCCAAACCGCCCGCCCCTTACAGTCACAACGTAGTCTTAGGAGGGCGGTCCGTGCCTAGGGACTGGGTGGTGGTGGTCTCGTTAGTATGGAGCTCGCACGTTATGAGAGAAGGAGGAGGGGTGGGGGGAGGGGTGGGGAGTGACGGAGAGGGGGCGGAGGGAGGAGATGGAGCAGCGGAAGCAGGAGAGGAGGGAGGACAGGGAATCGGAAAGGGAAGCAAGGGAGCAGAAGGAGCAGCAGCAGCAACAGCAGAAGGCATGCAATCAATAATCAAGTTCCTGCAGCACATCTTCTCTAAGTCCCGCGTTGTTGTGTACGACGAGCATGTGCCTCTCACAGAGGCCCGCGCGCTCTTCTCCCGCGCCCTGCTGCTTGTGGGCCCCACCTCGCCTGCGCTCTCGAATCTTATCTTCCTGCCGTTCAATGCAACAGTGATTGAGATTCTCCCTTACTCCGCCCCACAGACCACCACAGCAACTTATCCTTTCCTACCAACCACCAACATCTCCTCCTCTTCCTCCTCTTCATCAGCATCTGTGCCCTTTGGTATTCAAGCGTCGGTCGTCAGCCAACAGGACTCCGCCACGTGGCACTACCGCCTGGCGGAGCGGGCGGGCGTGCGGCACTTTTTGTCTGCTTGCGACCCGGGCCGGATCAAGCGCGAGCTCGGGGAGCAGTGCCACGTCAGCGAGGTGTACAGCATCGTCATGACAGCTGTACGCAGCGGATGGCCAGCATGGGAAGACATAGCCAACGTGCCACATCACCCCGCCTTCCCACCTGCCACCCCTCCTGCTGCTGCTGCTGCTGCCGCTGCAACCGCTACTGCTGCTTCTCCCACCACCACCCAACCACCACCAAACATCTTCCCAGGATTCCAAGACACAATCCCAGGGTCACGACTTCAACCACGCGCCGACGCCGTCTCAGAATTCCGGCAGTGGCTATCCTGCGTGGCAACGAGGGGGGAGTGGCGCTACAACCCCACCCCCCGACCGCTGCCTTGGAACTGGAAATCCGTTGACCACTGCGACCTCAGGCACGTTGACCAGGTCAAAGGGGGGGTGGCGTTTGCAGAAGCGGACGAAATAGCGAGGCAGGGAGGGCCAGACGCGGAGAAGCGGTGGCGGGTGAGGGAGGAGTTGAAGTATGAGTGGGTGGTGCCGAGAGGTCGATGCCCTGCTGTTGCTGCTGGGGCGTTCGGGTCACTGTTTGGGCCGGACAGTGAGAGAGAGGCAGGAGGGGGAGCGGGGGACAGTGGTACAGATTATGATGACACTGCTGCTGGTGAATCTGCTGTTGACTCTGCTGCTGCTGCTGCTGCTGCTGCTGGTGCCGGTGCTGGGGATGCGGGTGAGGGGTTGTTTTCACGCTTTGATGGGCGATCACTCTGTCAGCTGGCCCGCTTGCGAGACGACGGCCTTCGGATCGCTTTCCTAGGAGACTCCCTCTCCAAGGAGGCGCACACCTCTTTCCTAAACAACATACTCAAGCACGTGCCGAAACCGGCGCTTAAAGCCGTCACATTTCGGAAATGCATGCCCTGGCTCGGGACTCACACCGGGTACTGTCATGAGCGATTCACCGGCCTCGGATGCTCCGGGCTGGAGCTACACTTTGTATTCAATAAAAGGCTCATGCCGGTGGATTCGGAGAAGGACGAGCGGCTGTGGTGGAAAAACATGCCGTGGCTTGACGACCCGGGGATTGCAAATTCTCACGTGCTGGTGATTAACAGGGGAGCTCATGCTGCGACCGATGAGCGACTGGTAACCGCGGTGCGACGCACGTTACAGTTTGTCCGGCAGAATCACCCGGAGAAGTTGGTGGTGTTCCGGTCAACTGCCCCGGGGCATATGGGCTGCACGAATGCAACAGGACCCATCAAGCAGCGGCAGGACCCGAAAACGCTCCCGTTTGGGTGGGGGCAATTCAAGCGGCAGAATGAGCTGCTGAGAGGGGTGGTAGAGGAGATGGGAGCTGTGTTTATGGATATAGAGCCTATGACTGCACTCAGGCCGGATGGGCACAGGGGAAGGATCACAGAGCAGAAGACTGACTGCTTGCATTACTGCTCGCCAGGCCCTGAGGATGCCTGGAGCGAGTTCCTGTATAACATTATTCAGAGAATAGTGCCTGAGTACTAGGCTTATTTTGAGCTCATGACTGCACTCAGGCCGGATGAAGGATCACGGAGCAGAAGACTGACTGCTTGCATTACTGCTCTCCAGGCCCTGAGCACGCCTGGAGCGAATTGTTGTACAACATTATTCAGAGATAGTGCCTGACTATTTACAGGAAGAATATTATTGATAATTGATGTGCTTACAAGTTTCCAAAACAAACTGAGCATACGTGTCACACGCTCAGAAAGCACATTAACCTCCGAATCTGAGACTCAGAATCTCAACCTCACCATCTTAGCATCCAAGCATGGTGGAACGAGAACCATTACAGTACCATTTGGAGAGTAGTGCCATGGTGGAACGAGAACCTGTGTTGAATCGTCAACCAATTTCTCATGTACGTTTCCTTTCCAACAAAAAAGGTATCAAACAAGCGAACCCACAGGTCGATTACGTATCTACACGTCGGAACAAAGGCATTGCCCGGCGAAGAATTAACTCTTCAGACCTCGTACGTATCTTCAGACTCCTACTTCTTGCAGCTGCATCCTGCGCCGCAACCGCATCCGTCGCCGCAAGTGCAGGCACCGCCAGATGCGCAAGCGCGAGTCTTGCAGGCGCACCCTTCCCCGCAGGAGCATGAGTCACATGCACAAGTCTCGCCGCAAGCGCAGGAAGCACCGCCCTGAAAGGTGGATGACAATTTTGAATATTAGCGGCATGGCGAGGTACAAAATCAAGGCATACGCAACACAGCAAAACGAGGATTTTCGAAAATAATTTCTATAAGACGAAGAGGGTTCAGCTGATTGACCTACCTTGCAGGAACAGCTAGGCCCGGCCTTGCATCCAGCCCCGCATCCGCATGAGGCTCCGCCAGTAGAGCAGGAGCATCCAGTACCGCAGGTGCACTCCTTGTCAGCCATGACTAGAAATCGAGAAAGCGAGAATATCAAAGACAAGGCAGTATTTGGAGAAGTTTGGCAGTAAATTTCCAGACACGAATGCAGACTGATTTGCCAGTTCTGTAAAATGGTATTTATAGGCGGAGAGCCCTAGAGAATCCCCAAAGCTGTGCCGCCAATTCCCAAGCAAAGTTTGCTGAAGAAATTAGAACGAGGAGGAGGTTTCGATGTGATGCTGGCGTCGCTCATCGAAGAGGAGCTGAGAATGCGGTTCGTGACCTGGATTGAACCAATCAATATGCATCGCTGGCACGATCAAACCAGGTTCAGTGACAAGCAATGGCCATGTAATCAAAAGTGGTGTAAGTTGCACCAATAGCTTACGTGAAGACACGGACACGCATGCAGGTTCCACGTAGGATAGATCGTTTCAACTGCGCGCCGAAGTGGGATCAGGACAGCAGAGCGACGCAAATTCCACCTCCCCCGCTGGCGGTGATACTTGTTCCTTCCCACAATGTGAAGTCCAGTGCTGTATCGCGTACACAAAATACAGGTGTAGCTACCATCAATACATCTTCTGGCAAGACTTGGTTCACACAACAATTTGTAAGAATGT
The DNA here is from genome assembly GCA_947470075.1 of Closterium sp. Yama58-4. NCBI lineage: Eukaryota > Viridiplantae > Streptophyta > Zygnematophyceae > Desmidiales > Closteriaceae > Closterium > Closterium sp. Yama58-4. The sequence goes on along the minus strand of CANIUD010000825.1, from coordinate 272,222 downwards.
AAACAAGAGGCAACTTTGAGCAGAAGATCCTAAATAAAGAAGGGTTAACACGATTCAAATTAAGACCCCAACAACAAGCAGCAGAGCAGTTTATCTAAGAAATGCCAGCAGGGGCTTCAATGACCGTGGAAGTGGCAGTGCCAGTGTTGCCATTGAGAACAGTAACATTGCCATCAGCATCCACGTCAATGATAGCACTGTCTCCCTCCTTGATCTCCCCAGAGAGCATGCGCTCCGCCATGCTGCCACAGTTCCAACAACACAAGACAACACTTCAGAAATGCAGCAAGAGACAGAGAACGGATTACCTCGGCCAGCAGATAAAAAACGCTCGTGCAGCACGATGTATCGGGCAATCACCTGTCCTACGCCCTCTCACACCCCTCACCTGTCCTCCAGCAGCCTCATGATGGCTCGTCGCAGCGGCCTGGCACCGTAGCTCGGGCTGTAGCCCTCATCCACCACCCGGTCCCTGAAGCGCTCCGTCACCTGCTCACAGGAAGGACACAACACAACACCAAAGGGGAAATGATGAAAATAAAGCAAGCCACGATTAAGCTGGGGCTGTTCCACCAACCGTGTTCTGCCACCTGCTCCCAGGGAGGGAGAGGGGCAAGAAGCAGGGACAAGGGAGGAGAGAAATGGAGGAGGGAAGGTGGGAAGTGAGGGAGGAGAGGGAAGACAAGGAAGCATGAAACAGAGACAACTCCTTCAGAAGGCAATCATGCACCTCCTTGAGCATGATGTCGCTCACCTCGTTCACCTCCCTTGCATTACACGCCCTCACATCCCCGCTCCCTACAGCCACGAACACATAGCACCTGTACCCCCTATCCCCTCCATACAGTCACACCCACCCACCTGCAGGTTAATGTCCTTGGTGAGGCGGTCAAAGACCTCCTTGAGCATGATGTCGCTGATCTCCTTGACCTCCTGCTTGGTGAGCTGCCTGAAGACAATGATCTCGTCCAGCCGGTTCGGGAACTCGCCATCTCCTCCCTACAGCCACCCACACATAGTACCTACACGCCCCCCTGTCCCCGCTATACAGTCACACACACCTGCAGGTCAATGTCCTTCTTGGTGAGGCGGTCAAACACCTCCTTGAGCATGATGTCGCTGATCTCCTTGACCTCCTGCTTGGTGAGCTGCCTGAAGACAATGATCTCGTCCAGCCGGTTCAGGAACTCGGGGCGGAAGTACTGCTTGAGCTCCTCGTTCACCAGCGACTTGATGCGGTTGTAACTCGTGTCCTTCTCGCCGTAGTCCAGCTGGAGAAAAAATAAAAAAGTTAATGGGGTGGAATGGGCGAATGATGCGTAAATCTTGTAATGTGTAAATTAGAACACATAAATTAGGGGAAGGATAGGGACAGGGCAGGGGAGAGTGAGCCATTGGGTTTGAATGCCTTAAAAAAAAAACAAAAAACAAGAAAGTGCAGAGGCACCAGCAGGGTGTAAGTGTTTTCTCTCGAGGCACTAAGTCTATATGGCACCACCCACCTGGAAGCCGATGCCTCCGCCGCCCTTCTCAATGACGGAGGAGCCAACATTGGAGGTCATGATAAGCAGCGTGTTCTTGAAGTCCACCGTGCGCCCCTTGCTGTCCGTCAACCGCCCATCCTCCAGAATCTGATGCAAGACACGCCCAAAAATTGGGGAATGGAGTGGTGCATTGTCATTGAACGAGTGGATACTTGGTCCCTATTCATATTTTCTCAACATCGACAATCAGCAGCACAATGTAAGGCCGCGCCTAACTGTTTCCCACCACTAGCTAATTCTTGAGATATCCCATGCTTCCACCGTATATGGAGCATCACTGCCCACCACGTACCTGGAGCATCATGTTGAAGACGTCAGGGTGGGCCTTCTCAATCTCATCGAACAGCACCACCGTGTACGGCCGCCGCCTCACAGCCTCCGTCAGCTGCCCGCCCTCACTGTACCCGACATAACCGGGGGGTGAGCCGATGAGCTTGGACACCGTGTGGCGCTCCATGAACTCCGACATGTCCAGCCGCACCATGGCCTGGGGAGGGGAAGGGGATTGGGGCAAGGGAGAGAGCAAAGAGGACGGGGAGTTGGGAGCAGGACGGCATGCATGGTTGAGTCATTGAGCTTGGACACCGTGTGGCGCTCCATGAACTCCGACATGTCCAGCCGCACCATGGCCTGGGAGAAAGGGGATAGGGTGGGAAGGGACAAAAGGGTGGGGATGATTGGGACAGAGTGCGTGTGTGAATGAACGGCCAATGAGCTTGGACACCGTGTGGCGCTCCATGAACTCCGACATGTCCAGCCGCACCATGGCCTGAGAAAGAAACGTCTAAGGGGGAGAGTGACCCAAAGGTTGGGGGGTTGGGAGAACGGGCAGTGTTGGGGGGGGGGGGGGGGTTGTCAATAACTGAGCTTTGAAACAGCACATCACCCTTGAGCCTCTTCCACAGGCATTACACAAGCGCGGCCCTTAACCCCCTGCCAACTCACTGCCCAATAACCCCCTGCCAACTCACTGCCCAATAACCCCCTGCCAACTCACTCAATTCTTTCAAGGCCCCCTAACCTCCTCCCACCTCCTCACACTGCCTCATTCCTCCCAAAAGCGCCTCATTTCCTCCGAGACGAAGTAGTGGGCAGCGCAGGACTTGGTGGGTATCTCTATGGAGCCTCACTAAGCGAGAATCCCTCCTCACTCCTTCAAAGGGCTCCTCACCTCCCCACACCTCCTCACTCCTTCAAAGGGCTCCTCACTCCTTCCCAGCGCGTCTCACCTATAGTTGAAGTAGTAGAAGGCGAGGGACTTAACAAGCTCGGATACCTTTGAGTCGCCTCACAAGCTAAAAAAACCCCTCTACACCTCCTGTGCGCCTCACAGCATCACCACATCACACGAGCCTCACCTCCTCGGAGCCGAAGTAGTAGGAGGCGAGGGACTTGGCGAGCTCGGACTTGCCGACACCGGTGGGACCAGAGAAGATGAAGCTGGCGATGGGGCGATTGGGGTTCTTCAGCCCCACACGCGCTCGGCGGATGGCGCGACTGCAGGAGGGGGAGATGACGGGAAGAAGGCGCGGGAAGCAGGGGGGACGAGGTCAGAGAACGCGAAGGGCGAAGGGCGGGGGCGGGGCCGGGGTAGGGTGGGTGGGTGGGTGGGAGTGGGGAAGGGGGGCGGCGGGGGAGGGGGGGTGGTGATGGCATATCAGATGAGAAAGAGAAGGTGACAGGCTGATTGGGGATCTACACTCTCAGCCCCACACCCACAAACGCAGACCCCATACTCACAAACGCAGACCCCCCATCTTGAGCAGGCGGCTGCTCTCAATCCTTCTCACTCACAGACGCACACTCACAGGCGCACACTGACAGGCGCACACTCACAGGCACACGTTCCCACCTGATGGCCTTGACGGCCTCGTCCTGGCCAATGACGCGGTTGTGCAGCGTCTCCTCCATCTTGAGCAGGCGGCTGCTCTTGTCGCTACCCCCCTCCCCTAACCCCCTTCTCCCTGCCACCCATGCACACAGGCACGCGCACATTGGAACAGAGCACCCACCTGATGGCCTTAACAGCCTCGTCCTGGCCAATGACGCGGTTGTGCAGCGTCTCCTCCATCTTGAGCAGGCGGCTGCTCTCATCGCTGGACACCTTGTCCACGGGGATACCCGTCCACGCGCCCACGATCTGGTGGATGTCCGCCTCCGTCACCACTGGGCCACCTGCTCCGCCCGACGCCTCCACCTCCGCCTTGCTCTGCTCCTTGGTCTTCTCCATGATGGCGCTGATCTGCGTCTTCAAATCCATCTCCTGGTCGCGCAGCTCGCCGGCCTGCAGGGTGGAGAGGGGACGAAGGTTAGAAAACACACGGGTAAGACAGGAGTAAAGCTCCGCCTTGCTCTGCTCCTTGGTCTTCTCCATGATCGCGCTGATCTGCGTCTTCAGGTGCATCTCCTGGTCGCGCAGCTCACCCGCCAGGAGGGACGGAAGGGGGAAGCAGAGGGGGAGAGGGGGGAAAGGGCAGTGCGTGGAGCGTTGGGTCAGCATTCGACTTTAGCCTTCAAACCTATCCCTAGTCATGTGGGAGGAGAACATCGACAATCTTCCCTTTTTCTCGGTTAGTAGTTTTCGCTTTGACCGAAGCTTACAATACTTATCTTTCCCCTCATAAAATATGCGGCAGCTGCTTATCCCGCACCCAGGAAGGGCTTACAATACACCTGCCTCCTCACCTTCTCGAAGGCCTGGTTACGTACAGCCTCGTCCTTATCCTTGGTGATCTACCTGAGCTTCTTGTCGAGCTCCTTGGCCTCCTCGGGCAACTTTTTAATACCCTTCCCTCCCTCTCACCTTGTCGCCACAACTCCGCTGTCACAGCCGCCCCCTCACCTTCTCGAAGTCCTGGTTGCGAACGGCCTCGTTCTTGTCCTTGGTGATCTGCCTGAGCTGCTTGTCGAGCTCCTTGGCCTCCTCGGGCATCTGCGCGTGCCGCAGGCGCACCCTCGACCCGGCCTCGTCGATCAGGTCAATGGCCTTGTCAGGCAGGAAGCGGTCGCTGATGTACTGGTACGACAGCTGCGCTGCTGCCGCGAGCGCCTCGTCTGTGTAGCGCAGCTTGTGGTGAATCTCATAGCGCTCGCGCAGACCCTGCAGGATAAGAATCGTCTCCTCCACTGACGGCTCCGGCACCTGCGGGGGGAGAGGAAGGGGGGGAGGGAAGGGGGAGGGAGGGGGGGAGAGGAGAAAGGAAAGAGTATGATGAGGAAACGTTTATAGAGGAACCACCGTCTCCTCCACAACCGACGGTTATAGCAGCTAACATTTTCTTTAAAAAGGACGCGGTTATAAGAGAGAGGAAAGTGAAGGCGTGTTCCGCGACTGTTTCAGCACCATCTCGGGCGCTGAAGACTACGCTGGACGAGAGAGAGCGAGGACGGGGACGGTGAGGGGTGAGAGGAGACCAATTATTCAGTAGTCTTCTGGCATAATCCAACCACCATACCTACCCTGATCCTTACAACAAACCTCCCCCGCCCCCCGACCCACTCCCCCCCCCCCTTCCCTTCTCATTCCCCTCTGCAACCACACCTTATTCGTCCACAACCTAACCAACAACCAACCCCCCAAGAGCTGGTTGCCTGCTCACCTGCACGGGCTGGAAACGACGTTCGAGAGCGGGGTCCTTCTCAATGTGCTTGCGGTACTCGTCGATCGTCGTCGCGCCGATGCACTGAGAGGGCCACGCGAAGGGGACAGGGTTTACCACACATACTAGGTGAAAAAGTCGAAGCAGTGGGAGAAATAAAAGCTAAACTGGAAGAGTCAAGATGGTTGCGTATGACGGCTGAAAGCGGAAATAAGGGTGACAAGCGGGTGGAGAAGGGATTCCGAAGAACAGCAAGGGGTATTGGGATCGAGTGAGGGGCCTTGCAAGCAAGAAACGTCGGCAAGCAACAGCATTTCTTGGAAGGCGAATAGCTGACCTCAACATGCATGCTCAGCATGAATGAGCGTCAAAGATTGTGACTCAAAACAGAGCGCAAGGCGCACCTGGAGCTCGCCGCGAGCCATAGCGGGCTTGAGGATGTTGGCGGCGTCGATGGCGCCCTCCGCCGCGCCTGCGCCGATGAGCGTGTGCACCTCGTCGATGAAGAGAATGATATCGTCCGCCTGCTTGATCTCGTCCATCAGCTTCTTCAGCCGCTCCTCGAACTCTCCGCGGTACTTCGTCCCCGCTACAAGCAGACCCATGTCCAGGGTCACGACCTGGGACAGGAAGGGGACGGCGAAGATGAAGAGCGATGAGGAGAACAATGTTTATCGCATCAACCACTCTCAGGGTGATAAGAAAGAGACTGTGATCTCTAACTCCATACAACCCTACGTTCCAAAAAAGACTTTTGAGGCGCCTCAAAAGTAAACTCTCAGGGTAATGAAGAAAGAGACTGTGATCTCTAACTCCATACAACCCTACGTTACCAAAAAAGTACCGATCCCCAACGGCGTCACCGTACGAGCTTCCAAGACCCACTGGCGCAACAAGTGAGGAAATAGAAGATGGAGACACCGACAGGACAGACCCAGACACAGAAATTTCACCTTCTTGCCCTCAAGCGTCTCTGGGACGTCGCCGCCAGCAATGCGCTGCGCGAGGCCCTCGGCGATGGCGGTCTTGCCGACACCGGGCTCGCCGATGAGGCAGGGGTTGTTCTTCGTGCGGCGACCCAGAATCTGCGCACGCTCGATCTGCGACAGGCGTCCCACCACCGGATCCAGCTTGCCCTGCGGAACGGAAAAGGCGGGAGAGACAGAGCGAGGAAGATGATGATCCAAACGGGTTTGGATAGATATTCCACCACTGAGTGATGACGCAGGGTCTGAGTCACGCGCTCGATAAGCGCTGCGCGCCCCACCAACGGGTTCAGTTTCGGTTGCCCGGCTGAAAAGGGCGAGTGAGATACACAACGGAGTCGCCTAAACCTCGTCAAGGCCGACGCATATTGAGACATCGATAATACGCGTGCGTTGCGACAACCCAATCTAAAAACTATTTAGTCTGCCATTTCACACACGCCTTTACAACTAAAAGCGCCGCTCACTACTCACTTCCTCGGCTTTTCGCGTCATACATGTCGTAAGAGCGATACTAAAAACAGCAACTCACTTCCTCGGCGAGCTTGGTGAGGTTGGTGCCGTACTCCTCGAGCGTGGGCATCTTCGAGTTGCTGCTGCCGCCGCCCACTCCGGCACCCACGGCCTCCGCGCTCTCGCCCACCATGCGGATCACCTGGGACAGGCGGACGAGCGAGAGAAACAGAGCGTTTTAATTGGAGGCATGGAACAAACCGTTAAAGGGGTGACGAAAGATAACGGCCATGCCAGGAGGTTTCTGAGAGCGGGTATAATCTGAAGGCTGCTGTTACCAGACAACGAATTTTATTTAAGAGCGACACTTAACTGGGTGCCGGTGTCACCTGGGCGCGGCCGTACCTGAGAGCGGATGTTGCCGGCATCGGCGCCGAGGTTCTCGAAGACGCGAGCAGCGACGCCCTCGCCCTCGCGAAGGAGACCGAGCAGAAGGTGCTCCGTGCCGATGTAGTTGTGGCCTGCGATCGGGGAGCGAGAAAAGAGAAGAAAAAAAAGGGGAAAAATAGCCAAATTCAAATCAAGGGCACGATAGCCCCACAATCGCCCTCGCAACGGAGACCCAACAACAGACTCCATGCCAATGTAGTCGTCATCTGCGACGCGGAGAAAGACATGAGAATTGAAGTCTTACTATTTAACGTAAGTCACCGCTCCATTGCCCTTATGAAGCAACAGGCACTCTGAATAAGCATATAAACTAGAACAAACGACGATGGGAATGGCTCGGACTACGAAATGAACAACAAACAAACAAACAAACAAACAAACAAACTCACCAAGTTGACGCGCCTCCTCCAGCGAGAGCTCGAGCACGCGCTTGGCGCGCGGGGTGAACGGAATCTCGACAGCGACGAAGCCAGACCCGCGGCCGATGATCTTCTCGACTTCCACGCGTGCCTCCTTGAGGTTCACGCCCAGCGACTTGAGCACCTTGGCGGCGATGCCCGTACCCTCGCCAATCAGCCCGAGAAGGATCTGCTCCGTGCCGACGAAGTTGTGGCCCAGACGACGCGCCTCCTCCTGAGCAAGCATGATCACCTTGATGGCCTGGTGGGAGTGAGGGGGAGGAAGAGGATGTGTTTACAGGTTCAGGCGTGCGGAGTGTAAGAGATGAGAATGCGGAATGGCCCTGATGATGCGCGTCCTCTTGAGCCAAAAGGGTCAGCGTGATGCCCGGGTGTGATGCGGGATAGTGCGTGTTGACGGATCAAGGCATCGGTGAGTGTATCAGTGCTGGAAAGACAGGTCCACGAATATGATTTGAACGATGAATAATTTGTTCTCGTGGACATATCCCGTGTGCATTCGTGACCAATGTGAGAAGAACCGGGAAGAAAATAACAACACAAGAAGGTCCAACGGCACTTAAAGCAAAAATTGGAAATCGCAATCTCGGTTAATGATGTAAGTTTGGGCAAACAGGAATGTACTTCAAATGCTAGCACAAAGTTCAGGTGGAAATTGTGATTGAAATCGTAGGATCAAATAGTGTGACGCCTGGTCGCACCTTCTCCGTGAATCGCTCGAACATGGCGACGGCGACACCGCGCGATGCCTTGCCAGATCGCCCTGCTTTAGACTGCTTAGCGACCACAGACGCAAGGCTGGCCCCCTCCTTAGCCGCTCCGATCGCCTGACCATGGCTCCTAAGCCCTGAGAACGACTGCAGGGCACGTGGCGCAGTAACACTGGTCGCAGCGGAACGACGAGATCTCCTACCAGTCCCGGTCGTGCTGACTGAACCGACGACCTTGGTTGACACCAAGGCAGACGACGGCGCAATGGCTCCTGTCATAATTACAGTTTCTTACGACCCTGCAACGTTGGGATCCGGTGCTTCTTATCGTATAATCAACAGGGCCTGGAATTGATCGAGTGGAGCTCTTGCAAACCAGTGACCTGACCACTAGCCAAGTCAAAAAGGCTGAGCAGAAATGAGGGATAGGCTGCAGTGAGCTTTCACGCAAGACTAGAACCACCAACTGTGAGGCCTACCTATTTTACCCTAGGGTTCAGAGATCAACTTCTGAGAGACGGTAAGAGTAGGGTTGGGATGGGGCGGAGAGCGGTGAAGAAGAGTTGAGAAGGGAAGATTACACAAGTGGGGGGGATATGTGTTCTGAAGAGGGACCTAGGAGGGAAGCGTGAGCAATGCTGCCTTGGGAATTTCATGCCTCATCCCAGAGGGCACGGGGCAGGAAAGGGTACTGTAATCCGTGGAGAGTGAGGTAGTTGGGTAGTTGTGAACACGTGGCAAGCCGCTGTGGATGACACCATGGCATGGCCTGTCGACGGGGACCAAGGTGATAACGCTCTGCAAGAAAGGTGAATGACACAGTGAGCGAGACTGACCCTTCGATGCTCATTCAACGGTAGAGATTGCGGGTGTGTAAACACTGACTAACGACAGCCACGTATTTTCTGCATGTAGCAAATGTCAAACCAGACATGCGTTAGAATAGATTGCACGTCTAAATACACGTACAAGTTTATACAAAAACGGCTAGAAATTAAAACCAGGTGAGTAATTCCGCTCCAACACTCACCACCCAACACTAGCCTGCCCGACAAGATGCACGCCAAGTTCAAAATCCACGTAGTGCCTCGAGCTCCCCAAATGTTCCAGTGCACCACCACCGCAAGCACCACATGCTGGAGGAGCCATAGATGTCATCAGCAACCTGGTGATGCGACATTCCATGAATAGGCGTCGTCATCGCTCACTGAACCAATCACCAGAACCAGAACCCACCAACACTCGAATTTTCGTTATCGAGAACAACAATCCATTCGCCGTGGGACGCCAATACAACGACGTCAACAACCAGCAATGTTGGCACTTGTTGATCCCGCTGCTTGGAAGCCCTCCACGCCTTTGTGACCAAACGTCGACACCAACAAGCTGGAACGGGCCCGAATACTTCCTCAAGTTCGACACGCCACACATCATCACGCTGCGGCTCGCCCTGATCTCTCGTAACAACAAAGACTACTACAACAACAGTAATTGGATAGCTGCTGCGAACAACACATGGTGCGATCAATGCATATATGTCATATGCAATCCCAAACCTACGGTCACTAACATCACCGTGGCGAACAACGACAAGCTGAGAGCAAGCGCGCAAGGCATTGTCATATTCAAAGCGCATGACGGTAACACACACATCACGCTGAACAGCGTGCTCATTGTATAGTATCTACGCTTCAACCTACTTTCCATGCTGCAACTCATTGACTGCGAAGTGGAACAGTGCAGCGACCTGGAAACGCGTAACTTCCTCCTACAATACGCCATTGTCAGAATGTGATGTTTGTCTAGCCTGCAGTGGGGTACTCTATAGCGAGTATAGCCCAAATTAGGGTTTGCTATATGTACTCAATTGCCTGCTAGTGAAAACTCTTCTTTGCTGTTTCTGATTCTTGCCTAGTATTCTGATATGCTATCAGAGCAGGTCGACCCTCCTGGGTCGATCCTGTGGGTGGTCCCGCCCGATGTTTCGCTGATGTCTTGTGTGTCGCGCGCCCCGTGGCGCGCGGCATTTTTTCTTCCCGCCACGCGCTCGGGGCGCATGGCGGTTTTCTGCTCACCGCGCGCTCCGAAAGCGCGGCGGTTTTCTGCCCGCCGTGCGCCCCGAGGCGCGCGGCGGTTTTCTGCCCCGTCGAACCGCTCGTCGCCCCGCGGAGCCGCGCACGACCCCCGCTACCCCGTCGCGACGCCCTGGGGAGCCGCGCGCGACCCCGCTGCACCGTCGCGACGCCCTGGGGAGCCGCGGGCGACCCCGCTACCCCGTCGCGACGCCCTGGGGAGCCGCGCGCGGCCCCCCGCTGCCCCGTCGCGGCGCCCTGGGGAGCCGCGCGCGGCCCCCCGCTGCCCCGTCGCGGCGCCCTGGGGAGTCGCGCGCCCTCCCTCGATTTGCTGCCCGCGCACCGCCCCCCGCTGCTGCCTGTGTTAGGGTTTGGGGGTGGCGAGTGTGGGGGTGGCGAGTGTGGGGGTGGCGAGTATGGGGGTGACGGGTGTGTCAGCCCTCTCCTGCTCCTCCTCCTCCTCCGTCTCCCACTGCTGCAGCTACCGCTGAGGGGGGTGGATGTGTTGGAGCCGTCGGAGTGGTACGAGGGGGGTGGCGTGTGAGCGGTGCTAGAGGTTCAACAGGGAGTGTGTGAAAGGGGTGTGGGACAGCTGGGGGAAGTTGAGTGGAGGCAGTCGTCTTGTCGTCCGCAGCGCCTGAAGTCCAGAGAGCCACGACCCCCTGTGGCCGTGTAGTCCGGGGCTCTGCGCCCGGTAGCCACAGTGTGAGCACTCCTGGTAGTCCAGAGAGCCACGACCCCCTGTGGCCGTGTAGTCCGGGGCTCTGCGCCCGGTAGCCACAGTGTGAGCACTCCTGGGAGCACAGCGAGCCAGCTGCGCCTGTCGCCGTGTAGTCCGAGTTTAGCCTGGTAGCGACAGTGCTGCGCACTCCTGTTGCCCGTGTGTCTGCAGCTTCAGCCGTCGCCTCCCATCTTCTCGCCCCCGCAGTTTCTCCTCCTCCTCACTTGCCCTCTGTGATAGCCTCTAGCTTTGCTTGTATTTGTGAACCTACTGCTCTGCCTGCTTGCTGTGCTGATTATACCCCACTTTGACTATGGGGGTGTGTCAGAATGTGATGTTTGTCTAGCCTGCAGTGGGGTACTCTATAGCGAGTATAGCCCAAATTAGGGTTTGCTATATGTACTCAACTGCCTGCTAGTGAAAACCCCTCTTTGCTGTTTCTGATTCTTGCCTAGTATTCTGATAGCCATCCCCAACAAACCCCGCCGATACCTCGGCCGAACGCGCTCTGACAACAATGTCCGACTACTGAACGAGAATGGATGCATTGAGTAGAAGCTGAGTACAAGTACTAACCCTAATTGGGTTGTACCCCTTATAGGCTACCCCACTACAGACTACACAGCACAAATATTAACATGTTTTGACACACCCCCATAAGCAAAGTGGGGGAGAACAAGTGGTCACAAGACCAGTCAAGAAAAGCAAAGCAAGCTCAGGGTGGATCACGAAGTCACCACACAGTCCGAGCACAAGCAAATGGCCACAAGGTCAGTTCACATGCAGAGTTATATAAAAGAGAACAAACAGTACAGTGATCACAACCTAGCAAGTGTAAGCATGCAGGTACAGGTATATGTATAGCTCACAGTACAAACAAAGTCACGCAGTGAGCAAGTAAGACAAAGCAGGCACAAGGCCTACAGTGGTACAGAAACGCTGATGATCACCAGACGGAAGTGTCTTGGTGAATATATCAGCAGTGTTGGCCCGTGTGGCCACGTAAGCAAGACGAAGCTGACCACGCTGCTGCAACTCTCGAGCAAGGAAGTAACGCAGAGCGATGTGCTTCGTTCTGTGCTCCAGTCTGTGCTCCTGACACAAGGCAATAGCGGCCTTGTTGTCTACGTACAGAACTGGAGGAGAACGAGGCCGCTCTCCCAGGTCGTTCCGCAAGTAGGTGAGCCAGCGTAACTCTTGTGCAGCCATGGCTGAGAATAGAAGACGAGCCGGTAGACCGCCAAAAAACAGAGCCGGAGCCTGGGCTGAAAATGTAACCCTGTGACGACCGCTGCGTAGTCAGGTCGTCAACCCAAGACGCTTCTGAGTGTCTAGTGAGAACAACTGAACTCTGTCCTCCAAGCACGGGCCCCATGCCCGATGTAGCGTAACACCCTCTTAGCGGCCTCACAGTGCTGTGGTCGGTCTCTCCAGGGCGGGAGCAACATAGCGTGCCAGGATGCTAAGAGGGTACGCAAGGTCAGGTCGAGTGCAGGTCATCAGGTACATGAGGCAGCCCACAAGCTCATCTTGTACATCAGGTACATGAGGCATAGGGACCACTCGGCTTTACGGACTCGTCCGAAGGTGGAGCTAAGAGCGAGTGACCGGTAGGCAGAGGAGTGAACTGTGGCGAGGAGAACTGGAAGTCGAAGCGCTGAAGGACCTGGTGCACCATGTGTGACTGAGTCAGGGTAATGGTGCGCCGTGCTTTGTCCCGGGTGATCTGCAAGCCAAGGTAGCTGCGTAGCTCACCCAGGTCAGTGCAAGTGTGTCTCTTCTGCAACTCTGACTTCACAAAAGCCAGTGCCTCAGTGTCACCAGTGGCAAAGGCCAAGTCGTCGACGTACACGAGGATGTAGAACGGCAGCAGCGAAGTGTCGGTGTGCAGAAACAGCGACGGGTCTGCAGTCGAAGGAGCAAACCCAAGAGCCGCAAGTGTCGTCCTCAATGTGTCGTGCCACTCACGAGGTGCCTGGCGGAGACTGTAGATTGGCCATCGGAGGCTCCACTTGGTACCCTCAGGGAACGACCCAACGAAGCCAGGAGGACGGCACAGCCAGATCTCCTCGTGCAGGCTGCCCTGCAAGAAGGCTGTGCTGAAGTCAAGGGAGTGAAGCTCGTAGTCACGCTGAGCGGCAACGTGCAGCAACACCCAAAGAATAGTCTTCGGGGTAGGGGAGAAGGTCTGGAAGAAGTCAACTCCCTGTTGTTGACTTAAGCCTCGTGCAACGTAACGAGCCTTGAAGACAAGCGGAGAAGCCGGCGGCCGCTCCACTTTGAAAATCCACATGCCATCGACTACGTTCGCCCAAGGAGGGGGAACTGCGTCGATGTAAGTGCCTGTGGACTTCCAGGATGCCATCTTTGCGTCCATGGCTGTCTGCCACTGAGAGGAGTAGGGACCCGTAATCGCCTCTGCGTAAGAGCGCGGGGTCGGGATGTCCAGTGCATCCGGGTCTCCCTCAAGTGCAAGCAGCATGGCCGTGAGATGAGGTACAGCAGCTGCAAGACACTCAAAGTCCTCCTGCCTGTCCTCAAAGACGTCCCTGCCAAGAGCACACTCACCCCCGACGGACGGAAGACAGACTCAGACTCAGCAACAAGACTAGCGGCGTAGTCTAGACGACACGCAGCAGCAAAGTCAACAAGCTCAGCAACTAAGGCAGACGCAGCAGTGGACTCAAAAGAAGGGTCAGTGACAACAGTGGTGAGGAGACGTGTGACAGTAGGGCTGACAGCACGAACTAAGTCAGACTCAGGGTCGGGAACGTCAGGAAGAGAGGATGCTGGAGGAGACGGCAGGAGAACTCTTTTGACAAACAGCATATACATCCCTGACGTAGACACCCCATACTAAGCATGAGCGGCCGACCCAACACAACTCGACCCGACCTGACTTGTTTGGGCCGGGCGAGTTTCCGGGTCGGGTCAACCGCGGGCCAGGATGTTGGAGACCCTGATTTGACCCGAGGGTACAATGCCAGGTTTAACCTAACACGACCTCGGGTCGGGTTCAAGAATCCCGCTTTCGCCCGCGATTCGCGCAGATTGGCGATTTCCGCCCACCGATATGCACAAATTGGCGATTTCATTGGCATAACTGTGCAGATCTTCGAATTCGCTGGCCAATCTGGACATATGACTTTTTCCTGTAATTTTATCAGCCTAGCCACTCTTTACCAACAGATGTGTTGGAAGAATCATTTTAAACAATTCTCCACTGCTCACCACGTTTTACTGCATTTAATCCACATTTTCCAATTCCCCATTCCCACTCTTTACAGATTGCTCAAAATTTAGCATGTGCACATAGTCAACCATCAGGGTTTTGACTAGTGTCGACGTCGGGTCGGGTCAATGCCCCCACCTAGTGCTACCATGATTTTGCCCCGATTACGGGTGCAGTCAAAGTCAACCCTGAACTCGACTCGACCAGATTACCATTATGAGGTCGGGTTTTTGCCCAGGTTGGGCGGACTCGACCCGGCCAGGCCAGGTCATTGAAATTCATGACCCAACGCATGCAAAATCTCTTTCATGTTGGACTCATGCCTACCCCAGACTGTATGGGCGACATAAACGAGCGTAGCGGCCTCGTCCCCATGTGCTTCGAACATGTCATATAAGCTCACTGGTCTCGATAGCAGACCATGGGTCCCTCGTCATCTTCAGCTTCACAAAACAGACCTTCACAAACCCAGACCTTACAACGTCTGCATGGATTGCCGTACTCCCACAGTCTCCTGCACTAACATCACCAGAAAGGAGTTGTATCAAATTGAGGAAGCAGAGATTCTCGCGCCGCGTAAAGAAGGCATGTCAATATTGGAGCTCGCGAATACCACACAAGCCATCATCGGATCCCCCACATGTGAGAGTACGATCGCTAGCCTTACCTTTATCTACTTTCTCATGCTTTACCTAGCTTAGGTTCATTTTAACTTGCATGTTTTTCGTCTTTTAACCTGCTTGCTTAATTTGGTGGAAGTAAATGCTGACTCGCTTTAAGTTTTTTTTTTTTCTTGATTTCCTAGGTTAGGTGCTTTACAATATTTATTATCGTTATAGGCACCAAACTAGGATTGCGTGCACCGAATTCAGTGCTATTCAGTTCACACGGAACGATTTCTACCGAATTCGGGAAGGATCCATTTGGGACGCTTCATGACCCTCTGAACCTTCACGTAACACTTGGTTACCTTGCCTTGTGTCGAGACTATAGATACCTCGTGTTGTACCTAGGTGATCAATCAATTCATTCTGAACCAGTTTTTTTATCTTCACACTTGGTAATCAGAGCTCGTTTACACGCAAAGTTCCTCAACCGCTAAAAACCAGCCTTAAAAAAACCGCGGGGGCGGCGACGAGAGGCACCGATTTTGGGTACGTAAAACCAGTTCTGCATTTTTTCGGTCTCCCTCACCCTGGTTTTCGAACACGATGTCAGTGGGCATGGAGGGGTAGGGCGACAACTTCGTTTTAAAAGTCGCAACCCTTCGCAACAACCTGGACCAGATGCGACCAGCACTTCAACGAATCGAGGCTTCATTCGTGAACTAGTCGGCAACCACCACGGCAACAGCGAACGCAGCGGAGACGGCAACATCAGCATCAGCGACACCGACATTTCATACAGCAGCAGCAGCGCCAACTACACTGAATCTCGAAGATGCATGCCCGAGGCTACTGGGGGCGTTCGATCCAAGCGCGGAAGGTACGAACGTCAAGAGATTCGTCGCAACCCTCGTAATTTACTTTGAGGCCGTTGGCTGTATGACCTCGACAAACGACGTGATGCGGGTTCTGTCAGTAATAACGGACTGGAATGACTGTACTAACAGAAGGATGGATACAAATAGGAAACCCTAATCCAGTGTACCCCCTAAGGTATCACCCACTACAGCCTACAATCATATAAACATATAATGTTTGACACACCCCCATAGGCAAAGTGGGGGAGACCTAGGGGTCACAAGACCAGTCAAGGCAAAGCAAGGCAACAACAAGCTCAGGGTGGATCTCGAGGATTCCACACAAATTCCGAGCACAAGCTAGTGGTCACAAGACCAGTTCACATGCAGGTTTATAACAGAGCAAGAGATACAGTGATCACAACCTAGCAAGAGTAAACATGCAGGTATAGATATATATAGTGATCACAGTACAAGCAAAGTCAAGAGGTAAGTAAGTGAGGTCCAGTAGGCACAAGGCCTAGTAGAGTGCAGAAGCGCTGATGGTCACGAGGCTGAAGCGCCTTGGTGAACACATCAGCAGTGTTGGCCTCAGTGGCCACGTAGCGAATACAAAGCTGACCGCGCTGCTGCAGCTCACGAGCAAGGAAGTACCGCAGGGCGATGTGCTTCGTTCTATGCTCCAGTCTGTGCTCCTCACACAAGGCAATGGCAGCCTTGTTGTCGACGTACAGGACTGGAGGAGAACGAGGCGGCTCTCCGAGGTCGGTCAGCAGGTAGGTCAGCCAGCGTAGCTCCTGGGCAGCCATGGCTGTAGCATAGATCTCAGCCTCGCAACTGGAGCCGAGAACAGAAGAAGAGCGTGTAGAGCGCCAAGAAACTGAGCCAGAGCCAAGGCTGAAGGTGTAACCCTGAGACGACCGCTGAGTGGCCTGGTCGTCTGCCCACCTGTGACGGCCAGGAGCGACATAGCGTGCAAGGATGCTAAGAGGGTATGCAAGGTCAGGTCGAGTGCAGGTCATCAGGTACATGAGGCAGCCCACAAGCTCTGGATACGGGCCACTCGGCTCTACGGACTCATCCGAAGGCAGAGCTGAGAGCGAGTGACCGGTAGGCAGAGGAGTGGACTGAGGCGAGGAGTACGTGAAGCGGAAGTGCTGGAGAACCTGCTGCACCATGTGTGACTGAGTCAGGGTGATGGTGCGCCGTGCTCTGTCCCGGGTGATCCGCAAGCCAAGATAGCTTGTCAGCTCACCCAGGTCTGTGCACGTGTGTCTCCTCTGCAGCTCCGACTTCACGTAGGCGAGTCCTGTAGTGTCAGCAGTGGCAAAGACCAAGTCGTCGACGTACACGAGGATGTAGAACGGCGGCAGCGAAGTGTCGGTGCGCAGGAACAACGACGGGTCAGCTGTAGAAGGCGCGAACCCAAGAGCCGCAAGTGTAGTCCTCAGTGTGTCGTGCCACTCACGCGGAGCCTGGCGGAGACCGTAGACCGGCCGCTGAAGCCTCCACTGAGTACCAGGAGGAAACGACCCAGTGAAGCCAGGTGGGCGGCGCAGCCAGATCTCCTCGTGCAGGCTGCCCTGCAAGAAAGCAGTGCTGAAGTCAAGTGAGTGAAGCTCGTAGTCGCGGTGAGCGGCTATGTGCAGCAGCACCCGAAGAGTAGTCATCTTCGGGGTGGGGGAGAAGGTCTGGAAGAAATCAACTCCCTCTCGCTGACTGAAGCCTCGAGCCACGTAACGCGCCTTGAAGACAGGCGGAGAACCCGGCGGCCGCTTCACCCTGAAAATCCACATGCCACTGACGATGTTCGCCCCAGGAGGGGGAACCTCGTCGACGTAGGTGCGTGTGGACTTCCAGGAGGCCATCTCGGCGTCCATGGCTGTCTGCCACTGAGAGGAGTAGGGACCCGCCATCGCCTCAGCGTAAGAGTGCGGGGTCGGGATGTCTGGTGCATCCGGGTCTCCCTCAGGGGCAACTAGCAAGGACACGAGACGGGGCAAAGCAGCAGCAAGGCACTGGAACTCCTCCTGTCTGTCCTCAAGGACGTCCGTGCCAAGAGCACACTCACCCCCAACGGACGGAGGACAGACAGACTCAGACTCAGACTCAGCAACAAGGCTAGCAGCGTAGTCAAGACGACAGGCAGCAGCAAAGTCAACCAACTCAGCGACCAGAGCAGACGCAGTCGAGGACTCAAAGGTAGGGTCAGTGACAACAGTAGCGAGGAGACGCGTGACAGTAGGGTGCTCAGCACGGTACCGGTCAGACTCAGGGTCCGGAACGTGAGGCAAAGAAGACGCAGGAGGAGACGGCAGAGGGACACGCTGAGGAGCAGTAGAGGGACGTAGAGTCATGTAGTGAGTGCCTGGGACAGGAGGAGGACGCTCACGACGGACACGACTACCAGTGCGAGCAGGACGAACAGGCGACGCAGGACGAGACTCAGGCTCACGACGCTCTGTAAGACCTCCTGTGGGACCAGTGTACGGAGAGGGAGCAGGGAGAGGCGAGGTAGGCGGGAACTGTGACTGCGGCTGGACAGGCAGAGGACACTCTACAGAGGGAGGAGGACAAGGAGGAGGAGCCTGCCCAAGAACCTGCTGAAGGAGCGGTACGAAGTACGGTCGCGGCCGCGCAGCGTCTCCAGAAGCAGAGGAGACTCCAGCGGCCGGGTCCACAGCACCAGCAGCAGCTCCACCGGCCGGGTCCTCAGTACCAGTAGTAGCTCCAACGCCCGGGTCCTCAGTAGCAGCAGTAGCGCCACCGCTTGGGTCCTCAGCTCCAGCAGCAGCTCCACCGTCCGAGTCCTCAGTACCAGCAGCAGCTCCACCGGCCGGGTCCTCAGCACCAGTAGTAGCTCCAACGCCCGGGTCCTCAGTAGCAGCAGCAGCGCCACCGCTCGGGTCCTCAGCTCCAGCAGCAGCTCCACCGTCCGAGTCCTCAGTACCAGCAGCAGCTCCACCGGCCGGGTCCTCAGCACCAGCAGCAGCTCCACCGTCCGGGTCCTCAGCACCAGCAGCAGCTCCAACGTCCGGGTCCTCAGCACCAGCAGCAGCGCCACCCCCAGGGTCCGCAGCACCAGGAGCACCACTCCGAAGACTGCAGCGCCGTGTGTACCACTCGCGGATCTGCTGAATGGGGGGGAGCTCCTGGGTAGGAGGGGAAGTACCGGGACGAGCTCCAGCAGCACCTCTCCAGAGGCGGCAGTACTCGAGGTACCTCTCCTGCAGCTGCTGGGAGGAGAGGGCTCCTCCAGGTGTAGCACGCACAGGCTCAGCACCCCCAGACTCAGCACCCCCAGACTCAGCACCCCCAGGCTCAGCACCTCCAGGCTCCGCACCTCCTGGCTCAGCACCCCCAGGCTCCGCACCCCCAGACTCAGCACTCCCAGGCTCAGCACCCCCAGACGCAGCACCCCCAGGCTCAGCACCCCCAGACGCAGCACCCCCAGGCTCAGCACCCCTAGCAGGACGAGAGTCAACAGCTACCTCGACAGGCTCACCCGGGTCTACCTGGGACACACCTGAGGGAGCGGCACCCTGAGGGGGGAGGGGGTCTGGTACCTCAGCACCTGGAGCGAGGAAGAGAGGCGGGGGGGGGAGCGGGGCAGTGCGGTAGGGGAAGAGGCGGTAGTAGGGGACGGACTCGTCAAAAGTGACGTCCTGAGAGGCCAGGTTACGACGCGAGGT
This sequence comes from Closterium sp. Yama58-4, assembly GCA_947470075.1. Lineage (NCBI taxonomy): Eukaryota > Viridiplantae > Streptophyta > Zygnematophyceae > Desmidiales > Closteriaceae > Closterium > Closterium sp. Yama58-4. The sequence goes on along the minus strand of CANIUD010000825.1, from coordinate 252,882 downwards.
GGGGTGGTAGAACTGCCAGCCAGGGGCGTCCGGGACAAAGCCAAGGAAGACGCAGGGGACAGCGCGACGGGAGAGCTTGTCCGCGGACGTGTCGCGGACAAAAGCTCGGGATCCCCAGACCCGAAAACGCGACGCATCGCCAGCCTCTCCCGTCCAACGCAATGTCGGAGAAGTCTCGGGCAAGGAGACACGGGGCCAGAGGTTGAGCTGATGCGCAGCGTATCGGACTGCAAACGGCCACAGAAAATGGGGGGCAGCCGCATGGCTCAAGGAGGTACGAGCGACCTCCATGACCAGACCAATGCGACGCTCAGCAACCCCATTCTGCTGTGGAGAGGCCGGAAGCGTGTACGACTGCTCAATGCCCTCCTGCTGACAGAAGGCCTCCAATAGGCCAGAGGAGAACTCCCCACCTCTGTCAGAGTGCAGACGCAGGACAGGGAAGTCAGAGCGGAAACGCTCACGGAGCTGGAGACGAGATCTGCGGATCCAAGGGATCAAGACATCAGGGACGTCACCCTTGGCGCACAAGGGGAAGACCGTGGTGTAGCGCGAGAAGTCGTCAACAACAATCAGGAAGTACCTCTCCTGACCCTGACCACGGACGCGGGCTGGGCCCCACACGTCCATGTGGAGCGTCTGCAAGGGAGCAGTCGTCGGGGGAAAGGAGGAGGAGTGAGGAGCGGCGCGCTGCCGTCCCTCGACACAGGGAATACAGGGAGGAGCAGGCGAGTCGGGAAGGGGAGGGAGCACCCTGGGAAGACCAGCAACAAGGTCCCGTTTGTGCATAGCCCGAAGGCGCTGCACAGACGGGTGACCAAGGCGGTGGTGCCAAAGGACAGTCTCATGCGCCAGAGAGCGACACGAGCAGGGGGCGGACAGCTGACCTGACGCAGACGCAGACGCAGCTACCTGAGGGGACTCAGTGGTCAGTGTGTAAAGGTCCGACCCCGGCTCCCGAGTGAAGGTAGCCAGGTGGCGACCCGTCCGAGCACACGTGCAGTGTGTCACGCGCTCGTAGGCAGGGGTGAACTGGTGAACACCTCCGTCCTGGAGCGCACTACCTGCCACCAGGTTCGTAGAGAACGAGGGGAGGTAGAGACCTGACAGCGTGCCGGACGGGACCGCCGGACAAGGAAGGACAGTGGAGGAGGTCGCAATGACCGGACCCCCAGAGGGGTCAGCAAGGGAGACAGCAACTGGCCGAGCGAGTGGCTCAAGGACAGTGCGGTCACGAAAGAAGGAGCGAGAAGCACCTGAGTCCAGTGTGAAGGTGTGCAGTGCTGCAGTCGACTCAGTACCAGGGGGCACGGACGCACGAGCACCTAGGGCAGCGGCCTCACCAGGACCTGTGGGAGCAGACGCACTAGCACCTAGAGCGGCAGCCGGACTGGCCTGAATGCCCGGGTCGGGCGGAACACGCAAGTACTGAGCACCCTCTCCACTAATAGACATCGCATACATGGCAGTGAGAATAGCATCAAAGTCTAAAGCCCAAATATCAACACCCCTCTTTTCCAGATCAGCCCAGCGCGGCAGCTCAGTGGCAGCAGGAAACTGAGTGCGCCACGCGTCGTTAAGGCGCGCGAAGCAGCGCTGCGTGGGGTGCGGCCTCCCACACTGCTGGCCGCTGCGGTCACCTGTGCGAATGACGTACGTGCAGGTAACGCTACGCTGCGCATACCACTCACGGGCGGCCTGAAGTGTCGGGGCGGGCTGCTGACTCTGCCCTCCGCCAGTGCCTCCACGACCACCACCCCCACCGCCGCCGCCCCGGCCACCTCCACCCCTGCCGCCGCCACGACCACCTCCGCCTCCGCTGCCGCCTCCACCACCACTCCCGCCGCTGCTGTCTCCTCCCCCACTGCCGCCACCAGTCTCCCCAGCCGCGCCTCCACTCGCACCGCCTCCACCCCCACCTCCTCCGCCACCACCCCCACCCCTGCCCCCCTTGTTCCTGCGGCGCCCGCTCGAAGCAGACGCGGTCCCGACCTTCTCAGCACCAAGAAGGTCGACAGCAGCAGCAGAGGCGACAGAGGGGAGGAGGGGGGAAGGGGAACACCCCTCAAAGAACGGGGTGCGGGGGTCGCCACGAGAGGTGCCTACAGCGACGATGCTCGCCTCAGCTGCAAGCAGTTCCTTCTCGAGGAGGGCAACAGTGAGCTCAGTGGGGGAGCGAGAGAGGAAGTGGTCCCTGACTGCGCGCAGAGAGTCAGGGAGGCGGGTGACGATGTGGTAGAGAGTGATCCAGAGCGGGGGGGGGTTGCTAGTGAGAAACTCGGCAGGCATAGCAGCGCGAAAGCGGGCCTCACTAGTCTTAAGGTGGGTGATGAGGTCTGCGACAGTGTGAAAGGAGGCTAGGTCGGGGAACAGGTAGGGGAGAGTGAGGCGGCCTAGCGTGGCAGAAGCGGGTGAGGAGTAGCGGGCAACTACAGCGGTGTAGAGGTCCTTAGCAGTCTTGCACTGGCCGAAGTGCTCGCGCTCGTCTAGCGGCAGGGAGTTGCGAATAGCAAAGCGAGCGTGCGCATCACGGGTCTGCCACTGGGAACGCAGAGTGCTGTCAGCAGACGAGTCAGGGGCAGCGGCATGGCCTAGGGCATGGTCGTACAGTGAGATATCTTCCTTGGCAGTGAGCTGTAGGAACAGGTGCAGGTCATCGAGCCAGGTTTCGAACTTCACTGGACGGCCCTCGGCATCGAAAGCTAGAACTGGCGGACTAGCCATAGTGACAGTAGCAGTAGTAGTAGGAAGTGGGGCAGCAGGAGCTGCAACGGCGCACTGGTGGCAGCTGCAGGGGTAGCAGTGTGCGCGGTAGGTAGAAAAGAAACAGCAGTGAGATCGAGTGCCTCGCGGGCAGCGGCTGCAGAAGCGTAGGCGACGAGCGGCTGCGGGCGGGCGGCCGCTGCGACGGCGGGCTGCGGGCCTGCGGGGCGTGCGCGAGCGGCAGCGGCTGCTGGCCTGCGGCGCACTAGCGGTAGCGGGCGACTCGCGGGCGGCGGCTGCAAAGGCGCACGGGCGGCAGCGGCTTATGCGCACGGGCAGCAGCGCCGACAGCGCACGGGCGGCTGCAGCAGCGAGCGGTGCGCAAGCAGCAGCGGCAGCAACGCACGTGTGGCAGCGGCGTCGGTGCACGGGCGGCAGCGGCGTCGGCGGACGGGCGGCTGCGGGCAACGGGCGTGCGGCAGCTGCGGCGGCGAGCTGCGGGCCTGCGGGGCCACGGCGGGGTGCGCGCGAGCGGGCGACGGGCGGCTGCAGCAGCGGGCGCGTCAGCGAGGCGCACAGGCAGCGCGCGGGCAGCGTGCGGGGCCGCGCGTAAAGAAAAACAGCCGCGCGCGTGCGGCTAGCGGGGCGCGCGCAGCGAAATCGACCGCGCGCGGGCGGCTAGCGGGATACGCGCGCTAAAAAAAAGTCGAGTCGCGCGCGGGCGGCTGGCGGGCTGCGCGCGCGCGGTAGGTAGGAGGCGCACGAGGGCGCGTAGGCGCACGAGGCGCACAGTAGGTAGGTAGGTATGTAGGTAACGGTGGGCCCTAAGAACGGTCCTAGCGAAGGACCTGCTCTGAAACCATGTCAGTAATAACGGACTGGAATGACTGTACTAACAGAAGGATGGATACAAATAGGAAACCCTAATCCAGTGTACCCCCTAAGGTATCACCCACTACAGCCTACAATCATATAAACATATAATGTTTGACAGGTTCGGCTCGCGACCACACTGTTGCGAGGTTCGTAGCTTGAATGGATTTACAAAAGTAACGAAATCTAATGTGAGGGTTCGTGGGCGCAATTTTGGGCAGCCCTCATAAAAAAAATTTGCGCCAATAAATTTGAGCTACATAGCGCGATGATAGATTATCGGCGCCAACAGTTCGGCAGTGTAATGCAGTAAACGCAAGCAAATGGAAAATCTTTTCAACAGGATCAACGACATGATCAAAGGCGAAAAAAATCCAAGCATACACTAAGGGACTAAAAAACGAAGTCCGCAGACTTGTGATCGCTGCGAACTATAGTAACTAACGGGACATGGTCTGCGTAACAGAAATGTTCACTGTGTTGGCCAGGGGTCAACCTGACACACGACGCAACGTGCTAAACATGAATTTTGGCACGGAGCGATCGGAATCCCCCACGATCACCGACCTGATGAATATCGACAAGATCGACGCGAAAAAGGGCTGGCAAAATCCGAAACGTGCAAATTTTGCGGGGCAGGTGGACATCGGATCTTCACGTGTTAGAAGATCAAGGCAAGAACTGTGGCATCCCCGAAGTAAAAAAACGAGAATCGCAAGTAGCCGCGGATCGACCGGCGATTAAAAAAAAAAAAAAAAAAAAAGACGACGAGATCACTCAGAAATAGTCGGAGATCAGGTTCTTTTAGCCACACGCAACTTGGACTTGTCCCACCTTCCGTCCAAGGTTTGGCCTTGCTTTTGCGTTGAGGAGAAGGTGACACCAGTAACATTCTGCTTGCGCTTACCATCTATGTGGAAGCTTCACAACACTTTCCTTGTTCAGCTGCTGAAGCCCTACTAGGACCCCAACCAACAGTTCACAGGACAAAAACTGCCGCCACCACCACTTGTTCTCGTACAAGATGAGGTTTAGGTTGAACGAGTTCTCACTCATCGACGTCGACGCGGTACGACGCTCGAGTTCCTGATACGCTGGAAGGAATTTGACTCGTCGGAGGACAGTTGGGTTGCAGAAGCTGATATGGGCAACGCACGCCGTGCTCTCAAGGATTATCTTGTCAAGCAGGGTGTATCTCATGCCACCCAGCTTTGAGGGGGGGCGTGTGAGAGTACGACGACTAGCCTTACCTTTATTTACTCTCATGTTTTATCTGGCGTAGGTTCATTGTATCTTGCATGCTTGTGCTTGATTTCCTACGTAAGGTGCTTCGCTAGATTTATTATAGTTAAGGGCACCGAACTAGGATTACGTGCACCGAATTCAGTGCTCTTTGGGTCACACCGAAAGGCTTCTATCGAATTCGGGAAGGGTCTATTCGGGACGCTTCGCGACCCTCGGAACCTTCACGTAACATCTGGTTCCCTTGCCTTGTGTCGAAACTATACATAGCCTCGTGTTGTACCACATAATCAATCAAATCATTCTAAACGAGTTCTTCGATCCTCACACCACAGCTCCGAGCCCTATGTCCAAACACACGCCATAGTTCAAGGGATCCTGCAAGACGAGTTGCGCGACACCTGCGACAAACAAAGACGTGCACGACTTAACGATAAGAAAACCTACCTTTCCATGTTTGTTCGCAGGCGCGACCCCGACAAGTGACTGAGCGCAGAAGAAGAAGAAGAAGACCTGGCGTGATTGGAAGTTGAGGAGTTCTGCCAACAAAGCGAAAGAGGAAATCGCGGAAACATGGCCTAGCACACATGGGGGGCCAGCGACGATGGCGGTGTCAAACATTATACATGTTGTATTTGTGTAGGCTGTAGTGGGTTAGCCTATAGGGGGGTCACAACATTAGGGTTTCAGTTTTTGTACTCACAATCCTTGTTAGTTCATCATTCCAGTCCGTTATTACTGACATGGTTTCAGAGCAGGTCCTTCGCTAGGACCGTTCTTAGGGCCCACCACTATATACCTACCTACCTACCTACCTGCGCCTTAGAGCGCCTCGGTTCTTACGGCCCCTTAAGGCCTCGCGCCCTCGAGCGCATTTCCCTACCGCGCGCGCACGATCCGCTAGCTACTCGCGCGCGGGTCCTTTTTTTTCGCGCGCTCGGCTTTGTTTCTTACGCGCGCGGCCCGCTAGTTACGCGCGCGGCTCGTCGCCTGCTCGCGCACGCTCCGCAGCTGCCCGTCGCCTGCTCGCGCACGCCCCGCAGGCCCGCAGCCCGCCGTCGCAGCGGCCGCCCGCCCGCAGCCGCCCGTCGCCTACTCGCGCACGCCCCGCAGCCGCCCGTCGCCTGCTCGCACACGCCCCGCAGCCGCCCGTCGCCTGCTAGCGCACGCCCCGCAGCCGCTCGTAGCCTGCTCGCGCACGCCCCGCAGCCGCCCGTCGCCTGCTCGCGCACGTCCCGCAGGCCCGCAGCCCGCTGTCGCAGCGGCCGCCCGCCCGCAGCCGCCCGCCCGCAGCCGCCCGTCGCCTGCTCGCGCACGCCCCGCAGCCGCCCGTCGCCTGCTCGCGCACGCCCCGCTGCCCGCAGCCGCTCGTACGCCGCTGCTTCCGCTGCTGCTTGCGCACTGCTGCCTCCCGAGCGCCGCCGCTGCAAGTTCGCCGCCGCTGCCCGTGCGCCGTCGCTGCTCCTACGCTGCCGCTGCCCGTGCGCTCCCGCTGCCCGTGCACCGCCGTTCCCCGTGCGCCGCTGCCGCCCGTGCGCTTCTGCAGCCGCCGCCCGCGAGGCACTCGCTCTCACTGTTGTTTATTTTCTACCTACTACTGCCGCTCGTGTGCCACTACGGACAGTCGACCCCGCCCGCGCCTTGCCTAGCGGCCCCGCCGGCCCCGTTGACCCTCCGCACACCTTTCCAGCGGCCTGCTTCCTACTACTACTGTTACTACTGCTACTGCTACTGTCGCTATGGCTAGTCCGCCAGTTCTAGCTTTCGATGCCGAGGGCCGTCCAGTGAAGTTCGAAACCTGGCTAGATGACCTGCACCTGTTCCTACAGCTCACTGCCAAGGAAGATATCTCACTGTACGACCACGCCCTAGGCCATGCCACTGCCCCTGACTCGTCTGCTGACAGCACTCTGCGTTCCCAGTGGCAGACCCGTGATGCCCACGCTCGCTTTGCTATTCGCAACTCCCTGCCGCTAGACGAGCGCGAGCACTTCGGCCAGTGCAAGACTGCTAAGGACCTCTACACCGCTGTAGTTGCCCGCTACTCCTCACCCGCTTCTGCCACGCTAGGCCGCCTCACTCTCCCCTACCTGTTCCCCGACCTAGCCTCCTTTCACACTGTCGCAGACCTCATCACCCACCTTAAGACTAGTGAGGCCCGCTTTCGCGCTGCTATGCCTGCCGAGTTTCTCACTAGCAACCCCCCCCCGCTCTGGATCACTCTCTACCACATCGTCACCCGCCTCCCTGACTCTCTGCGCGCAGTCAGGGACCACTTCCTCTCTCGCTCCCCCACTGAGCTCACTGTTGCCCTCCTCGAGAAGGAACTGCTTGCAGCTGAGGCGAGCATCGTCGCTGTAGGCACCTCTCGTGGCGACCCCCGCACCCCGTTCTTTGAGGGGTGTTCCCCTTCCCCCCTCCTCCCCTCTGTCGCCTCTGCTGCTGCTGTCGACCTTCTTGGTGCTGAGAAGGTCGGGACCGCGTCTGCTTCGAGCGGGCGCCGCAGGAACAAAGGGGGCAGGGGTGGGGGTGGCGGCGGAGGAGGTGGGGGTGGAGGCGGTGGGAGTGGAGGCGCGGCTGGGGAGACTAGTGGCGGCAGTGGGGGAGGAGACAGCAGCGGTGGGAGTGGTGGTGGAGGCGGCAGCGGAGGCGGAGGTGGTCGTGGTGGCGGCAGGGGTGGAGGTGGCCGGGGCGGCGGCGGTGGGGGTGGTGGTCGTGGAGGCACTGGCGGAGGGCAGAGTCAGCAGCCCGCCCCGACGCTTCAGGCCGCCCGTGAGTGGTATGCGCAGCGTAGCGTTACCTGCACGTACGTCATTCGCACAGGTGACCGCAGCGGCCAGCAGTGTGGGAGGCCGCACCCCACGCAGCGCTGCTTCGCGCGCCTTAACGACGCGTGGCGCACTCAGTTTCCTGCTGCCACTGAGCTGCCGCGCTGGGCTGATCTGGAAAAGAGGGGTGTTGATATTTGGGCTTTAGACTTTGATGCTATTCTCACTGCCATGTATGCGATGTCTATTAGTGGAGAGGGTGCTCAGTACTTGCGTGTTCCGCCCGACCCGGGCATTCAGGCCAGTCCGGCTGCCGCTCTAGGTGCTAGTGCGTCTGCTCCCACAGGTCCTGGTGAGGCTGCAGCCCTAGGTGCTCGTGCGTCCGTGCCCCCTGGTACTGAGTCGACTGCAGCACTGCACACCTTCACACTGGACTCAGGTGCTTCTCGCTCCTTCTTTCGTGACCGCACTGTCCTTGAGCCACTCGCTCGGCCAGTTGCTGTCTCCCTTGCTGACCCCTCTGGGGGTCCGGTCATTGCGACCTCCTCCACTGTCCTTCCTTGTCCGGCGGTCCCGTCCGGCACGCTGTCAGGTCTCTACCTCCCCTCGTTCTCTACGAACTTGGTGGCAGGTAGTGCGCTCCAGGACGGGGGTGTTCACCAGTTCACCCCCGCCTACGAGCGCGTGACACACTGCACGTGTGCTCGGACGGGTCGCCACCTGGCTACCTTCACTCGGGAGCCGGGGTCGGACCTTTACACACTGACCACTGAGTCCCCTCAGGTAGCTGCGTCCGCGTCTGCGTCTGCGTCAGGTCAGCTGTCCGCCCCCTGCTCGTGTCGCTCTCTGGCGCATGAGACTGTCCTTTGGCACCACCGTCTTGGTCACCCGTCTGTGCAGCGCCTTCGGGCCATGCACAAACGGGACCTTGTTGCTGGTCTTCCCAGGGTGCTCCCTCCCCTTCCCGACTCGCCTGCTCCTCCCTGTATTCCCTGTGTTGAGGGACGGCAGCGCGCCGCTCCTCACTCCTCCTCCTTTCCCCCGACGACTGCTCCCTTGCAGACGCTCCACATGGATGTGTGGGGCCCAGCCCGCGTCCGTGGTCAGGGTCAGGAGAGGTACTTCCTGATTGTTGACGACTTCTCGCGCTACACCACGGTCTTCCCCTTGCGCGCCAAGGGTGACGTCCCTGATGTCTTGATCCCTTGGATCCGCAGATCTCGTCTCCAGCTCAGTGAGCGTTTCCGCTCCGACTTCCCTGTCCTGCGTCTGCACTCTGACAGAGGTGGGGAGTTTTCCTCTGGCCTATTGGAGGCCTTCTGTCAGCAGGAGGGCATTGAGCAGTCGTACACGCTTCCGGCCTCTCCTCAGCAGAATGGGGTTGCTGAGCGCCGCATTGGTCTGGTCATGGAGGTCGCTCGTACCTCCTTGATCCATGCGGCTACCCCCCATTTTCTGTGGCCGTTTGCAGTCCGATACGCTGCGCATCAGCTCAACCTCTGGCCCCATGTCTCCTTGCCCGAGACTTCTCCGACACTGCGCTGGACGGGAGAGGCTGGCGATGCGTCGCGTTTTCGGGTCTGGGGATCCCGAGCTTTTGTCCGCGACACGTCCGCGGACAAGCTCTCCCGTCGCACTGTCCCCTGCGTCTTCCTTGGCTTTGTCCCGGACGCCCCTGGTTGGCAGTTCTACCACCCCACCTCGCGGCGTGTCCTGGCCTCTCAGGACGTCACTTTTGACGAGTCCGTCCCCTACTACCGCCTCTTCCCCTACCGCACTGCCCCGCTCCCCCCCCCGCCTCTCTTCCTCGCTCCAGGTGCTGAGGTACCAGACCCCCTCCCCCCTCAGGGTGCCGCTCCCTCAGGTGTGTCCCAGGTAGACCCGGGTGAGCCTGTCGAGGTAGCTGTTGACTCTCGTCCTGCTAGGGGTGCTGAGCCTGGGGGTGCTGCGTCTGGGGGTGCTGAGCCTGGGGGTGCTGCGTCTGGGGGTGCTGAGCCTGGGAGTGCTGAGTCTGGGGGTGCGGAGCCTGGGGGTGCTGAGCCAGGAGGTGCGGAGCCTGGAGGTGCGGAGCCTGGGGGTGCTGAGTCTGGGGGTGCTGAGCCTGAGCGTGCTACACCTGGAGGAGCCCTCTCCTCCCAGCAGCTGCAGGAGAGGTACCTCGAGTACTGCCGCCTCCGGAGAGGTGCTGCTGGAGCTCGTCCCGGTACTTCCCCTCCTACCCAGGAGCTCCCCCCCATTCAGCAGATCCGCGAGTGGTACACACGGCGCTGCAGTCTTCGGAGTGGTGCTCCTGGTGCTGCGGACCCTGGGGGTGGCGCTGCTGCTGGTGCTGAGGACCCGGACGTGGGAGCTGCTGCTGGTGCTGCGGACCCGCCTGGTGGAGCTGCTGCTGGTGCTGAGGACTCGGACGTTGGAGCTGCTGCTGGAGCTGAGGACCCGGGCGGTGGCGCTGCTGCTGGTGCTGAGGACCCGAACGGTGGAGCTGCTGCTGGTGCTGAGGACTCGGACGGTGGAGCTGCTGCTGGAGCTGAGGACCCGAGCGGTGGCGCTGCTGCTGCTGCTGAGGACCCGGCAGTGGAGCTACTACTGGTGCTGAGGACCCGGCCGGTGGAGCTGCTGCTGGTGCTGTGGACCCGGACGCTGGAGCTCCTACTGGTACTGAGGACCCGGCCGCTGGAGTCTCCTCTGCTTCTGGAGACGCTGCGCGGCCGCGACCGTACTTCGTACCGCTCCTTCAGCAGGTTCTTGGGCAGGCTCCTCCTCCTTGTCCTCCTCCCTCCGTAGAGTGTCCTCCGCCTGTCCAGCCGCAGTCACTGTTACCGCCTACCTCGCCTCTCCCTGCTCCCTCTCCTTACACTGGTCCCACAGGAGGTCTTACAGAGCGTCGTGAGCCTGAGTCTCGTCCTGCGTCGCCTGTTCGTCCTGCTCGCACTGGTAGTCGTGTCCGTCGTGAGCGTCCTCCTCCTGTCCCAGGCACTCACTACATGACTCTACGTCCCTCTACTGCTCCTCAGCGTGTCCCTCTACCGTCTCCTCCTGCGTCCTCTTTGCCTGACGTTCCGGACCCTGCGTCTGACCGGTATCGTGCTAAGCACCCTACTGTCACGCGTCTCCTTGCTACTGTTGTCACTGACCCTACCTTTGAGTCCTCGGCTGCGTCTGCTCTGGTCGCTGAGTTGGTTGACTTTGCTGCTGCCTGTCGTCTAGACTACGCTGCTAGCCTTGTTGCTGAGTCCGAGTCTGAGTCTGTCTGTCCTCCGTCCATCGGGGGTGAGTGTGCTCTTGGCACGGACGTCCTTGAGGACAGACAGGAGGAGTTCCAGTGTCTTGCTGCTGCTTTGCCCCGTCTCGTGTCCTTGCTAGTTGCCCCTGAGGGAGACCCGGATGCACCAGACATCCCGACCCCGCGCACTTACGCTGAGGCGATGGCGGGTCCCTACTCCTCTCAGTGGCAGACAGCCATGGACGCCGAGATGGCTTCCTGGAAGTCCACACGCACCTACGTCGACGAGGTTCCCCCTCCTGGGGCGAACATCGTCAGTGGCATGTGGATTTTCAGGGTGAAGCGGCCGCCGGGTTCTCCGCCTGTCTTCAAGGCGCGTTACGTGGCTCGAGGCTTCAGTCAGCGAGAGGGAGTTGACTTCTTCCAGACCTTCTCCCCCACCCCGAAGATGACTACTCTTCGGGTGCTGCTGCACATAGCCGCTCACCGCGACTACGAGCTTCACTCACTTGACTTCAGCACTGCTTTCTTGCAGGGCAGCCTGCACGAGGAGATCTGGCTGCGCCGCCCACCTGGCTTCACTGGGTCGTTTCCTCCTGGTACCCAGTGGAGGCTTCAGCGGCCGGTCTACGGTCTCCGCCAGGCTCCGCGTGAGTGGCACGACACACTGAGGACTACACTTGCGGCTCTTGGGTTCGCGCCTTCTACAGCTGACCCGTCGCTGTTCCTGCGCACCGACACTTCGTTGCCGCCGTTCTACATCCTCGTGTACGTCGACGACTTGGTCTTTGCCACTGCTGACACTGCAGGACTCGCCTACGTGAAGTCGGAGCTGCAGAGGAGACACACGTGCACAGACCTGGGTGAGCTGACAAGCTATCTTGGCTTGCGGATCACCCGGGACAGAGCACGGCGCACCATCACCCTGACTCAGTCACACATGGTGCAGCAGGTTCTCCAGCGCTTCCGCTTCACGTACTCCTCGCCTCAGTCCACTCCTCTGCCTACCGGTCACTCGCTCTCAGCTCTGCCTTCGGATGAGTCCGTAGAGCCGAGTGGCCCGTATCCAGAGCTTGTGGGCTGCCTCATGTACCTGATGACCTGCACTCGACCTGACCTTGCATACCCTCTTAGCATCCTTGCACGCTATGTCGCTCCTGGCCGTCACAGGAAGGAGCACATGGATGCCGCTAAGAGGGTATTGCGCTACTTGTGCAGTACATTGGGCATGGGGCTTGTGCTTGGAGGGCGAGACCGAGTTGTTCTCACAGGGCACTCAGACGCTTCTTGGGCAGACGACCAGGCCACTCAGCGGTCGTCTCAGGGTTACACCTTCAGCCTTGGCTCTGGCTCAGTTTCTTGGCGCTCTACACGCTCTTCTTCTGTTCTCGGCTCCAGTTGCGAGGCTGAGATCTACGCTACAGCCATGGCTGCCCAGGAGCTACGCTGGCTGACCTACCTGCTGACCGACCTCGGAGAGCGGCCTCGTTCTCCTCCAGTACTGTACGTCGACAACAAGGCTGCCATTGCCTTGTGTGAGGAGCACAGACTGGAGCACAGAACGAAGCACATCGCCCTGCGGTACTTCCTTGCTCGTGAGCTGCAGCAGCGCGGTCAGCTTTGTATTCGCTACGTGGCCACTGAGGCCAACACTGCTGATGTGTTCACCAAGGCGCTTCAGCCTCGTGACCATCAGCGCTTCTGCACTCTACTAGGCCTTGTGCCTACTGGACCTCACTTACTTACCTCTTGACTTTGCTTGTACTGTGATCACTATATATATCTATACCTGCATGTTTACTCTTGCTAGGTTGTGATCACTGTATCTCTTGCTCTGTTATAAACCTGCATGTGAACTGGTCTTGTGACCACTAGCTTGTGCTCGGAATTTGTGTGGAATCCTTGAGATCCACCCTGAGCTTGTTGTTGCCTTGCTTTGCCTTGACTGGTCTTGTGACCCCTAGGTCTCCCCCACTTTGCCTATGGGGGTGTGTCAAACATTATACATGTTGTATTTGTGTAGGCTGTAGTGGGTTAGCCTATAGGGGGGTCACAACATTAGGGTTTCATTTTTTGTACTCACAATCCTTGTTAGTTCATCATTCCAGTCCGTTATTACTGACAGGCGGATGGGGCACGGAAGGGGGAGGATGGGGAACGGACAACGGCGGAACATGGGCTACTGCCGGCGGAGATGGGGGAACGACAACTGGATTATGGGGCAACGTCACCGGTTGGGGTACAACAAAAGTCAACAGATGGGCTCACTAGCAGGTCGAGAAGCACAAAGGGGGGAGGGGGAAGGGGAGGGGGGGGGAGAAGTAAATATACCTATTGTTCCTCTTGGCTGACCCCTGCGGCAATTCACAGCACCGCCCACGGCTTCACGTCAAAGTCCACTATGCTACACTTTGTCCTACATCGACAGGGGTTCTGAACCCTCACCACCGCACCTCGACGCCTACCGATCTTGCCCGAAGCCCGCTGATCTTCTGAAGGGAATCACTGGAGGCACTAACATCGACCTACAGCAGAAGCAGAGCCTGAGGCTGAGGAAACTCCTGATGAAGCCCGCGCATGCTAGCACCGCAGACCTATAATTCGTGATGGCAAAGGTTTAACAAACGATTGTTGGCACTAGTGTCCCCGACATTCATGACGGCAAAGGTTTAACAACCGCATGACACCCGAAGTATTCGCTCCTGGAGCCATTTTGCGACCCGACGGAACTGAGATGCGAAGCACATCACAGCCACAAATCTGCACTCTCTACCCTGCAGCCGCACTCACGCAACAGCCTTTCCTTCTGCCCGAGCCGAGCACCAATCGGTACGAAAAGTTGCACAAAGTGTGGAGCAATCTTTTTGTCACCGACCTTAGTGGACACAACGACGAATCTTACATGCTAACATTTGTAAACGCAACCACACCTACGCCTGGGTAGTGAACGTACAGAACCGGAGCACGGCTTACGATGAATTTGGACTTTGATTGACGCACTTGCAGTGGAAAGTAGGGAAGAAATTCTTGGTCTGGCAGACAGACGATGCAGTCGAATTTTGCGGAAAGGGATTTTAAAATTTCTTCGGCGAAAAGAGTATCCTCTATCATACTTCTCTCCCGTACGCGCACCCTTAGCAAGGTGTCACTGAACGGACAACCGCACCCTCATGACGAAGGTGCCCGTGCTATTGAAGTGACCATGACCCCCCTCCCACATGTCTTGGCTGTACGCAATGCATCGGCAATACGCCTGCACAACCTCCTCTACACGTCTTTACATTTCATAAACCCATCGGTTGGTGCATTTTGTACTGTAACACTGCATTTTACAAAAAGGTTGGACACGGTCAGCTTCTGTTCACAAGATGGCATGCCCGCTGCACGTACGTCGAATTATCTAACACACGTTACGGTACAAGGGTACAACATTGCGTCCTGCCCACTACAGTAATTTCGTTCAAGCGTGGATTTTTTTTCGTGTGCGAGAATTTCTGTGCGATGATAGACGAGGCACCAGTCACCTCGTTTTCCATGCACTGTAGAAATTTGCGTGTAGAGGGTTGTGTCTGCGCGCTGGAAGGCCAAGTCATTTGGACACGACTCGCCTTTTATACGTTTTTTTGGTACAGTGAGATTTTCTGAGCTGGGAAACGTGTGAAGGTACTAAAATTCCCAATATGTACGTGTTGGACACACCCTCAGGGGAAACCTTTTGCCGCACCTGAAATAGACTGGGAAGAAGGGCGATATCTTGATATTATGCATAGTATGGTCCTACACAGATCCACGTCAGCCACTATCGGAAAGTTTACGGATCGCGCTTGCAAGAGAGTTTACATAAGGACCAGCTACGATTAAAAGGTGTGGCTCGCTATAGTATTATATTCCATTCATTGTATCGACATGCCACATTGGCACAACTTGGTTATTTGTTATTATGCGCAACTCTTTTGAACAACTGATAACATCAGGTGCCCACTTAGTGTACAGAATATGTTTTAAACCCTTGGGCTCTCCCTCTTCCCCAATCAAGTGCCAAACTCGTGTGCTGGCAAATCACAACGTTCCCATAGGCTGCTGTTGACTCGTGAAATCTTTCGTTCGCACTGCTTGCGATAAATCAATCCAACACCACTGGACAGCTTGATCGTCCACGTCAGGGTGGAGGACAGCAACCCGCGATGTTGGGGATTGTCGAAAGTGCCCCCACCCCACACAGAAATATCAATTTATCTGTTTTCTTGGTTGCTCCCCGTCTCTGTTGTGATTCGGTGTAGGTTGGAAAAGTGATCTTCCACGTGTGACCTCTCGTCCTAATTTGCCTGCTGCGGATCCTCTGTCATTCTATCGAGGTCATCAAGTTGCCTCGAGATTGGCTTTTCCCGACATTCGCGCGCCCCGATTTCTCCTTTCCCTTCTGCTGCATTCGGGCCTCTGCCGCCGCAATGTCACGAGCGCGAACGCACCTGAATTCGGAAAATTCCGTGTCATTTTTGTAAGGTAGAGTGCGTTTCTACATTCTTTAAAGCGGTATTGTGCGTTCTTGCTCCGTTCTCCACCTCCTTGAGGTGTACCAAGTCCAGTGCAAGTGTGTTTCCTAGCTGCACCAGAAGTGTGAAGGTTGTGCAGCTGCTAGTTTGTCACTCCAGCAGTTGCTCTCGGCCACTGTTGTCTGTCCTGCAATCCAGTTGCTAGATGGTGACTCTCTTGTAGTTATCAATTTTGGCTTCAGAAGTGTGTGTCCTGCACTGTGGCTCACCTCATCGTATACAGCGTTGGCCCGTCAAACAACCGGATCCCATAATTTATCACAATTCCTCTAACTCCTAGACAATTTAATCATATTATGGCGCCAGTAATGCAACCTAGCGTGTACACCCAAGCGTCGGGCTTGGTCCAGCAACCAATCAGAGCACGGTCCGTTTCAGGAATTCGCGTTTCTCTTCCACCTCGTTCCACGAATATCGTATGCACTCTCTCCATTCCTTCGAACTCCACGACGGATCTTCGCACGTCCGCTAGCGCAACTTCTGCAAGCCACGTCAGCTCCACCTCAGTTTCCACATCAGCAGCTGCTGCACCCTCCGGGAGCACCAGCGTGGCGCCGCCGATGATGTCGTCAGCGTCAACAGTATCGCCAGCAACGGCCGCGCGCTGCCCCTTCACTGGCCGACTAGCGGCCGTCGCAACCATGGTAACGGGTACTATCATGCTCGTGACAAACCGCTATAGTGATACAGCTGGAAAACGATGCGTTGGCACTTCCACATCACTGCCGCGTTCATTCTCACACTCCGCTTCCCATTTTCATTCCTCCACGCGCTCCGCATCCATATCGAGCCGCTGTCACGTGTGGTCGCCGCAGCGGTTTCCCTGCACGCATCCCCGACCCTCAGCCGACGCCATTCCCCTTCCCGTGCACCGTATCCAGGCGGAGTCGCTCTCACGCGAAGATACCGAAGCGGTTTCCCTTGTACGCATCCCGGATCCTCACCCGTGAGCGGCTCCCCATGATCGACTCAAACGCCATTCCCCTTCCCCCGCACATTCCGCATCCAGGGCGAGTAGCTCTCACGCGAAGACGCCGCAGCGGACGCCCCGGTTCCCACTTCGGGCCCTCATCCATGAACCATGCATGATTCGACTCAAAGCCATTCCCTTTCCTCGCACGTTCCGCATCCAGGGCGAGTCGCTTTCACGCGAAGATACCGAAGCGGATCTCCCGGTACCCATCCCGGGTCCCCACCCGTGGGACATTGTGGGCAACGTGCGCGATCTGAGCGCTATCGCGCTGCGCGGGATCGAGGAGGCGACGCTGCTGTACGGGCGCAAGTACGGCCCGATCTGCCGGTTCGCCAACGGCGTGAGCGCGTGGACGTTTGTGAACGACGCGGACATCATCGCGCACATCTGCAGCACCAACTCCAAAAACTACTCGCGCAGATTCCTGCCTGTGAGTTCGCGCTCGCCTTCCATTCTAGGCTCGCAGAGCGTTTCTTGAATCTCCTTTCTGCCGATTTTTCCTTCTCCCTCCTTCCCACTCCGTGACGCACGGCCGAGCGTCTCTTGACTAGGGACGCTCCTCTCCACCGCCTTCCTCAGTCTCTCTCTCAACTGCCTCCCCTCACCAGGCGGTGTACGAGTACGTGACGCACGGCAAGGGCATGTAAAGGTCACAGCGTGTTTCTCGAATCAATGCACTCCTTTCTGCCGCCTGCCCGTCCTCCCTTCCCCCCTCCCCCCCTCCCTTTCACACGGCGTGCGCCTCCCCTCTCCCCAGGCGGTGTACGAGTACGTGACGCACGGCAAGGGCATTCTGGGGTCGCAGGGGGAGTACAACCGCGCGCACCGGCGCATGTGCCAGCCGCCCTTCATGCGCCCCAACCTGCTCGACGCCTTCTCCGATACCATCCAGTCGCAGGTGGGTTCCGTGGCGGTCAGAGAACGTCACTGACCTTAACTCGCTAAGCCGCCATTTTTGCCTCGCTCCCTTCATCCCCGTCCCACTCTGCCGCCCCGTGTCTCTCTTCCAATCCCCGTCTATCCCAAAGCCCGTCGCCCCTTCCCATGGCCAGCTAGAAAAGCTAATTACATTGTGGCGCCATCAAGCCGCCACATATGCTGGCTCCCCCCCCCTTCTCTCTCCCCTCTTTCCAATCCCACATCACCCACTTCCCGCAAGCACCACCCTTCCTCACGAGCAGTTGGGAAGGCTCATCACCGTGTGGCATCGCTTCACACCGCTGCCGCCGCCTCAGTAGCTCATCATATCCGTGTCCTACCCCACGCCCCGTTGCCCCCGCCCATGAACAGCTAGACAAGCTCATCACCATGTGGCGCCATCAAGCCACCACAGACGATGGCTCGCCCCTTCCCAACGTCGTCCTGGACGGCAATCTAGCGGTCCAGATCCAACGCTTCACTCTAGATATCATCGGAGCCGTCGCTTTCTCCAAGGACTTCGGGCAGCTGGACCGCATCCGAGCCGACCCGGCAGGCTCGGCGACCGAGGCGGACGCCGGAGCTGACGAGCTGCTAGGCGCGGTGAACGAGTCGCAGCAGCTGATGGCAAACGTGTTCATCACGCCACTGCCGGTGCTGCAGCTGCTGCGGAAGCTTGGGGAACCGGGGATGCTGCGGTTGGATGCGGCAATGAAGGCTATGGAGAAGGTTATGATGGGTGTGATTGAGGAGCGGAGAGAGCAGTGGCGCGCGACGGGGGACGCGGGGGATGATCTGCTGGGAGTGCTGCTAGGCGCCACGGTATGGCCGCATGCGAGGGAGGCGGCGGGGTGGGGGAAGTGGGGAGGTAGTGCGGGAGTTGGCGTGTGGGCGTGTGGGAGAGAATAAGACGATTTTTGAGACGGATCTGCTGCTAGGCGCCACTGTATGGCCGTACACAAGGAGAGGTGGAGTGTGGGGGTGTTGAGGGTGTGTGGATGAGGGGGGGGGGGGTGAAGAGGGTAAGCGCGTATGACGAGCGTGGCGGATGGTGGGTGGGCGGGCGAGGAGTTATGTCGTAACGTGCAAGTGTGCCATTATAGGGGCGGCATTTGCACGTTTGCGTAAGTGCCATTCCCTTGCCCCACCCCCTGTCGCACTCATGCCCCACCCTCCAGTTGTCGGAGTGGAGCACCAAACATGGTGCCTCAAACCTGGTACGGAGGCCATGGACCCACGTCACCCCTCCCTCTGTGCCTCTGCCCCCCTGACTCCCTGCTTTTCCTTTGCCTCTCCCTGCCTCCTCCCCGCCTGTCATGTGTCTCCAGGACGAGCGGGGGCGGCCGCTGCAGGACGAGGAGTTGTGGGAGGACGTGCATGACGTGATGGGCGCGGGGCACGAGACCACGGCCACCACCATCACGGCGGCGCTCTTCCTCATCTCGCAGCACCCTGAAGCCAAGGCCAAGGTGGGTGCCTCATGCTGGTGGCTTGTGGCCGAGGTGGGTGAAAATCTATGTGTGATGGTTGTTATGGAGGGCGGGAAAATGGTGGACGCTACCTGCCATTGTTTTAGAGGTGTATCGCAGCGCTCTTGCCTCTCAACAATGGTAAACGGTTGCACTCGAAAGCAGACCTGTCAGAGGTCCACTGGAGATCCCCGATTGATCCTAGGGAAGGGTTACAAGCACGTCGGCCTGGGGGGTTATGGGCGCACTCACCCGCTACACAAACAAGCCCTTTTATCCCAGTGGTTAGTGGCTGAGATTCTAACAAGACCCTCAGCATGAGCACCCTGATTTTTTTATTTTTTTTTTGTCCACCCCTTCTCTTCCCTTCTCTCCACTCCTCCCTTCTTTCCAACCCTCCACTTCCATTTTTCTCCTTTCCGTGCTCCCCTTGTCAGATGCACGAGGAGCTGAGAGCCCTCAATGGCCGCATGCCCTCATTTAACGACGCCAATGGTGGCCGCCTGGCATACACACAGATGGCCGTCAAGGAGACCCTCCACATGTACCCTTCGCATGTACCTGCCCACTCCCTTCATTCTCTCCACCCCTCCTCGTCCCTCCTTTCGACCCCCCTTCGTCCCTCCTCTCCCCCATTCCTTGTCCCTCCTCTCCGGCCCTTCCCCCCCCGCATCTCAGGTGCACGAGGAGTTAAGGGCACTGAACGGTCGCATGCCCTCGTTCCAAGACGTCAACAGCGGCCGCCTGGCATACACACAGATGGCCGTCAAGGAGACCCTCCGCATGTACCCGCCCATCCCCCTCTTCCCACGGGAGGTCGCCCACACCGACCGCTTGCCTGGGGGCTATGAGCTTCCTGGAGGAGATGTGAGTGCTCTTTCTTTCTTCTAGCCCATGTGCCTTCTGCACCCCCCTTGCATGTGCCATCCCGCTCTTTCCACGGGAGGTGGCACATTCTTATCGATGCCTGGGGAATACAGCTTCCCTGGCGGCGATGTGAGTGCCCTATACCCCATTGCCCAAGCATCTAACGCGCTTTAAGGGAAATGGCCCACACTGACCGCGTGCCTGATGGTTGCCCCTTTCGCCATGTGCGAAACTGCTTTTGAGTGCCCTATAGTAGGCACAGCCTTGTTTACGAGTGCGCACTACTTTTGAGGCGCCCAAGAAACTGCTGCCCGCGCTTCTCCATCCCCATTTCACTCGACCGTCTCCCTCCCCACTCCCCCCCTTCCCTGGCATCACCCAGGTCGTCTTCATGTCCACCTATGCCATGGGGCACAACCCTGTCTACTGGAGCTGAACTGCACATCTGTTGTCCACCCATCTCCCTTCCCCTTCTCCCTCCCCATCCCCCATCCTCCCCTGGCATCACCCAGGTCGTATTCATGTCCACCTATGCCATGGGGCGCAACCCTCTCTGCTGGCCGTGTGGTGGACTGCTTTTGAGCTACGTACTAACCTACTGCCCGCCCATCTGTCTCCCCGCCTCCCTCCCCATCTCCTTTTTCTCTCCTTCCCTGCCCACACCCAGGTCGTATTCATGTCCACCTATGCCATGGGGCGCAACCCTGTCTACTGGCCCGAGCCCCTTTCTTTCAGACCGGTAATGTTCCCTCACATCCGCTCGCATGCTGTCTGCTGCTGCAAGAGCCCTTGACCCATGAGTCCGGATGCAGCCCACCTCCCCTAATACTGAAGTTTCTTCTGTATTTCTTCTCGCTCCTGTGGCACTGTGCTTCAACATCTTCTCACTCCCATGCTCTCTCCCCCACACACAGGAGCGCTTCACCCCTGAGGCAGAGGCAGCGCGCCCGCGCTTTGCATGGGTGCCCTTCGGGGCGGGCCCGCGCATGTGCCTGGGCGCCAACTTTGCTGTGCTGGCTGTCACTCAAGTCGTCGCCACTCTGCTGCAGGTGCGTCAGTGGTGTTTGTAGGGGGGTGGTGGGGTTGGGGGGGTGTGGGATGGGTGGGGGTGGAGTGTGCGCTTTGGCTTGTGTGTTGTGGCTGGGGGTGTGGAAGGCGCCTGTGCATGTTTGGTGCGGGCCCGCGCATGTGCCTGGGCGCCAACTTTCCTGTGCTCGCCGCCACTCAAATCGTTGCCACTCTGCTGCAGGTGCGTGGGAGGGGCAGGGCGAAAGAGGGGTAATGTGGACAGGGGTTGGTGAGTGTGTGAAGGGTATCTGTTCATGCTCGCATCCATATGTATCCCTCTCTGTGTTGAAAGGGATGTAAGCTTGTGTCTCATTTCCCCCCCCCCCCCCCCCCCCCCCCCCCCTCTTCTCTTCTGCTCCTCTCTTCCTCCCCCTGCTCCCCTCCTTTCCCCTATTCCCCTCTCCTCCCCTTTCCTCCAATCCCTTCGTTCCCTCTTCCCCTCGCTTCGTTCCCTCCTCCCCTCAGCATTTTGACTTCGAGGGCATCAGCCCCAGCGGCAAGGAACTGCCATTCGCTTATGATATTACGATGAATTTCCCAGGTACCACAAACATGTTTTAAAATTTCATCATTTATCCATTGGCCGTCCATGTATTATCGGCCTCCTGACACAAAACACTCAATTCTTGTCCTTGACTCAGGGGGGGTAAACATGCGTGTTCGGCCGCGAGAAACAGAACTCGAAGCAGAAGGGTGTGCTGGAGTTATGATTGACCATAGGCCCAACTAACGTGCAGCCTGACGCTGCAGTAAGCTTGGTGAATCATAGGGTTTTCTTGTTACCAAAACCTTGGTTTGTGTGTTGTAAGTTATGTGTGTATAGTTTTTTTTATCCCGTGTGCATGTCTCTTGCACCAGAAAAAAAAAAGAAGTCTCAAAGAGTAAGAAACATGGCAGGATGGACTGATCATTGTGAATATTAAAAAGCTGGTCAATACTGCGTAGTGGGTTTTCTCTAGATCATCCATCATAAGAATTATAGACTTCTCCTAAGGTCGTCGTCCAGGATTGCCGTAAGGAGGCAGCCAATAACAAGGTTCGGCACTCCCAAAGTCGCCATTGCACGCCCTGGCGGCATTGGGAACTCCATCGTGACATGTGGACACATGGACAGCAGATTAGCTTTATAAAGGACAGGATCCGAATAACGTCTAGCAGCCCTTTTTGCGTCGTGGCTGCCAGCCGTTGGATGGTAATAGCCGTTGTTTGTCGTCACCAATAGGCGTTACTACCTCGTCGTCAATAACCGTGGGTGCGTCGTCTTTAATATGCGTTGGTACGGTGTTGCTAAACGCCGCTGGTGCTAGAATGTTGTTTCGCGAACTCGTGTTCGCGCTGACCTCAGCAAACCTCTCCCGGAGTCTCGCGACATCTCTGAAGACCACAGGGGGTTCTGCAGCTTGCGAAATCAGTCGACAGGCACAGAAGCACATTGCGGGTCGCGTTTCGACATAGTCGCTAGAATGTACTCGCGCAACGCTGGGAGCGCAGAGTCAGTGCCGAATGCGGAGGTGGAACCCGGAGGTGAAAGCGGTGTTAGCAGCAGCGGCAACCACACAAGAGAACGATGCTCGGAGTCAGCCTCGGGCGAAATCCCGGCGGCAATCGCGGTCGGGGGAGGCCCATGGGGCGCAGTAGGCGACACTGGCGGAATGGGCTCGGGGGGAGGCGCAGGGGGAAGGGGAACTAGTCCAGCAGTGACAGCGGGACTAGGCGGAACGCAGGCGATGCCTCCGCATCTGGATTTGCGCGGGGCTGCGATTCAGACGTTTCCGCGGGACGCTGCAGGCGCGCAGACGACCATCGTGCTTCCTAATCAACGGTCGGATGTGCTTCACTTCGCGCTTGACATCGGAGGTGCGTTCCAAGTTCCAATCCTTGTTTCTGAGCCACGTAGAAACAGCACTCTGAAATGTGGGATGCGTTCCGTTTGCGCTTAACATGTGTAGGTACCACTTACCTTCCCTCCGCCATTTTCTAGCTTTCCTCATCTATAAAGGCATTTACCTTGTTTGACAATATCCATCCATTTATAGGAATCAAGTCTTACCCCGTTTCGAGAGTCAATATTCAGGCAAACACAGAAACGACATCCAGCCTTTCCCAAGAACCGATTCCCAGAATTTTCCTGGAATATCCCAGCATCAATGCCCATTCATTTCAGGGATGACTGTCCTGGCACTTTCCAAGAGTATGTTTTCAAAAATGAATTTCTAGGCATCCATGTTGATACATTGATCCATTCTCGGGAACCATTGTCCAGAGAACTTCAGGAATCACTTTCAGGCATTTTCAGGAAGTAAACTTCACTTAATTTCAGGCGTTTTCAGGAATTAAACTTCACTTAATTTCAGGCGTTTTCATGAACCAATCTCCAAGCAACTTTGTGAAGCAACCTCCAGGCATTTCCCCGTCAATGTCCGCGTTTTTCTATGAAGCAGTCTTTTGCGGTTTTCAGGAGTCATTGTCCGAACCTGTTTAGAAATCTCTATCCAGCCTGCCAAGAATTATATTTTTTCAGGTGCTAGGATCAGATATGCAGGCACGACAATAAGCCAACCTGAACTTCTCCTCTAAGCCAACCTGAACTTCTCCTCTAAGCCAACCTGAACTTCTCCTCTCTAATGGATGTTTCTTATGTCCAGTTTTAATCATAATTTCGCCTCATCGTTCTCTCCTGTACCCCTCTTTGATACTGCCTTCAGGCTCGCTCATCAAGCTCGTGTATTTCTCCCGCATCCCTCCGCACTTGGAACACGGGGCCTCCTTCTCCTCTATGATATCCCCTAGTGCCACCGCTGCTGCTCCTGCCACCAGCACTGCTGCTGGCAATGAAAGCGCAGACTTCACCACCCAGACCAATTGCGGTCCTACTGCCGCTGCTGCCGCCGCTTCACCCCCTGCATTTGCTCCCGCTACTGCGGCATCAGCTGCTGCTGCTGCTGCTGCTGTCACTGGCAATCTCGCAGCGAGTGCCAGTGCTGCTGCCGCTGCTGTTAGGACAGTTGACAGGCGAGCTTCCTTTTCTGGAGGAGGGGGTTCCTTCCGGTCGGGCGGCGGCGGTCGTCTGCACTTTGTCAAATTTGAGACGTCGAGAATCGGAGAGTGCATTGAGTTCATCAAATCTAAGAGGCTTCACAGCTTTGATATTCTGGGTGAGGTGAAGATACAGTGGGTAGGAGACAAAGAGGGTGGGGAATTGAGGTGCGAACACAGAGGGTGTGGTGTGGGGGATAGAGAGTGTGCGGTGCGGGGAACAGAGGGTGGGTGAGTAGAATGAAAGGGGAAGGAAGGTTCGGGCAGGGAGACGAGGGGCTTAAAGCATTGGTTGGTGGTTGTTCCTGCCGTTTCAAGCAATATTGTGCGACAATTCCCATAGGAACTGATGCGGTTTTTAACGTGCTGGCTGAAGGGACGTGTAAACTTTCATGTTTCATCCTCATCCTCCTCTGCTCTCATTTTGTTCACACATATCCTCATTCCACAGTGTGCTCCGGCTTTTGTAATCATCCATTAACACGCCAGCTTGGTCAACTTTATATTTCTGTTTGTTGTAGGTGCCTCAAGCGATGTACCCAGGTACACATATGCACCCCAATCAGATTACCTCCTCGTTTTCCTTTCCCGTGTCTCATTCTGGCCTCCTCCAATCACTGTCTTGCCACCCTGCTCATGGCTTATTGATTGTAAGGAATGGGTGGAGACGAAGAGAGCCTATGGGGCTACGGAGCTAGCTCGCCTCGCATCAAGGTGTGTTTGGGCATGATATGTTGGATTCACTTTTGAAGATTCCATCAAGATCACTTCTAAAATGATTTCATTTGAGCTATCTCGCCTCGCATCAAGGTGTGTTCAGACATGCTTGCACTTGCAATGGCATAGTGACACCCTTTGAGGTGCATCCAGGATTGTTGTTTTGAGCGCGTCGCCTGAAAGAATGTTAAGATTCAAGACCATGGCCGTGGTGTTGGACAAGGAGGATGACTCGTCTATAAACCCCTCCTGCCTTGAGAAGTCTCTAAACCCCTCCTGCCGTGCACCATCACCATCTTCCTCGCGTGTGTGGGCAGGCCACAGGGGGCGGGGCATTCAAGTACGCGGATCTATTCAAGGAGAAGCTGGGCGTGGTGTTGGACAAGGAGGATGAGATGCGCTGCCTCGTGCTCGGCCTCAACTTCCTCCTGCGCGTATGTTTGCACCCCCTCTCACCCCCCCACCCCTCCCCTCCCTCCCTAACCCCTCCACGCTGCACACCTTCACCCTCCATTCCATTCCCCTGACCCCTTAAATGGTGCGTGTATGCCCGCCCAGAGCTAATTCCTAGATACTGGTTGTATGTTATGTTAGTTCACGTGTGCATGGACTAAACTGTAGACACACGAACGCTCGTAAGAAAGTGTGTTACCGCCTGTTAAGCAAAGCACACGTTTCCCGCCTGTTACTGCCTGCGCATTGCCCGCCCATTGTCCCTTCCTCCCTTTCCCCACCCAGTCCATCCGAGACGAGTCGTTCACACACCTGGAGGGCGAGAAGCAGTTTGTGGAGATGCATTTGCAATGGCTCAGGCCCTTCCATTCACCCTTCCAACTTCCCCTCCTTCTTATCCCCATGCCCATCCCCCCCCTCACCCAGTCCATCCGAGACGAGGCATTCACGCACCTGGAGGGCGAGAAGCAGTTTGTGGAGATGCACAGCGAAAACATCTTCCCTTACCTCCTCGTCAACATTGGCTCGGGTGTCAGCATTCTCAAGGTGTGTAAGCAACTGTTCCCGTGTTACCATGTTACACTGGGCTCTGTTTTCACGATGCCCTGTGAAACCATTCTCCCGTACCTCCTCCTCATCATCATCTGCTCCAGTGTCAGGTTTCTCAAGGTTCCTCATTCTGATTCCCAGACTCTTCATTGCAAGGTGTGCATCTGGTTGTTCCAGTTTTATCAACGTACGCTGCTTTCATCCTGAGGCGCTTCAAATTAAAGCAACATGTGACTGTCATTGCCTGTTCCCGCCTGTTCCTGTCTGCTCACCTGCACCCCTCTACCCTTTCACCTCTCTCTTCCCACTATGGCAGGTGGACGGTCCACAGCAGTACAAGCGAGTGAGTAACACCAACCTGGGGGGCAGCCCAAGCTATGCGATGTGCTGCTTGTCTCTCACCCTTTTGTTCACTCTCACTCTCACACCCCTCTAAACCCCACTATGTCTGTCTGAGGCAGGTGGACGGGCCGCAGCAGTATGAGCGAGTGAGCGGCACAAACCTGGGGGGAGGCACGTTCTGGGGTCTAGGCCGCCTGCTCACAGGGTGCAAGAGGTGAGAGACCTAGGTTCACATGTTCCCTTTGCATTTGCACAGGTGAGGCACATTTGATGTTCAGCATATGGCGCACAACGTTTGAGGAGTTGAGTTATACAATTCTTCCTCACATCTCCCGTCGCATTCTTTCTTTCGCATGTCAGTCCCCCTCCTTCTCACCTTCTTCCTTCCTACCCCTTCAATCCTTCCCTTTTTTATTCCATAACCACCAAGTTCTGACATGATTCTAAACCTCTGGCTCAGCCAGGAGGAGTTAGGGTAGCTCTTCCATGCTTTTCTTTCATGCTCTTCCTCTCTCGTCCTGCGCTTTCACACCATCACCTCTTCATTCCCCTTTCTTCCTCGTTCCCCTCCCATTCTTCACTTCACCACAATCATCAGTTTTGACAAGATCTTGGAGCTAAGTCAGGAGGGAGACAACTCCGCTGTTGACATGCTGGTGGGGGACATATATGGCGGGCTCAACTACGAGAAGGTGAGGCATGGATGAGAATGCGGGCAGGTCAAGACCCCCACTCACCAACCCCACCTCCCGCATCATCCCCACCCCACATTGGATCGCCTGTCAGCTTCCACCATCGCTCTCACTTTCGACTTCTGAGGCTTCCTGTCACCCGCACTCCCCTCCCCAACCCTCCCCATTCCCCCCCACCCCCTCCTCACCCCCCTCTTCCCTTGTCCCCTGTAACTCCCATCCCTGATTTCCCCCCTCCCAGATTGGCCTATCAGCAGCTACCATCGCCTCTAGCTTTGGGCGAGTGGTGGGGGAGCAGAAGCAACTGTTTGATTACCGCCCGGAGGACATAGCGCTGTCGCTGCTGCGCATGGTGTCGTACAACATCGGCCAGATCGCCTACCTCAACGCCCTGCGCTACAACCTCAAGCGCATCTTCTTTGGCGGGTTCTTCATCCGCGGGCATGCCTACACCATGGATACCATCTCCTTTGCCATCAAGTTCTGGTGAGTCAAGCTTCTGTGCATGCAATCAAGGTGGCTCAAATCATACTCCTTCATCTGTGCTTGAGGGCGGCGCCTGTGCTCAAGGTGGCTCCCTGCGCTACAACCTCAAGCGCATCGTCTTTGGCGGGTTCTTCATCCGCGGCCGCGGGCATGCGTATACGATGGATACCATCTCCTTCGCCATCAAGTTCTGGTAGGTCAAGTGTCTGTGAGCAATCAAGGTCGTGAATTGAATCCTCAACGCCCTGTGCTACAACCTCAAGCGCATCTTCTTTGGCGGGTTCTTCATCCGCGGGCATGCGTATACGATGGACACCATCTCCTTTGCCATCAAGTTCTGGTGGGTGCAGTGTTCTTGGTGGTGGTGGCGCTTTTAGTGAGGAACTGTGAGGTGTAAGGATTCGCTCGACGCCCACAAGCAGAGCGCTCGTGCAAAGGGACGAGGGCTCTCCCTCACCCTCGCCATCGTGTCCCTTTCGTCTATCACGCCGTCCGTCCCCTCCCACTCACCCAACCCTTCCTTTTCTGTCTTCCCTACCTCCCCCCGCCCTCCCTCCCTCCCTCTCCCTTGTAGGTCCAAGGGTGAGATGGAGGCCACCTTTCTGCGGCACGAGGGCTATTTGGGCGCATTGGGCGCCTTTCTAGCACACGAGGAGGATGCTCACGCAGAGGGCCGCGCCCTCTCCCTCACCCCCGGCATCACGTCGCTGTCGTCCCTCACGCCGTCGCAGCTGGTGGAGCGCTTCCCCATGGGCGCGCCCTTTTCTAAGGGGGAGATCCGAGGGCCTGTGATTCGTGGGCTCAAGGAGAAGGTCTCCTGGGTGGAGAAGTTCGTGCAGGTGGGAATGGGGCAGGCGAGAGGGGAATAGAGTGGGGTGGTGAGAGGTGTTGCTCTTCCTCACGCACATATGTGTAAGCAGAGAATGACATCACACAGCACCATCTGAACCTCTCTCACTACGCCCTCATGCACATGTGCAGGTGGGGAGTGACATCACGGCGCCCACGCCCACAGGCAAGCCGCCAACGACCACGGGACTGGGGGGCTTTGCGAGGCCTAGGGAGCAGGGCAAGGAGCTGCGGTCAGATGAGTCCGCGCTCAGTGTGGGAGTGCTGCACCTCGTGCCCTCGCTGGAGGTCTTCCCGCTGCTCGCCGATCCAGTCAGGTACTGTGGGCTCGCGAGTGGGCAATGCTGGGTGGGTGATATGGTGTGGTGGGGGGTGGACGGTCAGTGAGTCGGTGCTCAGTGTGGGTGTGCTATACCTCGTGCCCTCGCTGGAGGTTTTCCCATTGCTCGTCGACCCAGTCAGTCACTGCTGCCATCTCCGCTTGAGCGTTTACATGTTCAGATTAATTAGTAGAAGTTCTTTCTCCGCTTGGCATTCTTTCAATTCCGTGCCTTGTTAATTTGAAGTTGTGAAAAGATGAAAGTCATTTCGAAGAATCTTGACTCATCGTTGCAGCAGCTGCGGTGGCATAACTTAAATGAACCCTGGGAATTGAAATAGCTGACAGAATCCGTGACGGTGCCGCAGCGCCTCACATTCCTTGTGATAAGAGCTCCAAAGCTAGTTGCCCTCCCTTACAACATTGGTGCGTTGTCCAGATTGCGCAAGCTGAATTTAGGTTGCTCTGTCTTCCTGCGTCTCTCTGATTCGATAACACAACTTTCGTTTCTGCATAAGCTGGTCATTTCCGCTCCCTCTATCAGTTCGCGCAACAACTTACATTTAGGTTGCACAATCTGGACAACGCAGCAATGTTGTCAGGGAAGGCAGCTAGCTTTGGTGCTCCGATCACAAGGGATGTGAGGCAATGCAGCATTGTCACGGATTCTAGAAGTTTTTCAAATTCCCAAGCTTCATCAATGTAAAGTCACCGTAGCTGCTGCAACGATGAGCGAAGATTCTTCGGAAGGACCTTCATCTTTTCACAACTCCAAATTGACAAGGCGCGGAGTTGAGAAACTGATGTCAAGGGAAAAAGGAACTGTTGGTTAATCTGAACGTGTAAACGCTCGAGCGAAGGTGCCAACAGCAGCAGACATTCTTTAAGAACCTCACTGGGACCTGATCCATCCCACTGATACATGGTTGTGAATGCACCCTTTGCTCCTCTTTCCCCTTTCTCTCCCCTTGTGCCTCCTTCCCTGTTTTGCTTTCCCTCCCTCTGTCATTGCTTCCCCTTTCCCTTCCTTTCTCACTCCCCCCTTCCCATGTCTGTCTGTCTATTTCCCTCTGCTCTCCCCCCTCTCCTGTGACCGCCACCAGCTACGAGCCCAACACAGTGGACCTTGCAGACCCAGACGAGAGGGAGTGAGTGGGGCATGGGGGAGGTTGAGGGAGGAATGTAGGGCACGTTGGTGTTGGAACTGGGCAAGAGGTGAAGGGGAGAGTGTTTGTGCTTATGAGGATGAGTGGTGTTAGTTTCTGATGTCTTGAAATCAATATTCCTTTTTATTTCTTGTCAACTTTTTGCTCTCTAGTTACAATGGTGCAATCCACACCATCCCTCTTTCCTGTTTCGTAACTTCCCCATCATGGGTATTACATTTGACATGGCATGGCGTGGCAATGCATGCATGCCTGCATGTATGGTCTCATCAGGTACTGGCTTGGAATTCTGCAGGATCACATTCCCAATCTCGTGGAGAAGGTGAGAGACAGGACCATACCACGGGGGAGCAAGCCAAAGGGCAGGACCATACCTAGGGGATGATTGAAACGGCTCATGCCCTCTCGCATTGGCAACATTGGGAAGATCATGAGTGGGAGGAGCAACTGCGCTGGGAGGATTTTGAGAAGTCACGGTATCGAACCCATGCTTCAAGGATTGACCTTGTGGGAGGAGCAACCACGGGTGACCACCCTAGGAGAGAGGTATGGGGGACCTTAGTGGATTACCAGGAAGAACAACCCTAGGGAAAATGCGAGTCAACTTCAACAGCATCTCTCCTTTCTTCCTCCCCTCCTCACCTTCTCTTGCTCCATCCCTCTCTCCTGCCCTCCCTCCCTCCAGGCAGTGGGAAGTGAGGGGGCAACAGAGGATGCCAAGAGGAGGGGAGACGCCTTTGCCTTGGCCTTCAGGGCGCATCTCACCAGGTGGATAGCCGCCTCCTCCTCCTCCTCCTCCTGCTCCTCCTCCTCCTCCTCCTCCTGCTCCTCCTGCTCCTCCTGCTCCTCCTGCTCCTCCTGCTCCTCCTGCTCACCCTCCTGCTGCTGCTGCTGCTTAAGTCACTGCCACCACCACCACCATTTGCTGCCCCTGCTGCCCCTGCTGCTGCTGCTGCTGCCCCTGCTGCTTCTGATTCCGTTGTCGCTTCTGCTACTCGCTTAGGTGCTGCCACTGCGTCTTCTTTGTCATGCCGCTGCCGCTGCTGCTGCTGCTGCTTCTCTTCTTGCTGAATATTGCACAAGGACCAATCAATCATACATGCCCATGGGGTTTCAGATCCACTTGCCCCAACCATGTGCCCAACCCTCCCTTTCCTCACAGGCTGAGGGAGGAGCCAGCAGCGTATGGGCGGTTGGGGCTGGCAACGCTGCTGGAGATGCGCGAGGAGTGTCTGAGGGAGTTCCACTTCTTTGATGCCTATCGTGCTGTCAAGCAGCGGTGAGTGCTGTGGGGAGGGACGGGGAGGGAAGAAGTGATGCACGTTTCTGTTGGCCTCTGAAGCAGTGGCACCAAGTGCTAGTTCCAGCTCCGGAGATGCGAGAGGAGTGCCTGAGGGAGTTCCACTTCTCTGATGCCCACTGAGCTGTCAAGCAGTGGTGAGTGAGCGTTGAGAGGGGAGGAGGGTGAAAGAGATGAGCAAAGCATAGAGGGGACAAGGTGGGAAAGAGGCGAGGGATGGCGTTCAGCTCCGGAGATGCGTGAGGAGTGCCTGAGGGAGTTTCACTCCTTTGACGCGTACCGTGCTGTCAAGCAGAGGCTAGAGCTGTCAAGAGAGGACAGGTGGGCTGCGAAGGTCTAACTTGCATCAAATCGTGTTGTATTAGGACAGCGGGAAGATGTGACCAACGTGGTGCTCACATCTGAAGCAGAGGCAAGAAGTGTGGCTTCAGCTCTGGAGATGCGCGAGGAGTGTCCGTGAGAGTTCCACTTGTTTGCTGCGTACTGTGCCGTCAAGCAGCAGTGAGTGGAGATGGGGGAGAAGAATCGAGGAAGAGGTGAGAGTGGAGAGAGGTGAAGCAAAATCGAGGGGACCATCTGGAGCATGCGCCTTTTTTTTTTTCTTTTCTTTTTTTTTCTCCTCGTTTTTGCTGCAATTTGATAGTGGAGAGAGGTGAAGCAAAAAACGACAGTGGTGATAGTGGACCGCCTGGAGGATGCACTATCTTTGAAGTTCGCAGCTGGCGATAACTTCAAAGGTGAGTCGACTTAAAAAGCTGACTCATCTGGAGCAAGCACTGGTTCACAGCTGGCGATGATTTTGAAGGTGCCTGGAAAACCGCCTATTGTCTTGCGGGTTTACTGAGGTGACAGCAAGAAAAGGACGCCGCGTGTACATGCTTTACCTTCTGAGCCAAAATCAGGAGAGGAATCGCTATGGCTTGTTACACCCCTTCTTGCATTGCACATTGTCCCTTTCTTTCGGTTGTGAACCCTATGACCCTGATCCAACTTCGTCCCTCTCCCCTCCTGCTCTGTCTGCTTTGCCCTCTGCAACCAGGGAGAATGACGTGTCTCTGTCAGTGCTGCCTGACCTTCTAGCCGAGCTTGACAGCATTCCGCCAGTAAGCCCAGCCCAGCTCTCTTGTTGGTTGGTGCAAATGAGCAGGTGAGCGTGGTGGCTCGTTTTTCATCTTATCGTGGGATCATTCTGGACATCTACCGCATGAGCCGAGACAAGATGAAGCAACCATGAAAGCAAGTTCACCTTTGCTTGAACCTCCCCTTCTCTCCCCATTTTACCCAATTCTCCTCTCTCTCTTCCCATCCCATCACCACCAGGAAGAGCGCCTATTAACAGTGGTGGGGGGGGTACTAGCAGCGAACATATTCGACTGGGGTTCACGAGAGTGCGTGAAGCTGTACCGCAGCGGCACCATTCTCGACATCTACCGCATGAGCCGCGACAAGATGAAGCGCCCGTGGCGGGTGGACGACTTTGATGCATTTCACCAGCGCTGCCAGCACCGGCCGTACAGCAAGGCACTGCTGTTTGTTGATAATGCTGGGGCAGACGTGGTGCTGGGAATGCTGCCTCTGGCTCGGGAAATGCTGAGAGCCGGGACTAATGTGAGTGGGAGTGCAGTGAGCGTGAGTGCAATGAGCGTGAGTGCAGAGGAACATCAGATTCCTTTCCTAATATTGGTGTTTCAAATCATGCCATTCAAATGAGGTGTCCTTTCCTCTGCTGCGCTCCTGCCTTTAACTTCGTCCTCTGCAGGTGGTGCTGACTGATGGCCAACTCACTGCCACAACTGCCACCCATCAACAAAGTCAAGCTTGCCTGCAGCTCACTGCACACAAGCTGGATTCCGTGCTTGATGTTGGCCGCCCTCTTCCCGCTCCACCAACCGCATTCAACTCCCCACCACCCTTCCTCATCGCTCCCTCTCCCCCCCTGCAGGTGGTGCTCGTGGCCAACTCGCTGCCAGCCATCAATGACGTCACAGCAGATGAACTGACCGCTGTGGTGGCTGAGGCTGCGCAGGTGAGAGCTTGAGCTATAGAACAGCGTCTAACCTGGGAGCTGCTTGGTCGATTAACGCGATTTCTTTTGTGCAAGGTGTTGATTGGGTGATGACTGAAGTGTTTCAAATGCCGCAGTTGTGACTGAGGTTACTCAAGTTGCCTTATTCCAGCATCTAATCAAGGAGTTTGCGGTTACGCATTTCCCACCACCAGCTGGTGCCTCATCCGCCCCACAAAATGTCTCCCTTCCTTCCCACCTCACCCTCGCCGCGCCGCTTCCCCTACCCCCACTCCTCCCGCCACAACCAGCACTGCCCTGTGCTGCGAGCAGCAGCAGAGGCAGGAGGGGTGATGGCCGAGGCTGCTTCGTGGTCGACTCAAGCGACACAAACAGGAGGGGACGGGCAGCAAGGGGAGGGGAGGCAAGCAGCGGTGCAGGCAAACCAGCCACCTGTTCATTCAGAGCAAGCACCAGCGCAAAATCATCATCATCAGCAGCAGCAGAAGCAGGAGGAGCAACAGGGGGATGAGGAGCAGCAGCAGGTGTTTCTGTCGGTGGTGGCGAGTGGGTCAGGCAGTCCGTGCATCGATTTCAGACAAGTGACGTGGGAGCTGGCTCAGGCCTGCCAAGGAGCTGACCTCGTGAGTTTGTGTAGCGGTGGTGGTTGTGAGTGCAAGTGGGGCACTGCTGTTACCGCAATAGCTGCAGCAGTGCTGTGAGTGCAGAAAGGGTGCTGTCAGTTTGTCTTCCATGCTGTCAGTTTGCCTTGCATGCTCTGCTCTTTGCCGTGCATCCATTAATGCTTCCTCACATCCCATCCTGTCCCCTGGCCATTCAGGTTGTATTGAAGGGCATGGGTCGCAGTCAGTCTGCACACCAACTATGTCACTCTTCACTTCGGCCTGACTAGTGACTTCTTGCCTCTGCACATCACATCACATCGCATTTCCTCCCCATGCAGGTTGTACTGGAGGGAATGGGTCGCTTTTGAGTCGACTCAAAAGTCACCTCGGTGCCTGCACACCAACTACGACACTCTTGGCTTTTGGGTTGATCTTTTGCCTCCTCACATCACATCACATCGCATTTCCTCCCCATGCAGGTTGTGTTGGAGGGAATGGGTCGCAGCCTGCACACCAACTACGACTTTCTTGGCTTTTGGCCTGACTCTTTGACTTGTGCTTCCTCACATCCCATCCTGTCCCCTGGCCATGCAGGTTGTGCTGGAGGGGATGGGTCGGAGCCTGCACACCAACTATGACACTCGCTTCACCTGTGACTCCCTCAAGGTAATCCCCAAGCTTCTGTGCTGACGTGCAGCACACTGTTGACATTGACCACATGTTTTTTTACATTGACCACATTGTTTTTTACATTGAACGCATCAGTCTTGGTATTAAGCACACAGTGCCTGACCGCTTCACTGTATAAGTTGTACAGTATAGCATCTGAAGTAGATGAGAAGCACAACAAAGCTACAGGACACCTCTCTGTGCCTTATGTATCAGATAAAGTTGCATACATGCACTTGTGTCGCTGTCTTCCCCCTTTCCCATGCCTCATTCCCGCTCCTTTCACCCCCGCTCCAATCCTTGCCAGCTGGCGATGATTAAGAACGAGCGGCTGGCAAAGAGGCTGGTGGGCGGCAGCATGTACGACTGTGTGTGTCGGTTTCAGCCGGGGGCCAAGGCTGGTAGAGAGGGGGATGAGGTGACTGATGGGGCAGCTTGTTGACAAGGTGACTGCTGGGCGGTAACGTGGGCAGAAAAACTGTGGAGGATGATCGAAATGGAAAAAAGTTTGTAACAGACTCCAGTTGGTTGTTGCGGAAATATGATGGTGGAGGGGAATCAGGAGGCGAGAACGGGCACACAAGGCTTTGTAGGGAAATAGCTGCCCATTCTTTGATGAGATGACTAAAACTTGAGATGACTAATGTGAAGTGGTATTTTTCTCTCTTATACAACGAAGAGACAGTATCTCTGAAGAGGCTGTTACGAGTATGGAATGAACCCACAGGGGAACTTTCACTCATTGTCCGAAACTTCTGTGGAAAGAGGGAAACTCTCTCTACAGTCACAAACTCTTCTGTATGTCAGCGCGGGGATCTCGGAAATCCCAAATCGGTTCGGGGCCGGACCATATCTGACCCGAACCCACTGCCGCCGCCATTGCGCTTCGGGCATGGGCAACGCGCGTCGCACAGTTGCAAAACATGCACGGTGGTGGACATCCTCCAAGGACGCGGTAAAAATGGAGAATTCATCGCCCCAGGTTCGTATTTTAGCGCGGTTGTAAACGATTGTGTACTTTCGTATGCAAAACGCGGGGTTTCAGTGCTGTGACAGGATCGACCTCCCCCCGATCGAGCACTTTTACCGCGTCCTAACACTGCTGCAATCCATGCAAATCAAGGCCAGGGAGGTACAGTAGAAGCAGATCGAACAGGAAAGACACTGATCGTTGATCTCCAACAGATTTACGATGGTTGGAAATTGAGCTCCAGAATTTGGGGCCTTATTCCCTTCGCGTTTTTGCCTGTCCCCCGCCTGTCCGCCCTTCCGCCTGTCCCGCCACGCACGCACTCGTCGCACAACGAGCGTTTTCTTGTTAGGCACTACTGCTCGGCAATGCGGGCCCTCCTCCAGTCCCATGCGCTCGTAGCACCACCAGGAATAGAAGCAACTGCTCCTATTACTCGGCGTCGCGCCCTTGCGTGTGCCAGTGGCACTCGGCTCTCGACCCTAGTTTCAGGCCCGGCGTTAGGGTTACGGCTAGCGTTCTTACCTTCCAACAGAGCAACTCGCAGTGCTCCTTTGCCGATTCGCGCAGATTCTTCTCCCGGGAATCGCGCCGCGACGCCCGCCGGCTTTTCCGCCTTTCGTTCTTCCGTGCAGCCCACGCTTGCTCCGGAAAGCTCGCAGACCACTTCTTCCGCCGCCTTTGCCTCCGTTTCTTCCGGCGCAAATTTTGCCGCATCCATCGTGCCGGCTGTAGCAGCTCCTAAAAGCTTTCAAGACATGGCGGCAGCGGCCGGCGCGCCGGTTTTCACGCCGTGGAGCTCGCTATTCGGGGGAGTACTCATCGGCGTGGCGTCGACGCTGCACCTGTTGCTGTCGGGGCGCATTATGGGCGCCTCGGGAATAATCAACGGTATTTCTCGTTATAATCACACTTCGTATCGTCGCGATACACGATAACGGTCATCCGATGGACTAATCTCGCACCTTCCCCCAACCCCCACCCCCCTTGTTTTCCCCCAATCCTTCCACCAGGCGCTATTTCGGGCGCTTCTGATTGGCCATTCCGCGTCGTGTTTCTCGCGTCCATGCTCGCCGTCGGTTGCGCGGCGCACCTCGCGCTGCCCTCCGCGTTCGGCGCGCCCACCTTCCCCGCGCCCGCGCAAGACCCCGTCGCATCCGTTCTGCTCCCCGCAGTCGCCGGCGTGCTCGCGGGGTTTGGCTCTCAGGTGGGTGCGCTGTGCGCCGTGCGCTGTGCGCTGTGCGCGGTGCGCCTGGGTGCCGATGGGTTGGGTTGGGTGGGTGCGCTGTGCGCCCGGCCATGGTGGCCTGTGTGGCGACGTTATAATGATTCAGTTTCGTGTGGGCGAGTGGGTGTGTGGGTGAGGAGTTCGTGAGCTTGGGGGAGGGTGGGCGGGTGGGTGCGTGGGCGGCGGGATGCGCGGGTGCTGGTGCGCTTCCCACCCAGGCCATGGTGGCTTGTGTGGCTGCGTCGTGCTTCTTGCTGTTACTCGTTGGGAATACTCAAAGCAATGAACCGCAATGGAGTTGGGAAATTTCGAAGCAACTGTGCTGGTCGGCTTCCGCTCCCCTTCCCAACGCCCCCTCCCCTCCCCTCCCCTCCCCTCCCCTCCCCTCCCCTCCCCTCCCCTCCCCTCCCCTCCCCTCCCCTCCCCTCCCCTCCCCTCCCCTCCCCTCCCCTCCCCTCCCCTCTTCTCTCCTCCCCTCCCCTCCCCTCCCCTGCATGCATGCCAGCTGGGCAGCGGGTGCACGTCGGGTCACGGGGTGTGCGGCTTGCCGCGTCTCTCCATCCGCAGCCTCGTCGCCGTCTGCACCTTCATGACCACAGGCGCCATCGCCTCCACGCTCTCCAATGCGCTGCTGCCACCTGTCGCCTCTGCTGCCCCCGTTGCCCCACCTGCTAACGCCTGGATGGCTGCCCTCACAGGTGCTTTCTTGTAACACACAGGGACTTCAGAGTCCCTCTCTCAGGTGCTTTCTTGTAACTGGACTTGAGAGTCCCTCTCTCAGGTGCTTTCTTGTAACTGGACTTAAGAGTCCCTCCCTCAGGTGCTTTCTTGTAACTGGACTTTAGAGTCCCTCCCTCAGGTGCTGCTCTCTCAGGTGCTGCTCTCTCAGGTTCTGCTCTCTCAGGTGCTTTCTCAAGTCGACTTAAGAAGTCGCTTTATCAGGTGCTATCAGGTGCCACTTTCGCGGGTGCTGGCCCCTCGATACACCATACCTATTCATTTGGCTGTTACCTCCGTGTTCCAACTGTTTCCATACACTCGAGTACACAATTCATTCCCTCCCCCCCACTTGAGTTGCACTTATCCAAACCAGCCACTCAAATTCGCACCTCATCTCCGTCCTCCTCCCCCATCACCACGTCAAAACTTCACTTCATATCTGCCCCCCTTCCCACCTCTCGTTCCACTTTCTCTCTCCCCTCCCTCCCGCTGCCACCACACCACCCAGCGAGTGTGAGTGTGGCCTCACTGCTGCTGCTGCTGCTCGTCTTTTGAGACGTCTCAAAAGAACTCTCCCCTCCCTCCCGCTGCCACCACACCACCCAGTGAGTGTGGCCTCTCTGCTGCTGCTGCTCGTCAGAAGCATCGTCTCGCCGCCCGCAGCACCTTCAGTCGCAAAGGAACAGGTCAGCCACTCGTACCTGTGAGGGCTGGAGGTTTTTTTTTTTTTTTTTTTTTTTTGCGCCTCAAACCTCGTCAGAATTCCTGTTTCCTCCGTCCGTCCCACCCTCCGTCCCAAAGGATATGTCAGGCGCTCATGCCTAGGAGGGATGTAACTTGTGTGGTTTTTTTTAGTCCACTTAAAAGCAGCAGCCCGCCCCTCCTTCATTTGCAAAGGGCTAGTTCGGGTGCTCATGCCTGTGACGGCTGTGTCGTCCGCCCATTTGCATTCCCTCCACATCCCACCTTTTCCTTGCAGCAAACGCTGTAAACTTTCCCTGTTTTATCGTTTTCGTCGCCTTCTCGTTTCCCCCTTGCTTCTTTAGTTGCCTCAAACCTCGTCAGAAACGCTGCCTTGCCGCCCGTCCCACCTGCAGTCGTAAATGACAAGGTCAGGCGCACGTGCCTGTGAGGGCTGTAGCTTGCTTGGTGACTTTTGAGTCGACTCAAAACGAGGCGAATTCTGAGTTGAGTGGACTTAGAGGTTGCTTGCTCCACCTTCAGTCGTAAATGATGAGGTCAGGCGCACGTGTCTGTGAGGGCTGTATCATCCGCCCTATTGCGTTCCCTCCACATCCCACCATGGAAAAAAAAAAAAAAAAAAAAAAAATTGCTCGAAGCACTGTGACATCACTCTTCGTTGTCATCATCTTTTTTTTGTCCTCCTCCTTTCCTGGTGTCCCGCTTTTTTGTTTGTGCGCCCAGCCACCCAAGGCAGCAGCGCCAGGGGCAGTGCCCCCCATCCTGCTGCTCTCCTCCATGCTCTCAGGAGCAGTCTTTGCTGTCGGCCTCACCTTCAGTGGCATGTGAGCACTCTTCTTGCATGTGAGCACTCTTCTTGCATGGTTAGGCACCCTCCCCCTTTCGCTCTGGACAAGTTGTGCACTATTGACAAGTCAGGAATAGAGATTGCTACTGGCATTTGTTTCCATTCCTTTCAGTCATGCCCCTCCGCATCAGGCTCAACCCATGGATGGGACTCCAGCGTGGCGTTTGTATCACCTTCCGTTGGGCACCTCATTTATCATTATCATCCATCACCCCCATCAGGCTCAACCCAGCCAAGGTGAAGGCCTTTCTGGACTCCATCCATGGATGGGACTCCAGCGTGGCGTTTGTATCACCTTCCGTTGGGCACCTCATTTATCATTATCATCCATCACCCCCATCAGGCTCAACCCAGCCAAGGTGGAAGCCTTTCTGGACCCCATCCATGGGTGGGACCCCAGCCTTGCATTCGTGATGGGTTGAGCGGTGCTCTTGTCACGTCTGACACCCTGTCCCTTCGAACCCTCCCATTGTATTTTGATCCATGATGCCCCTCCCCATCAGGCTCAACCCAGCCAAGGTGAAAGCCTTTCTGGACCCAATCCACGGGTGGGACCCCAGCCTTGCGTTTGTGATGGGGGGAGCGGTGCTCTTTAACTTAGTCGCGTTCCACCTCGTTCTCAAGCAGCGGCATCCACTGTTGGTCCCGTCCTTCTCGCTCCCCACTCGGAAAGACATCACTAAGGAGCTAGTCATTGGGTCGGCAATCTTTGGACTGGGTACGTGAGGGATATTCCTGGCTTGAAAACCATTTATCCAAGCCATGTCTTGTTTCTTTGATGCTGCTTGTTGCTCATGGGTGTTTTCATGTGTGACTTGGACTCTTGTCCGCACCGTCTTTTGCCTTTACTTCGTTCAGGATGGGGGCTTGCTGGATTTTGCCCAGCACCTGCGTTTGTTAGCGCTGTCACTGGCAAGGTATGAAACCTGGAAAGGAGCAAACCAAATTCTTTTGAGGTGGTCGTGTATAGGATGCACTAACCTGACTCTGTTTTGCCTGACTCTGTTTTGCAGGTGCCTATTATTGTGTGGTTGGCTTCTCTTGTTGTTGGGATGAAGGTTTACAATGTTATGTACAGCTAAGCTAACCTAATGGAACATTTCTAGGCCGACCAGGTTATGGTTAGATGTTTTTGATTTGCTTGTTTGCTTGTAGTTCGGTCAAACGGATGAATATGCAGTAATGGTGGGTTAAGTGCGGTTCTTTCAGGTCATAACGCGTGACACAAGCTTTTCCTGGATCTGATTGCCTCAACAACTAATCGTCTCGGAAATCGCGGCAACCCATTTTCATTTGCAATGCAATTTGTGCTGTCCCCCTTCCCCCTCCGCACTCTCCTTTCTCCCCCGAAAGCATCTGTTAGCAATCTCCGCTAAGAGCATATTCCCCCGCTTCAGGCAGTTTTGAGTTTTTCCTGTGAGCATTTCCCTAAGTGCAGAGCAGTCAGCTTGCTAACTGAACCTTTCCCAATCCCAAGGTGCGCAGCGAGCTCTGAACATTTTCCAGGTTGGGGAAGCTGAAAACACTTTCCTATAAGCCGTACGGAGACACCACAGGCACCAGGGTCAACGCAACACAGGGAACGGAGGAAAATGGCTGCTCCTTCGTTGTCTCTTCTTCCCTAACAGCTCACTGCGTGGCTGGCGTGAGCTGCTGCCAGCTTCAGTTGGAGCCTGGAGGTCCTCAAAATGCCATGGTGTGGCATGGACTAGCTCTGCGTTGCCTTGTCCAATTACAGAAGCATCACCAAAACCATAGCCATCGCGCTAACAGTGTCAAAGGCACCTGCAGGATGCTTATGCGAATCTCTCGCCCATGTTCATTTGGACAGAAGTAGGCCGTGTCGTATGACTCATTTTCCGACGCTGTCGCACGCTGTCGCACGCAGTTGAAACTATCGCAGCTACTTCGTAGCCGTTGGATCGTCACCGCATGGCGCTAGTTGACCGTTGGACGGCTGATGATACGGCTGAGTTGCTCTCGTATTCAACCGAGGACGAGTACGAATACGAGCATTCCACTACCGGATTACTCAATGTCGAAACCTATTCAGAGGAGGCGTTTCCAGGCGAGGCATTTGAAGGGATCACGACCAGTGAAGCGGTGTGCATTCACGACGGTTCGCGAATGGTGGCGATTTCGCGAGTAGAAGGCGAATGCG
This sequence comes from Closterium sp. Yama58-4, assembly GCA_947470075.1. Lineage (NCBI taxonomy): Eukaryota > Viridiplantae > Streptophyta > Zygnematophyceae > Desmidiales > Closteriaceae > Closterium > Closterium sp. Yama58-4. The sequence continues at coordinate 212,388 of CANIUD010000825.1, read as the reverse complement.
ACGAGAACGAAGGCCGGGAAGACGGTGTTCGGCAGGAAAGAGGGCCGGGAACGTGGGGGGGAGTCAATCCGTACGAAGGAGGGTCGGGAAGGCGGGAGAGATTTGATCCGTACGAAGGAGAGTCGGGAAGGCGGGAGAGATTTGATCCGTACGAAGGAGGGTCGGGAAGACGGGAGAGATTTGATCCGTACGAAGGAGGGTCGGGAAGACGGGAGAGATTTGATCCGTACGAAGGAGGGTCGGGAAGACGGGGAGAAATTGGTTTGTTCGAAGGAGGGCCGGGAATGGGGGGGATTTTTGATCCGTACGAAGGAGACTCGGGAAGACGAGAGGGGTTCGACTCTTACGAAGGAGGGCAGGCAAAGGGGGGATCATATTGTTACGAAGCAGCCGCGTCTGGTTTGCAGCGTCGAGGATTGTTCAGACGGGGCAGCGAGCCGTGCGAATGGTATATGATGGATGAGGAGGGGGAAGCGGAGGAGGACAAGGAACGAGAGCAGGGAGGAGAAGAGGGGGGAGAATGGGAAGTGAGGGGAGAGGAGGGGGAAGTGTGGGAAGAGGAGGGGGAAGGCGACATGTGCAGTGTTCGCGCGCGTTCTGTTACACAGGCTTTCCCAATGTCCGGTTCACTCCAGGGAGAATCATCGCACACCCGTTGGAATCTGAGCCAATTTCCGAAGTCGTTATCTGGCCCGAACTTCCAAATGGCTTGCGCTCCGCCCGCTCCTTCCGCCCGCCGATTCGTCCACCACTCCTCTGCGCCGCGGCCTGCAGCCCCCGCGACCCCCACCGGAGCGGAAAGCTCCGCGCCTCCCCCTACGGCGGGCGCGCAGGGAACGCTGCTCCGCAAGTCCTCCGCTCCCCCGTTGCGCGCCTCTGCCCCCGCGACCCGCATTTTCGCGGAAACATACGCCCCTGGTTGGGGTTCATTCAGCGAACGCGCGGGGAATACCACCGCTACCAGTGCGGAAACTGCTGTAGGCACTACAGCGGATATTGATGCGGGTACTACCGCGGATGCTGCTGCAGGAATCGCGTGTCAAGATGCCACATTAACGCGCAGGCGCACAGTGGGAGCAATGCCGGTTTTTGGAAGCCGATTGGTGGCTGACACATGGGGGAGCAGCGGCGAGGAAGAGGAACAAGGGGGAGAGGAACAAGTGCGCGGGGAAGAGAATGCGGAGGAAAGGGTAAACGAGGGGGCGCAGCAGCAGAGGCGGGATGGGGACGTCGGGGGGAACAGTGGCACGCGGAAGGGGAACAGACGGCGGAAAGGGGAGCGATGGAAAAGCGGTCCTCTGCTGAGCTCGTCCGCTGCTGCTGCTGTGACTGCTGCGGCAGCAGCAACAACAGCAGCGAGAACAGCAGCAACATCAGCTGCAGCTGCAGCCTTCCTGCCTTCCTCGAGTTTCTCTGACCGCATTTCTGACCGCCTGCAGCAACAGCAGCAGCAGCAAGCGTGGCAGCGAAAGCTAAGTGTTGAAACGATAGCAGGCCTCATGAGTAGCACTGGTTCCCAGGCAGGGAGCGGAGGCGGTGAATGGGGTGATTCGGGTGATGGGGATGATGGGGGTGCAAGGGGGAAAGGAGGACAAGAGCACAGGACCGTAGGCTCACGAGGAGTGGCGAAGAGAACACAGGGTGCAGCATCAGCAGACGAATTGGCAGCAGATGAAGCGGCATCAGGAGGAAGCCTTGGTGAAGTAGCAGCGCCAGTGACCCCACAGACGCCTGTGCTGGGCGGCAGAGGGCTGTGCTGGCCCGCCCCTAGAAAAGGGAGCAGCAGCAGCAGCAGTTGTGGCACTAGCAGCGGTGGTATTGGTCGCAGCTGTAGCAGTATTGGCCGCAGCTGTAGCAGTATTGGCCGCAGCTGTAGCAGCAAAAGCGCAGAGGAAGCCAAGGAATCTGTCGCAGGTTCTGATGATTTTCCAATCTGTGAAGAGTCGTGGAGAGCGAAGGAATCGAGGGGTACGGGTGAAATCGGTGGTACTATTGACGAGGAGAGGGTGTTGCCGGGTGAAGAGGATGGAGTGAGCAGAAGGGCGGGGAGGAAGGGGGGTGCTAGTAGGCGGACTGCAAGTGATGTGCCCAAGGCAGTGACATGGGCTGATGTGCGGTATAAAGCGGTGGAGAGATTTTTCCCTGCTGTGCCGAAATCAGCTTCTCTTTCTGAGCATGCCTCGGTTCCTGGTGTGGGTTCGGTTTCAGGTTCAATCCCAGGTTCAACATCTGGTTCGAGTTCAGGTTCAGGCTCGGTTGAGGATCGTCGCGTGCAGCATCGGCGCAGGTGGAGTGTTGCAGAAGCAGTAGTAGTGAACGTGACTGGCAGGTCATGCAGTGGTGTGGCGGAGGGAGAGGAGAAGGGGGCGAGTGGCATGGGGCATGGTGTAGTGACGGAGGAGGTTGAAGGGTCTGTGTGCGTGCATGGTGATGCTGCCAGTCTGATAGGCACAGAGCAACAGCAACAGCAAGGGCAGCAGCAGCAGGGGCAGCAGCAGGGGCAGCAGCAGGGGCAGCAGCAGGGGCAGCAGGAGCCAAGGGGGCAGAGGGAAGCGCAGCGGGAGCGACAGCAGCAGGGGCATGGGAAGGCACGCAGCAGCCCCCTGCAGCCTCGACGTGGGGAGAGGCGGTCCGTGCAGTGGCGGAGTGGCAGTGCTGTTGAACGGTCACGCTCCCATGAACATTCGCACTCACTCTCCCACTCACACTCCCATGAACATTCGCACTCACTCTCCCACTCACACTCCCACTCACCCTCACGCTCACACTCGCACTCGTCCTCCCTCGCCCCTCCTTCGTGTGAAGGGTTGGGGGAAAACAACTCGCAGGCTCATGAGAGGTATGCGAGGGCAGGGGAGGGAGGTGAAGGCAGAGGAGGAAAGGCGAAGGGAGGGCTAGGGAGGCATGGGCGCAGCAGGAGCCTGGTAAGTCTTCGAAGCAGGCATCACAGCAGCACCAGTGCTGCTTCTGGTGATGACCTGGGTGGGACAGACGATTCCCCTGCTTCTCTGTCTGGCTCGTTCCTCTCTGCTGCTTCTGCTGCCTCTGCGGCTGCCTCTGCGGCTGCCTCTGCTGCAGTGTGTGCAGCAAGCTCAGCAAGCCGTGTGGTGCTGCAGAGAATGCAAGGGCCAGGGTCATGCACCCTTAGCTCTGCTACTGCTACAGGAGTTGCGGGGATCAGCAGCTTGGATGCGGTGAGGAGGCGGAAAGGCAGGAGCGTGAGCAGCATTGGGTTAGACTTGCAGCCTCACACACTCATTCCCAGCGGTAGCAGCAGTAAGGGGAAGGGTCTCCCCAGGCACAGGCGCACTCTGAGTGAGTTCCACCACCACGGCTCCGCTCCTGCTGCTCACCTTGATGATCGTGATGCTGGTGATGGCAGTGCTGGCAACAGCAGTCCCTGCGGCGATTCGCCTGGGAGGTTCCGCCTCTCTCGGCAAACGAGCAGTGGCACCCGTGCCTTGGTTGCTCTTACCAGCTGCACCTTCCCCCGCAATCCCAGCCCCCTCTCCTCCCCTGCTCGCCCTGCCACTGCCAGCCCTAACGGCCGTGCCAGCAGGGGGCATGCAAGCAGCGCGCATGCAAGCAGCGCGCATGCAAGTGGCGCGCATGCAAGCAGTGCGCATGCAAGTGGCGCGCATGCAAGTGGCGCGCATGCAAGTGGCGCGCATGCAAGCAGTGGGCATGCAAGCAGCCAGAGACGCAGTCTTAAGAGTCCTCTAGGGTCCCCCTCTCTCCACACCCTCTCTCCTTCTCGCTCTCCCTCCCGCCGCTTCCCCACACTCTCCTCCTCGCCTTTCTCACGGTCCCGGCCCCCCTCCTCTCCCTTCCCTCCATCCTCGTCCATCTCCCCTGCGTTCTCCCCCACAATCTCTCCAACTCTCTCTCCCACTCACTCACCCACTCGCTCTCGCAACGGCAGCCCCGTTCCCCGCCTCCGAGCCTTGAACCTCCCGGGCTTATTCCTCCGAGCCTGCAATCCAGGCTCGTCGCCCAGCCGAGGGTGCATGGCAGGCCCGGCGCCGAGCTGCTTTGGATACATGGGCAGTCCTCAAGGATATGGGGGCAGATCACCTGGTAGTAGCAGTGAGAGCAGCAGCGAAAGCGGTAAAAGTGATGGTGGCAGTGATAATGGGGATGAGATAAGTGGTAGTGAGGGTGGAAGCAGTGTTGGTAGCGATAGTGGGGGTGATGGTAAGAGCAAAAGCAGTGGCAGCGAGGGTGGCAGCTTTGGGGATGATGGTGGGGATGATGGTGGGGATGATGGCCCAAGCAGTCCTGCTGGCAGCATGGTGCTGCATTCCGATGGTGATGAGGATGGGGAGGATGGAGTGGAAGAGGGTGGGGAGGAAGGTGGAGAGGAATGTGGGGAGGAAGGTGGAGAGGAATGTGGGGAGGAAGGTGGAGAGGAATGTGGGGAGGAAGGTGGGGAGGAATGTGGGGAGGAAGGTGGGGAGGAATGTGGGGAGGAAGGTGGGGAGGAATGTGGGGAGGAAGGTGGAGAGGAGGGTGCGGAGGAGGAGGCTGAAGAAACTAGACAGGTAAGGTGTGGAGAGGATAGCAGAAGTGAGGGAAGAGAGGAGGTACAGGGAGAGGAGGGAAAAGGAGAGCAGGGAGGAGGAGGGGAGGGTGCCGTAACTCCGCTCACCAATGCTCCCACCGCCTCCGTTGGTTCCTCAATCTCTCAACCTCCGACCCAGTCCATCAACCCAACACCCCAAGTGCGCCTCCTCTCTCGCCCGGCCACTGCTGTGACTCGCCAGCCCAGCGCTGCTCGCAGCTTCCTGCAGGAGCTGAGTGCCAGCAAACCCGAGGGGGTGTGTATGGCTGCTGATGCGTCTCGAAATCCCTCGCCCTCTCGCCCGGCCACTGCTGTGACTCGCCAGCCCAGCGCTGCGCGCAGCTTCCTGCAGGAGCTGAGTGCCAGCCGGCCACAGGGAGTGGGCATGGGGGCCAACAGAGGGGGAGGGCACGGGAACGGCGCGAATGCTGTGAATTTGGCTGCATATGCAAATGGCATGGAGAGAAGGGGAGATGGTGCTGTGAACAGTGAACCTCCAGAGGGCGGTCATTACAGAGGCGGCAGGCGGCGTTCCTTGTCTCCATTGGGACCGCAGCCGTCCGCTGGTATCCCAGATCCCAACGCAGTGGCGGATTTCAGGCCTGCTGCTGGCGTGCACTGGCAGCAGCAGCAGCAGCAGCAGCACTCTCGAGGGCACCTGGTACGAGCTCACAGCACTGCGGCGCCTCTTGGGAGCAGGGCAGCAGCAGCAAGTGCTGCTGAAGTGTACAGGCAGGAGCACCACTGTCCATCTCAGCTAGTCCGCACTCACAGCACTGCTGCACCTCATGCCAGCAGCGCAGAAGCAGCAAGTGCAGCAGCAGAAGCAGCAAGGGCTGCTGGGATGCCTTCCGAGCACGTTCCTCGGGTGCCGTTTCTTCCCCACATGCGCCCAGCACCACTTCGTAGTGCCAGTATGAGCTTGATGGGTGAGTCTATACCAGGGATGGATACGGAGAGGCAGCTTATGCAGGGGATGGACGGAGAGAGGCGGTTTATACAGAGGATGAGGAGCGGGGGGATGGTAGGAGGAGTGAGGGCAGAGGGCATGGGTGGTGGAAGGGAAGGTGGTGAAGGAGGAGGAAGGCAAGGGAGAGGAGAACGAGGTGGACGGGGAGGGAGAGGAAGGAGGGGAGGGAGAGGAGGTATTGGAGATGAGAGTGTGATGCGGCCAGTGACTGCTGGAGGGAGCATGGGTGTGTTGATGCATGGCATGAATGGTAGTGGGGACATAGGTGGTGGTGCAGGCATGGGTGGTGCTGCAGGCATGGGTGGTGCTGCAGGCATGGGTGGTGCTGCAGGCATGGGTGGTGCTGCAGGCATGGGAAGCAGAGGGGGTGGTGGACGGAAGGGGCCCATGCGCTCTGCACACATGGACAGGATGGGTATGAGGCGGTGTGGCAGCTTGAACATGTCCGCTGACTTGGACGCACCTTATTGGACTCGTCACGCTGATGACATGGACAGGTTCCATGAAGATTTGCACACTGACGTGGATGGATCGTGGGGTGGAGGTGCGGACGATGGATGGGGGGGTGGTGCTGAGTCAGCAGCGTGGAACCACGGGCTGGCTTATGTCAGCATGCCACATCGGCCGTACTCCTCTGGGGGTCCTCCTATGGGTGTAGCTAGAAGGGGCCACATGGGGCACGTGGGAGCTGCGCCGATGAATATGGGGGGATCTGATGTGGCCTTTGGAGGGTATGCCATGGCCATGGGTGGTGGAGTGAATCCGCATGGGAGGGACATGGGCAGGGGTATGGTTAAGGTGGGCCTTCACAGGCACATGAGCATGAGCATGGCCCCACAAGTATCACAGTATGCAAGTGGGATGTGTGGTTCTTGTAAAGATGAGGATGAGGATTTGGCTCGTTTTGGTGAGTCAGTGTCACGGAGGTACACCCGTGGCCTTGACCGTAGCAGCAGTTCAGTAGCCTTTTTACCATCAGATTAGTTCTAGATCTGATGTGCTAGGCTAGTATAAGCCATGGGAACATGGATGCAAAGCACACTACTCCCTGAATGGGACCTCTGTACATTCTCGATCTTAGTAAAAACATATTCCCGTCGTACACGGATTGGTCGCTCAGTTTACATCCCCGCTGTAAACTGCACGAAACCGAACCGAACCACACAGAAATGTCTCGGACAGCTTGAATGACGATGATCCCTAAGCGCGAACGGCGAAGTTCCCTAAGCCGGCTTTCCACTCCCTCCCGTCCGTCCTATCCTCCTTTCCCTTCACTTTCCCCTCCATAATCAGCGCCTTGGACTTCCCTTGGAATTGCCGATTTCCACTAGGCCAGCATCACTGTAGCAGCCATAACGCACTTCCCGGAACACCTCTCTCCGCCAGTCGCCGCTCTTTCCGCTCCGACGAGAGCAGTCCAGGATTATTACCTGGCGACTAAGCGGCTCGCCTTCGCGACACCGTCTATTTATCTTATCTTGCTCTTTATTCGGTCTTCTCCTTCACAACCGGACCGTCCTCTCAGGGTTACTCGAATGTGTCTCGTTTCTGCACGAGTCATTGACCTGAGACACAACTCTTGCCATCCCACAACCTAACCTAACTAATTTCTAGTTCGTGAAGGAAAAAGACTGTTCCGACTGTTTAATTCGGATTTTCAGGTTCAAAATACCGCGGTTCTGACGTTCAAGTTGAGACAAGGTTTCAACTTTCCGTAGCTTTGGACAACTCGTGTGTAACGTCGCAAGTGCTGGTGATCACTCAGACTGCCATTGCGCGCGACTGCTACCGCTCGCTTAGCGCGAGACTGCCATTGCGCGCGACTGCTACCGCTCGCTTAGCGCGTCTAAGCGAGTGCTAGTCTATACCCAAGCTTGTGATCGTGTAAACGCGTGACACTTTTCGACATAATCATCGGAGGGTTCGTTCGTTAATCACTCCGCCGTCGTCACTGGCCGGCACTCCCGCTTAACTTAATCCGCCGTAGTCACAGTGCTGCGCTCGCGCTTAACTGATTCCGCCATCGTCAAGCCGCGATGGCGTCCGCCATGCCCAAGTCGCTCTCCGCGCGACGCGTGTGGTTCGACCAGTTCGTCTCGCCGGGTCGAGTGCTCACCGCGTCCGTTCTCGGACGACCAACAGGTGACTCCTCTGCTAACCCAATGCTTCGTCTCAGCTGTTGGGGAGATCGTACGGCTCTGATTGTTAGCGAATCGTACGGTGGCGATTTCGTACAGAACCTGTTATCGTTGATTTCGTTCCTTCGTACGCTCCTCCGAACAATTCCTCTCATCCTCCCTCCACGTTCTCCGCGCCGCACTCCCCCCCATCCGTTCATTCTTCTCACTCTCGTTATTACGTTTCGCATTTCCTCCTTCCCTCCAAATCCCACTGCAGGAAAACTCGAATCGTTGTACAAAATCGGCGGGAAGCTAGGCCAGGGCCAGTTCGGCGTCACATATCTATGCACGGAGCTGGCGACGGGCAAAGAGTACGCGTGCAAGAAAAAGCTAATCACTGCAGAGACGTGAAACGGGAGGTGGCGATCCTGCAACCACCTGGCGGGTCGCCCGCTCATTTTTCTCGCTCTCCTCATTCATTACGTTTCCTCTTTCCTTATTCTCAATCCACTTCAGAAAAACTCGAATCGCTGTACAAAATTGGAGGGAAGCTAGGTCAGGGCCAGTTCGGCGTGACGTATCTATGCACGGAGCTGGCGACGGGCAAAGAGTACGCGTGCAAGACGATCGCGAAGAAGAAACTGATCACCGCGGAGGACGTGGCGGATGTGAAACGCGAGGTGGCGATCATGCATCATCTGGCGGGGCACAAGAACATCGTGTGTATCAAGGGCGCGTACGAAGACGCGTACGCCGTTCATATCGTCATGGAGTTGTGCTCCGGTGGGGAGCTGTTCGACCGGATCATCAAGCGGGGGTACTTCAGGTGCGTTGCGAACGTATGGGGATGAGGAGCCAAGGGAGGGATACGGGGGGGAAGAAGCGTACGCGGGTCAAGCTGTAACGCAGCCTTTCCCAGAAAATCAGTGGTATTTTAGTTTAGTGCACTACGTGTCTGCCCTGATCCTCCTCTGCTCTCCCCTATTCCCCCCTTCCCCCCTTCCATTTCCTCCCCCACTGCACTCCCTCCGTTTCCTCCCCCTCCTCCTTCCCCTCTCCCGCCCCTCTCCTGGGTTTCCAACTCTTCCCCCACCCGCCTGCCCTTCTCTTTCCGTGTCAACAACTTCACTCCCATCAGTGAGCGGCAGGCGGCCACATCGATTCGCACGATAGCGCGGATAGTGGAGACGTGCCACTCGCTGGGCGTCGTGCACCGCGACTTAAAGCCCGAGAACTTCCTCCTCGCAGACAGGACGGAGAACGCCGACCTCAAGGCCACAGACTTTGGCCTTTCCACTTTCTTCAAACCAGGTGGGTGGGTGGCTGTGTTCCCTTGGGGTCGTGGGCTGTCATAGGGACTCGCATCTCAACCTACTCTACTCTCCAGCAAGTTTCTTTCGATCTGGCAGCCCCTACCTCGTGGGGTAGCCCCTCTCCCACTCTTTCCCCCCATGCTCACTCCCCATCCATCCATGCATCCAACCATCCCTACCCATGACTCCATGCTTGGCCGCTCCAACCATCCGTCCATCCCTCCCACATCAGGTGAGTTCCTATTGGACGTGCTGGGCACTGGGCAGCCCATACTACGTGGCACCGGAGGTGTTGAGGCGGCGGCGGCGTTACAGCAAGGCACCCCGCCTTCTCTCCCCTCTCGTCCACTCATCACATATCATATCCCTCCGTCCTCCCTCATACACTCAGGAGAATTCCTATCAGACGTGGTGGGCAGCCCATACTACGTGGCACCGGAGGTGTTGAGGCGGCGGCGGCGTTACAGCAAGGCACCCCGCCTTCTCTCCCCTCTCGTCCACTCATCACATATCATATCCCTCCGTCCTCCCTCATACACTCAGGAGAATTCCTATCAGACGTGGTGGGCAGCCCATACTACGTGGCACCGGAGGTGTTGAGGCGGCGTTACAGCAAGGAGGCGGACATATGGAGCATGGGCGTCATTCTTTACATCCTCTTGTCAGGGGTGCCGCCCTTCTGGGCTGGTAAGGGGCGGGTGGATGCATTCCTCTGGGCTGGGTAGGTCAGATGAGCGAATGACAGGAGATAGGCATGTTAACCACGTCGCTACAGCAAGGAGGCGGACATGTGGAGCATGGGCGTCATCCTGTTTGGTGGGGTCTCACAATGCATGCCAAATTGAGGATACAATTCAGGTACAATTTGTGCCACGGCATAGCATGCGTACAACACCTTCATACCTTCACACCCTCATACCTTCACACCTTCATACCTTCACACCTTCACACCTTCATACCTTCACACCCCCCCATGGCGCTGTGCCCGCTGCAGCCAGCCGAACTTGTTCCTTCACAAAATCTCATCCCTTTATTTCGTGCACCCTGCCTCCCCTCCTACCTTCCTCCCCACCTCCCCTCCTCCACACTTCTCCTCTCCTCCTCCCCTACTCCGCTCCTCCATTCCTCCCATTTCACCCCTCCCCTCGTGCAGACACCAAGCAGGGAATATTCAAGGTAGTGCTGCTGAAGGGGAACCCATTCATCGCATGTGCTGCCTTCCTGCCTTCCCGCTTCATCTCCTCTCCCACTCTTCCTTCCCTTCCCTACTCCCTTCCTCCATCCTGTGTTTCTTCCTTCCCCCCATCCTCCCCCAGCCCTGCCACTCCCCCCGTGCTCCCCCCCTGCCACTCCCCCCGTGCTCCCCCCCTGCCACTCCCCCCGTGCTCCCCCGCTGCCACTCCCCCCCACCCCACAACCAGACGCGGAGCAGGGCATATTCGAGGCGGTGCTGAGGGGTTAAAAGGACTTTCAGACCTCTCAAAGTCCAATCTCTCTCCTCTCTCTGTGCTCCCCCCACTCCCCCCCCCACCAGACACAGAGCAGGGCATATTCGAGGCAGTGCTGAGGGGCAACATCAACTTCGCTGTGCAGCCGTGGCCGTCCATCAGTGAGGACGCAAAGGACCTCATCCGCCGCATGTGCTGCCTCGACCCCGCCCGCCGCCTCACTGCCTACCAAGTGCTCTGTAAGTCTCTTGTTTCTGCTCCTCTTGCTCCTGCTGCTGCGAGTCTCCTCCTGCCGCTATGAGTCACTAGCACCATCTCCTGCTAATTCCTATCTTTCACCCACCGTCCCTTCCCCCCGCCTTCCCTTTCTCCCCGAACCTCCCTTTCAACCACCGCATTCCACTCCTCAATCCCGGCGTTCCAGGCCACCCGTGGGAAGCCCAGGGCGGAGTGGCACCGGACCTTCCTCTGGACGCCGGAGCCTTGTTTTCCCTCTCAATCCGTTCCCCTTTCTGTGCCCCTCATCTCATTCCCCTCCTCTCCCCCCCTCAGGCCACCCGTGGGAAGCCCAGGACGGAGTGGCGCCCGACCGGCCTCCCTCTGGACGCGGGCGCCACCACGCCTCTCTTGACTCGCCGCTCTCAAAACCCTCTCTTTCCCCCACCACGCCCCCACGTTCACTCCTCCCCCATCCCATCCCTCCTCTCCCTCAGGCCACCCGTGGGAAGCCCAGGAGGACGGAGTGGCGCCTGACCCGGCCCTGGGCGCCACAGGTGGCCTGCGTGCGACCGCAGGCGTGTTGTCTCACTTCTCAAAAGCCTGTCTTTCGCCGCCACGGTCCCGAGTTCACTCCTGCTCCTCCCTCCCATCTCAGGCCGCCCGTGAGTGGCTCAGGATGGAGTGGCGCCGGACCGGCCTCTGGACGCGGGTGTGTTGACTCGCCTCACAAGTATCGAATCTTCTCAGTGCCGGGCCCCTTGATAAAAGTGATGTTTTGAGACGTCTCAAAGTATCTTCTCAGTGCCGGGCCCCTCATTCCCTTCTCCTTCTCAGTGTCGGGCCCCTCATTCCCTTCTCCTTCTCAGTGTCGGGCCCCTCATTCCCTTCTCCTTCTCAGTGTCGGGCCCCTCATTCCCTTCTCCTTCTCAGTGTCGGGCCCCTCATTCCCTTCTCCTTCTCAGTGTCGGGCCCCTCATTCCCTTCTCCTTCTCAGTGTCGGGCCCCTCATTCCCTTCTCCTTCTCAGTGTCGGGCCCCTCATTCCCTTCTCCTTCTCAGTGTCGGGCCCCTCATTCCCTTCTCCTTCTCAGTGTCGGGCCCCTCATTCCCTTCTCCTTCTCAGTGTCGGGCCCCTCATTCCCTTCTCCTTCTCAGTGTCGGGCCCCTCATTCCCTTCTCCTTCTCAGTGTCGGGCCCCTCATTCCCTTCTCCTTCTCAGTGTCGGGCCCCTCATTCCCTTCTCCTTCTCAGTGTCGGGCCCCTCATTCCCTTCTCCTTCTCAGTGTCGGGCCCCTCATTCCCTTCTCCTTCTCAGTGTCGGGCCCCTCATTCCCTTCTCCTTCTCAGTGTCGGGCCCCTCATTCCCTTCTCCTTCTCAGTGTCGGGCCCCTCATTCCCTTCTCCTTCTCAGTGTCGGGCCCCTCATTCCCTTCTCCTTCTCAGTGCCGGGCCCCTCATTCCCTTCTCCTTCTCAGTGTCGGGCCCCTCATTCCCTTCTCCTTCTCAGTGTCGGGCCCCTCATTCCCTTCTCCTTCTCAGTGTCGGGCCCCTCATTCCCTTCTCCTTCTCAGTGTCGGGCCCCTCATTCCCTTCTCCTTCTCAGTGTCGGGCCCCTCATTCCCTTCTCCTTCTCAGTGTCGGGCCCCTCATTCCCTTCTCCTTCTCAGTGTCGGGCCCCTCATTCCCTTCTCCTTCTCAGTGTCGGGCCCCTCATTCCCTTCTCCTTCTCAGTGTCGGGCCCCTCATTCCCTTCTCCTTCTCAGTGTCGGGCCCCTCATTCCCTTCTCCTTCTCAGTGTCGGGCCCCTCATTCCCTTCTCCTTCTCAGTGTCGGGCCCCTCATTCCCTTCTCCTTCTCAGTGTCGGGCCCCTCATTCCCTTCTCCTTCTCAGTGTCGGGCCCCTCATTCCCTTCTCCTTCTCAGTGTCGGGCCCCTCATTCCCTTCTCCTTCTCAGTGTCGGGCCCCTCATTCCCTTCTCCTTCTCAGTGTCGGGCCCCTCATTCCCTTCTCCTTCTCAGTGTCGGGCCCCTCATTCCCTTCTCCTTCTCAGTGTCGGGCCCCTCATTCCCTTCTCCTTCTCAGTGTCGGGCCCCTCATTCCCTTCTCCTTCTCAGTGTCGGGCCCCTCATTCCCTTCTCCTTCTCAGTGTCGGGCCCCTCATTCCCTTCTCCTTCTCAGTGTCGGGCCCCTCATTCCCTTCTCCTTCTCAGTGTCGGGCCCCTCATTCCCTTCTCCTTCTCAGTGTCGGGCCCCTCATTCCCTTCTCCTTCTCAGTGTCGGGCCCCTCATTCCCTTCTCCTTCTCAGTGTCGGGCCCCTCATTCCCTTCTCCTTCTCAGTGTCGGGCCCCTCATTCCCTTCTCCTTCTCAGTGTCGGGCCCCTCATTCCCTTCTCCTTCTCAGTGTCGGGCCCCTCATTCCCTTCTCCTTCTCAGTGTCGGGCCCCTCATTCCCTTCTCCTTCTCAGTGTCGGGCCCCTCATTCCCTTCTCCTTCTCAGTGTCGGGCCCCTCATTCCCTTCTCCTTCTCAGTGTCGGGCCCCTCATTCCCTTCTCCTTCTCAGTGTCGGGCCCCTCATTCCCTTCTCCTTCTCAGTGTCGGGCCCCTCATTCCCTTCTCCTTCTCAGTGTCGGGCCCCTCATTCCCTTCTCCTTCTCAGTGTCGGGCCCCTCATTCCCTTCTCCTTCTCAGTGTCGGGCCCCTCATTCCCTTCTCCTTCTCAGTGTCGGGCCCCTCATTCCCTTCTCCTTCTCAGTGTCGGGCCCCTCATTCCCTTCTCCTTCTCAGTGTCGGGCCCCTCATTCCCTTCTCCTTCTCAGTGTCGGGCCCCTCATTCCCTTCTCCTTCTCAGTGTCGGGCCCCTCATTCCCTTCTCCTTCTCAGTGTCGGGCCCCTCATTCCCTTCTCCTTCTCAGTGTCGGGCCCCTCATTCCCTTCTCCTTCTCAGTGTCGGGCCCCTCATTCCCTTCTCCTTCTCAGTGTCGGGCCCCTCATTCCCTTCTCCTTCTCAGTGTCGGGCCCCTCATTCCCTTCTCCTTCTCAGTGTCGGGCCCCTCATTCCCTTCTCCTTCTCAGTGTCGGGCCCCTCATTCCCTTCTCCTTCTCAGTGTCGGGCCCCTCATTCCCTTCTCCTTCTCAGTGTCGGGCCCCTCATTCCCTTCTCCTTCTCAGTGTCGGGCCCCTCATTCCCTTCTCCTTCTCAGTGTCGGGCCCCTCATTCCCTTCTCCTTCTCAGTGTCGGGCCCCTCATTCCCTTCTCCTTCTCAGTGTCGGGCCCCTCATTCCCTTCTCCTTCTCAGTGTCGGGCCCCTCATTCCCTTCTCCTTCTCAGTGTCGGGCCCCTCATTCCCTTCTCCTTCTCAGTGTCGGGCCCCTCATTCCCTTCTCCTTCTCAGTGTCGGGCCCCTCATTCCCTTCTCCTTCTCAGTGCCGGGCCCCTCATTCCCTTCTCCTTCTCAGTGTCGGGCCCCTCATTCCCTTCTCCTTCTCAGTGTCGGGCCCCTCATTCCCTTCTCCTTCTCAGTGTCGGGCCCCTCATTCCCTTCTCCTTCTCAGTGTCGGGCCCCTCATTCCCTTCTCCTTCTCAGTGTCGGGCCCCTCATTCCCTTCTCCTTCTCAGTGTCGGGCCCCTCATTCCCTTCTCCTTCTCAGTGTCGGGCCCCTCATTCCCTTCTCCTTCTCAGTGTCGGGCCCCTCATTCCCTTCTCCTTCTCAGTGTCGGGCCCCTCATTCCCTTCTCCTTCTCAGTGTCGGGCCCCTCATTCCCTTCTCCTTCTCAGTGTCGGGCCCCTCATTCCCTTCTCCTTCTCAGTGTCGGGCCCCTCATTCCCTTCTCCTTCTCAGTGTCGGGCCCCTCATTCCCTTCTCCTTCTCAGTGTCGGGCCCCTCATTCCCTTCTCCTTCTCAGTGTCGGGCCCCTCATTCCCTTCTCCTTCTCAGTGTCGGGCCCCTCATTCCCTTCTCCTTCTCAGTGTCGGGCCCCTCATTCCCTTCTCCTTCTCAGTGTCGGGCCCCTCATTCCCTTCTCCTTCTCAGTGTCGGGCCCCTCATTCCCTTCTCCTTCTCAGTGTCGGGCCCCTCATTCCCTTCTCCTTCTCAGTGTCGGGCCCCTCATTCCCTTCTCCTTCTCAGTGTCGGGCCCCTCATTCCCTTCTCCTTCTCAGTGTCGGGCCCCTCATTCCCTTCTCCTTCTCAGTGTCGGGCCCCTCATTCCCTTCTCCTTCTCAGTGTCGGGCCCCTCATTCCCTTCTCCTTCTCAGTGTCGGGCCCCTCATTCCCTTCTCCTTCTCAGTGTCGGGCCCCTCATTCCCTTCTCCTTCTCAGTGTCGGGCCCCTCATTCCCTTCTCCTTCTCAGTGTCGGGCCCCTCATTCCCTTCTCCTTCTCAGTGTCGGGCCCCTCATTCCCTTCTCCTTCTCAGTGTCGGGCCCCTCATTCCCTTCTCCTTCTCAGTGTCGGGCCCCTCATTCCCTTCTCCTTCTCAGTGTCGGGCCCCTCATTCCCTTCTCCTTCTCAGTGTCGGGCCCCTCATTCCCTTCTCCTTCTCAGTGTCGGGCCCCTCATTCCCTTCTCCTTCTCAGTGTCGGGCCCCTCATTCCCTTCTCCTTCTCAGTGTCGGGCCCCTCATTCCCTTCTCCTTCTCAGTGTCGGGCCCCTCATTCCCTTCTCCTTCTCAGTGTCGGGCCCCTCATTCCCTTCTCCTTCTCAGTGTCGGGCCCCTCATTCCCTTCTCCTTCTCAGTGTCGGGCCCCTCATTCCCTTCTCCTTCTCAGTGTCGGGCCCCTCATTCCCTTCTCCTTCTCAGTGTCGGGCCCCTCATTCCCTTCTCCTTCTCAGTGTCGGGCCCCTCATTCCCTTCTCCTTCTCAGTGTCGGGCCCCTCATTCCCTTCTCCTTCTCAGTGTCGGGCCCCTCATTCCCTTCTCCTTCTCAGTGTCGGGCCCCTCATTCCCTTCTCCTTCTCAGTGTCGGGCCCCTCATTCCCTTCTCCTTCTCAGTGTCGGGCCCCTCATTCCCTTCTCCTTCTCAGTGTCGGGCCCCTCATTCCCTTCTCCTTCTCAGTGTCGGGCCCCTCATTCCCTTCTCCTTCTCAGTGTCGGGCCCCTCATTCCCTTCTCCTTTTCCCCCTCTTCAGGCCACCCGTGGGTGGCTCAGGATGGAGTGGCACCGGACCGGCCTCTGGACGCAGGCGTGTTGTCACGCCTCAAGCAATTTTCCGCCATGAACAAGCTCAAGAAGATGGCCCTGCGGGTGAGTGGGATGAGCATTGCACTTAGGGTTTTGCCTGGGCCTTAAGTTGAGGTGACTTTTGAGTCGACTCAAAAGTCATCTTTGCTCTTAGGGTTTTGCCTGGGCCTAAGTTGTGGCTTCTGAACGCAGGGGTCTTGTCTCGCCTCAAGCAATTTTCAGCAATGAGCAAGCTAAAGAAGATGGCCCTGCGGGTGAGTGACATTGTCTTTCACAGCTTCACAGTGCAAAAATGAATCCTGTCGTATTTGAAGCCTTCCATGGTCTCGCCTGGGGGGGCAGTAGTCAGCAAGTACAGGCTCAAGAAGATTGCTTCTAAGGGTGAGTAAGATTGCCGTTCATATCCTCACATTACAATGTAACGGGTAGTTGCAGTGACCACTCTCGCAGTGAGTGTGAGTGCGAGTGAGAGCAGATTTACCTATGATATGAGCAGATTTACCTATGATATGAGCTGATTTACCTATGATATGAGCTGATTTACCTATGATATGAGCAGATTTACCTATGATATGAGCTGATGTACCTATGATATGAGCTGATTTACCTATGATATGAGCAGATTTACCTATGATATGAGCAGATTTACCTATGATATGAGCAGATTTACCTATGATATGAGCAGATTTACCTATGATATGAGCAGATTTACCTATGATATGAGCAGATTTACCTATGATATGAGCTGATCACCCCCACTCCTCCTCTCACTCCATCAGCTGATCGCAGAGTCGCTATCAGAAGCAGACGTTTGAGATGATGGACACGGACAGGAGCGGCACCATCACTGTGAAGCGCCACCACACATCCTCCCCCCTCTCACATGCACATGCCCTGCCCTTCCCTACCCTCCTCAGGTGATTGCAGAGTCATTGTCTGAGGAAGAAATCTCGGGGCTGAAGCAGACGTTTGAGATGATGGACACGGACAGGAGCGGCACCATCACGTTTGAGGAGCTCAAGGCGGGGCTGCATCGCATTGGGGCCAACATGAAGGACTGCGAGGTGCAGGAGCTCATGGACGCGGTGAGTCAGGGAATCAGAGGCGGGCCATGGGGGACAGATGGGGTGGGATTGGGGCATGGGCGGTGCAACCACGTTGGGTCTGCAGCGCAACGGGGCCAACATGAAATGAAGGACAGCGAGGTGCAATAGCTAATGGACGCGGTGAGTGAGAGGGGATAATAGAGTGGGGACAGGGGAGAATCAGGGAACTGGGGCATGGGCATGTGCAGCCACGTGGGTCTGCAGTGCATCGGAGCCAACATGAAGGACAGCGAGGTGCAGAGAATATATTTGACAACTCGAGCATGAGAAGAGTCAAGAGATTTCTCCATCCAATTGCTTCTCTTGCGTTGCTCCCTTTCGCTCCCTGTCAACAGGCTGACTTTGACGGCAACGGGATGATCGACTATGGAGAGTTTTTAGCTGCCACGATGCATTTGAACAAGATTGAGCGCGAGGAGACGCTGTTTGCGGCGTTCTCGCACTTTGACAAGGACAGCTCGGGATTCATTACAGTGGATGAGCTGCAGCATGCTTGTAGGGAGTACAGCATCGACGAGGACTGCATTGTTGAAACAATGCGCGATGTCGACACTAACAATGTAAGCATTGACCTTGTAAGCACTGATGATAGTTTGAAGGTGTCCCAAAGCATGCTTGTAGGGAGTACAGCATCGACGAGGACTGCATTGTTGAGACGATGCGCAAAGTCGACGCTAACAATGTTAGCACTATCTTTGGAAGCATTATGTACCTTTCTATGAAGTAACATCGGAAGCAGTAACAATGTATGCACCAACACATGTTGCACTAACGTCATAAGCACTAATTAACGGTAAGGTTCTGCTTATATTTCTGCTTTCTTGTGCCTGCATCCTTCGCCTGTATCTTCTGAAACAGGATGGGCAGATTGACTACAACGAATTTGTGACAATGATGAGGGCTGGGAATGGAGGCATTGGTCGGAAGAGCCTGGGCGGCAGCTGGACGAGTGGGAAGCTACTGAGAGACTTGGTGGAAGCTGCACGGCAGCAGCAACAACAGCAGCAGCAACAACCAGAACCCATGGTGTCTTAGCCTTTGACTGTTGACCCATGAGCCATATGGTCATGACTCATGAGTCATGACAAATACTGTTGCTGGCCGCTGTAGTGACTGCTGGGTGTTGGGATGAGATGACGGCACCCTGTTGTAGCATATTGCCACGAGCTTATGCATGGAACTAGGTATCTGACGTGCGTGATAGCAACGCTAGCGTGCTCGAGTGAGTGTTTGTCCTTAACCCTGTCATACATGACTCTTGCATCTCAGTAAGCAATACTTACACAAGCAGTTAGTTGAAACGGTCTCTGACATTCTACACACGGACGCGCTGTCCTAGTCCTAATCCAGTTTTCTAACATGGAAGTGCATTATACACTCCAGAAACACCACTCTTGTAACTGCAAGAACAAGCACAGGTACAAGTGTATGCAATGCAGAAAAATATACCACATTTTGCAACCAATCAGAGTGCTGGTCAACAGAATTCACGTGATACTCGGATCCAAACCGCGTTATCCGTCAACGACGCTCCGCGTTCACACGACCCTGCAGCGACACTGTAGTCAACCCTCGCTGCTCGCTGCTCGCTGCTCGCTGCTCGTGTGGCTGGAAAACCTCGTCCCGCCCCGTTTACCACTCCCGCCCGACTCTCGACCCGACTGTGGGGATGCATCGCGGTTTGCTAGAGTAGGGCGGGAAGGGAACAGCTCGCCCGCGTTTCCTTCAATGCTCACGCGTTTGCTGTTTCAGAGTTGACCTTCAAGTTGACGAAAGGTGAGTCCGACGGGGAGTGCAATATCCGCCGCACAGCACAGTTCATTGTTTGCGACATGTGGCGAAGAAAAAGGGAGTGGAAATTCCGACAGTGCGCGAAAGCGCAAAGATATCTTCAACAGTGTACTGTACATATCGGCGAAACCGCGAGGAGAATCGCCAAGCACGCATAGTGAGGGAACAAGTGAAATGTCCCAGATCATCTGTACTGTGTGCGAAAATGGCGAAACGACACACGAGATTTACGCAGCATCTGATTCAACGAAAGGACACACCACGTTTCTACAGTCGCGAAGGAATCGGCGATTTTCGCAATCGATGCCTTTTCAGCCCTTAGCTGCATGATCCAGTCAGACTGTCAGAGCTAGTGCAAGCTCAGACCGCGTATGCGTGTAACAAAATCCACACACACTTTCGGCTGTTGAAATTTACGCACAGCAGCGCTTGCACGCGGTTGCTCTTATTCTTGTTAGTACTGTAGCTGCCCACCATCAATAGTCGGCCCGGTCAAAGATCCGCAAGCCGCTATCTCGCATGTTTTTGCTCTGCTCTCCGTTGCTTGCCTAGCTGATTGGCAGCAAGCTGCTAAGGGCCTCGCCTTCTGCTTTCTGTACTACATTACGCCGGAGTGAAGTTTCTTTATCATTCTGAAGTCCCAGCCTGCATTCCTCACCTGTGCAAGTGATACCTACAAATTAGCAGTAGTTGTGCGACACTCGCACGAAAAAGCGCCCGCTATGTCACAATCATCCTGCAGCTGCCACATGGCTCCGCAATTCACGGCGCCGCAGCAGTCGCACGAAGCCCCTTCGCTCCGACTCCCACCAGCCAAAAGGCTGCGACTGTTCGGGCAGCAGATCCAAACGTCGCCAGTTGTCGCTCAACCTGCCAGCGACTGTTCGCCGTGCGATATTGCTAGGTCGGCGCTCACGTCGCCCACGTCACAGACACTTTCGGGATCGAGCAGCTCGTCCTCCACAGAACGGTTACCACCCCCGCTTTTCCCGCTTTTCGACCCGTCGATGCCAGACCCAACGACAGAGGCTCGTTACTGCACTTCCGATCCTTGCCACGTGTCGTCATCCACGCCGTCGCTTTCGGATCTCGGCGACGACATCCTTCGTCAGATTCTCCAGGCGATGAGGCCGACGGCGTGGGATCTCAGCCGGCTTGCTTGCGTCAGCGTGACGTGGAAGAACCTCTGCTACAGCCGGCAATTCTGGACGAAGCTTCGCATCGGCTCCGGTGCCATGCACCCCGGTATGGCAAAGCTCGCGCCGCGTTGCAGGAGCCTCACGGACCTCTTCATTGACGACCCGCGGTGCGAGCTCCACGTACTTAATCCCATAATCGTCGCGTGCGCCTCGTCGCTGCGCCGCGTCGTCCTAGACTGCGACTCGATCGCCGCGGCGGCGGTAGCCGCGGCTCCGGGACCCGCCGCCGCCGCCGCAGCCGCCGCCGGGAACGGCGCCCCTCGCGGGAACGCGGAATCGTCGATCTGCAACCTCCTATGGCTCATCTCGCTCCACTGCCGCAACGTCTCGAAAATAGAGCTTCTCTCCTCGCGCGCTTCCGCGGCAGCCGCAGCGGCAGATTCCGCGAGAACCGGTGCAGGAAACGGTGTGGGCAACGGCGCAACCAACGGCGCAGCGAACGGCGCGAGCACGAGCTCCGCGTTCGCGATCCTGCTGGAGTCGCGACTAATGTGGTTTCTCACGACCGCGTTCCGCGGGATCCGGCACTTCTCGTGCGTGCTCCCGAACAGCATGACGACGCAGACGACGTGCCTGATGGCGATCGCATGGCGTCGCCTGTCGTCGCTGCGACTCCACTGCGGCGCGCTCCAGTTCGCCGACCTCCTGGCGCTGCGGAAATGCGGCGGACTCAAGAGCCTCGAGCTTGTGGGCGGCAAACTGGAGGATACGTCCAAAACGGCTGATGCCTCGCTTGGTTTTGGTTCGCAGGGGCAGCCGGAGGAAGGGGAGAGATTGGCTAGTCTGGAGGTGCTTGTATTGAACGGGTGTGACTATGACCCTGTGACTGTGGCCAATCTTGCCTGGCACGCGCCGAAGCTGCAGCGGATTGTAGTGAAGGGTGAGAGTCGAGACATCAGTGCGGCAAAGAGCAGTTTTGTCACGGGGAGCAGCAGCGTATTATTTAGCCGAAACAACAGCAGCGGAAGCAGCAGCAGTCATGAGTCTTCAACGGTGGGGGAGAGCATAGCAGTTGATGCTCTTCCTTCAGGCAGAGACACAGCCAGCCTCCAAGTCACTCCGATCCTCTCTCCCTCGCATGCACGTGCCATGGTTGCAGCGTCGATTACGGTGAGGGCAGGCAATCAGACAGCAGGAGATTTAGAATGGCTGGCTGGGATTGTTGAGGCATTGACTCGCCAAAATCGCACGGGAGCAATGCCAGTACCTGGCAGTAATGGGACAAACCTCTTGTCTGCTGATCCGTTTGCTCGACTTAGATCGAGCCTTTCCGAGGTGGGAAGGGGCCATGTGAGAGTTGGTTCACCCCAAATAGCAGCTTCCATGAAGTAGATCATGATTTGTAGCTCCAAACAACTTAGTGAAAGGTTCATCGCTTGGTTTGTAGCTGGCATGTAACTCCATGTAGAGCTAATAAGGATTCTAAGATTATTGATCCCTCAGGCTATCCCAATGAACTAACTGTCTCATACTGGAGCGCGATACGGTACATGTTCCTAGGTTTCTCAAGCAGGAGAAACTGCTACTAGTTCCAGCCCTATCTGTCAGAATATTATGCTCTAGCCTGTAGTGGGGTGCTCTATAGCGAGTACAACCCTTCTAGGGTTTGCTATTTGTATCCCCATTCTTTCTAGTGCAACCCCTCTCCTTCTTTCACCTAAACTATCGTTTGCCTAGCTAGGGCTTTCCTAGCTTAGGCTCCTAAGACTACCTCCTGTTCTCACATGTTATCAGAGCTACATGCTCCTGGCCTGTGGGCCCCACTTCACTGCTTCCGCTGCTACTGCTACTCCCTGTCCGCCGCGCGCCCCGTGGTGCGCGGCGTTGACTTAGGGTTTTCAGCCCGCCGTGCGCCCCGAGGCGCGCGGCGGTTCTCTGCCCGCCGTGCGCCCCGAGGCGCGCGGCGGGTTTCTGCCCCGTCACTCGGCGCGTCGCCCCCGGGAGGCGCTGCGACGGGCGACGGGGACCCGCGCGTCGCCCCCCGTCGCCCGTCGTGGCCTGCGCGCGGCCCGTACAGCCGGCGTGCGGCCCGTACGGGCTGCGCCAGGCCTGCGCGCGGCCCGTACGGGAAGCGCCAGGCCCGCGCGCGGCTCGGGCCGCCTGCGCGCGGTTCGGGCGGCTATGCCAGGCCCGTGGGCGGCCCGTTCCTCGCTGCCCCTGCCCTCCCCACTGTCCCCCGTGCTTCTACTGGCGCCCCACCCCTCCTACAGCCCGTTCTCCTGAATTAGGGTTTGGGGGTGAGGGGTATGGGGGTGAAGCCACTGAGTGCCGTTCCCTGTTCCTCCTCCTCCTCCGTCTCCCTGTGCTGCAGCTGCCGCTGAGGGGGGGTGGACTTGTTGGAGCCGTTGGAGTGGTACTAAGGGGGGGTGAAGGGGGAGTGGAGCTAGCGGTGTAGCAGCGGGTGTGTGTCAGGGGGAGTGGGATAGTTTGGGGAGGTTGAAGGGGGTGGCCGCCGTGAAGCCAGCAGCTCCAGTCGCCCGTGAGACCGTTGCGCCAGTCGCCGGTGAGCACGTTGCGCCAGTCGCCCGTGAGCCCGTTGCTCCAGTCGCCCGTGAGTCCGTTGCTCGTCTGCCGCTACTTTTAGCCGCGGAGCCAGTTACTCCAGTAGCCCGTGTGCCAGTTGCTCCAGTTGCCAGTGTGCCAGTTGCTCCAGTTGCCCGTGTGCCAGTTGCTCCAGTTGCGCCGTGTGCCAGCAGCTTCAGCTGCCGCCCACTACCTCCTCTCCTCTCATAGTCTCTTTCCTCCTCCTCACTTGCCCGTTGTGACTACCACTAGCTTTGCTCATAATTGTGAACTTTAAACTATTGCTTCTTGAACTTGTGCTCAGAATGTGTGGTGACATTGTGATCCACCCTGGGCTTGTACTGCTTTGCTTGCTCTGCTGATTACACCCCACTTTGTGTTAGAATCTGACAGCAGGAATGAATGCATTGATCAAGAGTTGGGTACATAAGCTAACCCTAACATTGGGTTGTACCCCATATGGGCTACCCCACTAGCAGCCTACACAAACACAATATGCATAGTTTGACACACCCCCATAGGCAAAGTGGGGGAGAACAAGGGGTCACAAGACCAGTCAAGAGAAACAAAACAAGCTCAGGGTGGATCACAACGTCACCACACACACCGAGCACAAGCAAAGGGCCACAAGGCCTGTCCACATGCAGAGGTATATATGCAACAAACAAAGTACAGTGATCACTACCTAGCAAGAGCAAGCATGCAGGTATATATATATATATAAAGATCACAGTACAGGCAGAGTCTACAGCAAGTGTGGAAACGTAGGCACAAGGCCCAACAAGGTACAAAAGCGCTGATGATCACCAGACGGAAGTGCCTTGGTGAATATATCAGCAGTGTTGGCCCGAGTGGCCACGTGTGCAAGACGAAACTGACCACGCTGCTGCAACTCTCGAGCCAGGAAGTAACGCAGAGCGATGTGCTTCGTTCTGTGCTCCAGTCTGTGCTCCTCACACAAGGCAATGGCTGCCTTGTTGTCAACGTACAGAACTGGAGGAGAACGAGGCCGCTCTCCCAGGTCGGTCAGCAGGTAGGTGAGCCAGCGCAGCTCCTGAGCAGCCATGGCGGTGGCGTAGATCTCAGCCTCACAACTGGAGCTGAGAACAGAAGACGAGCGAGTAGAACGCCACGAAACAGAACCAGAGCCGAGGCTGAAAGTGTAACCCTGTGACGACCGCTGTGTAGCCTGGTCGTCAACCCAAGACGCGTCTGAGTGCCCAGTGAGGACCACCTCTCGCCGTCCTCCAAGCACGAGCCCCATGCCCGATGTACTGCACAAGTAGCGCAGTACCCTCTTCGCAGCATCCCAGTGCACCTTTCGACCAGGAGCCACGTAGCGGGCCAAAAGGCCAAGAGGGTACGCAAGGTCAGGACGAGTGCAAGTCATCAGGTACATGAGGCAGCCTACTAGCTCTGGGTAAGGACCACTCGGCTCTACGGACTCGTCCGAAGGTGGAGCTGAGAGCGAGTGACCTGTAGCCAGAGGAGTGGACTGTGCCGAGGACCAGGTGAAGCCGAAGCGCTGAAGGACCTGCTACACCATGTGTGACTGAGTCAGTGTGATGGTGCGCCGTGCTCTGTCCCGGGTGATCTGCAAGCCAAGGTAGCTGCGCAGCTCACCCAGATCTGTGCACGTGTGTCTCTTCTGCAGCTCGGACTTCACCAGGGCGAGAGCCTCAGTGTCAGCAGTGGCAAAGACCAAGTCGTCAACGTACACGAGGATGTAGAACGGCGGCAGCGAAGTGTCGGTGCGCAGAAACAGTGACGGGTCAGCTGTGGAGGGCGCAAACCCGAGAGCCGCAAGCGTAGTCCTCAGTGTGTCGTGCCACTCACGAGGCGCCTGACGGAGACCGTAGACTGGCCGGCGGAGGCTCCACTGGGTACCAGGAGGGAACGACCCAGTGAAGCCAGGTGGGCGGCGCAGCCAGATCTCCTCGTGCAGGCTGCCCTGCAAGAAAGCTGTGCTGAAGTCAAGCGAGTGAAGCTCGTAGTCACGCTGGGCGGCAACGTGCAGCAGTACCCGAAGAGTGGTCATCTTCGGGGTGGGGGAGAAGGTCTGGAAGAAGTCAACCCCCTCTCGCTGACTGAAGCCTCGAGCAACGTAACGTGCCTTGAAGACAGGCGGAGAACCAGGCGGCCGCTTCACCCTGAAAATCCACATGCCACTGACGATGTTCGCCCCAGGAGGGGGAACCTCGTCGACGTAAGTGCCTGTGGACTTCCAGGATGCCATCTCTGCGTCCATGGCTGCCTGCCACTGAGAGGAGTAGGGACCCGCGACCGCCTCAGCGTACGAGCGCGGGGTGGGGATGTCTAGTGCATCCGGGTCTCCCTCAGGGGCAAGCAGCATGGTCACGAGATGAGGCGCAGCGGCTGCAAGACACTCAAGGTCCTCGTGCCTGTCCTCAAGGACGTCCGTGCCTAGAGCACACTCACCCCCGACGGACAGAGGACAGACAGACTCAGACTCAGCGACAAGACTAGCAGCGTAGTCTAGACGACAGGCAGCCGCAAAGTCAACAAGCTCGGCAACCAAAGCTGTCGCAGCAGCAGACTCAAACGAGGGGTCAGTGACAACAGTGGCGAGCAGACGCGTGACAGTAGGGTGCTCAGCACGAAACCGGTCAGACTCAGGGTCCGGAACGTGAGGCAAGGAAGACGCAGGAGGAGACGGCAGAGAAACAGACTGCGGAACAGAGGAAGGACGACGGACGACAAGGTGTGCGGTGGGGACAGGCGGCGAACGCGGACGCGGAACACGACGACCGGTACGACTAGGACGAACAGGCGAGACAGGACGCGACGCAGGCTCACGACGCTCAGCAAGACTACCCGTCTGCTCAGTGTAAGGAGAAGGAGCAGGCAGCGGTGAGCCAGGCTGTAACGGAAGACCAGTAGACGACGGGAGAGTAAGAACCTGACGAAGAACAGAGTCAGGCGGCGGCAGAGACGACGGAGACGGCGGAGCGAAGAACAGTCGTGGCGGCGCAGCTGCACCAGAACCGGCAGCTCCAGCAGCTCCAGTACCCCCAGCAGCTCCAGCACCTCCAGCAGCTCCAGAAGCTCCAGCAGCAGAACCGACACCTCCAGGCCCAGGGTCTCCAACCCCAGTGCCTCCAGCAGCAGCACCCCCAGAACCAGTACCTCCAGTCCCAGGGTCTCCAGCCTCCACGTCTCCAGCAGCAGCACCCCCAGAACCAGCACCTCCAGTCCCAGGGTCTCCAGCCTCCACGTCTCCAGCAGCAGCACCCCCAGAACCAGCACCTCCAGTCCCAAGGTCTCCAGCCTCGGTGTCTCCAGCAGCAGCACCTCCAGACGCAGCACCCCCAGCCCCAGCAGCTCCAGTACCTCCAGTACGAGCACCTCCGGGACCAGCGACTCCAGCACCTCCAGTAGAAACAGTACCAGCACCACTCCTAGCGCCAGGGACGGCAGCAGAAGTACCTCCAGCAGTAGAGCCCCGGGCTCCAGCAGCGCGACCCTGACGGCGACCGTACCAGTCGTGCAGCTGCTGCGAGGTGAGTGGCACACGTGGACGAAGGCGGCTACTCCAAGGAGACCGCGCAACAGCAGACTCTGAACCCTCAGCGCCAGCACCCTCAGCAGCTCCAGCGCCACCAGCACCAGGACCTCCAGCAGCTCCAGAACCTCCAGCGCTAGCACCCTCAGCAGCCCCAGAACCACCAGCTCCAGCACCTCCAGACCCCTCACACTCAGGCTCAGCACCTCCAGGCTCGACACCCTCAAGCTCCGCACCCCCAGGCTCCACACCCCCAGGCTCAGCACCCCCAGACTCAGCACCCCCAGAAGTAGCACCCCGAGCAGGACCACCCCCAGCAGGACCTGAGTCACCAGTGACCTCAACCGGCGCAGGGAAGGGAGGAGGGTCTACCTGAGACACACCTGAGGGAGCAGGACCTGGAGCGGGGAGAGGGTCGACCTGGGGAGCACCTGGAGCGAGGAAGAGCGGCGGGGGAGGGAGAGGGGCAGTGCGGTAGGGGAAGAGACGGTAAAAGGGAACCGACTCGTCGAACGTGACGTCCTGAGACGCAAAGACACGGCGCGAGGTGGGGTGGTAAAACTGCCAACCAGGCGCGTCAGGGACAAAGCCAAGGAAGACACAGGGAACTGCACGGGCGGAGAGCTTGTCCGCGGTGGTATCGCGGACAAAGGCACGAGCACCCCAGACCCGGAAACGCGACGCATCGCCAACCTTCCCCGTCCACAGCAGTGTGGGCGAGGTCTCCGGCAGGGAGACACGGGGCCAGAGGTTGAGCTGATGCGTGGCGTACCGGACCGCAAACGGCCACAGAAAATGGGGGGCAGCCGCATGGATCATGGAGGTACGAGCGACCTCCATAACTAAGCCAATGCGGCGCTCAGCAACCCCATTCTGCTGCGGAGAGTCCGGAAGCGTGAACGACTGGGTGATGCCGTGCTCCGCACAGAAGGCTGCCAAGAGGTCGGAGGAGAACTCACCACCTCTGTCAGAGTGTAGACGCAGGACGGGAAACTCCGTCCCGAACCGCTCGCGGAGCTGGAGACGGGCAGCGCGGATCCAAGGGATCAAAACAGCAGGGACCTCCCCCTTGCTGCGCAGGGGAAAGACCGTGGTGTAACGCGTGTAGTCGTCAACAACCAGCAGGAAGTACCGCTCGTGGCCCTGTCCACGGACGCGGGCTGGGCCCCACACGTCCAGGTGGAGAGTCTGCAGGGGAGCCTCTGTAGGAGGGAACGAGGAGGAGTGAGGAGCGGCGCGTTGCCGCCCCTCGACGCAAGGAATGCAGGGCGGCGCAAGCGAGGGAGGCAGGGCAGGCAAAGACCTGGGCAGACCAGAAACCAGGAAGCGAGAGTGCATGCCACGAAGGCGCTGCACCGAGGGGTGACCAAGGCGGTGGTGCCACAGGAGGGTCTGGTGCGACAAAGCGCGACACTCGCAGGGGGCCGTCGGCTGACCGGACGCAGACGCAGACGCAGCTACCTGAGCGGACGCAGTGGTCAGGGTGTACAGACTCGAGCCAGGCGCACGGGAAAACGTGGCCAGGTGTCGGCCGGTCCGAGCACACGTACAGTGAGTCACCCGCTGACTCGCAGGAGTGAACTGGTGCACCCCCTGATCCTGGAGGTCAGCTCCACTCACCAAGTTCGTAGAGAACGAGGGGAGGTAAAGACCTGACAGCAAGCCAGACGGGGCGGCCGGACACGGCAGAACCGTGGAGTAGTGGGCAAGGACTGGACCCCCAGAGGGGTCCGCCAGGGAGACTGCAACCGGCCGACTAAGCGGCGTGAGTGTGGTGCAGTCGCGAAAGAAGGAGCGGGAGGCACCTGAGTCAAGCGTGAAGGTGTACAAGGCCGCAGTAGGCGCAGAACTAGAGAGAGCAGACCCACCAGCACCTGGAGCAGGAAACGTACCGGCACCTAGAGCAGCAGCCTCACCAGCACCCAGAGGAGGAGACACACGAGCACCTAGGGCAGCAGCCTCACCAGTACCGAGAGCAGCAGGTGCTATACCAGGGTCAGGCGGGACGCACAGGTAACAGGCACGGTCAACACTAGTAGGCAATGCATACATGGCAGTGAGAATAGCATCATAGTCAGGAGCAAAGATATCTACCCTCTGTCCAAGCAGCTCCAGCCAGTCGGGGAGCTCAGCCTCGTCGCCAAACACTGTACGCCAGTCGTCGCTCAGACGGGCGAAGCAGCGGGACTGTGTGTGACCAAGCGTCCCGCAAGGCTGACCAGTCCTATCACCTGTGCGAAGGACGTACTGGCAGCGAACTGTACGCGTAGACCTGCTACACTGAGCGTACCACTCATGGAGCTGCCGGGACGTAAGTGTCTCGCGCGGACGCCGCTGCAGCTGCAGCTGGCCACTGCCAGTCGCTCCCAACGGACCAGCTCCAGGGGGACAGCTACGACTGCTACCGCGACAACCCCAGCTAGTATACCACTCACTAAGCTGCTGGGGCGTGAGAGACTCACGTGAACGTCGCTGGGGCTGCATCTGGCCACCGGCCAGTAGCAGTAGCAGCAGCAGTAGCGCGGGCAGGGCAGGCGCAGCAGGCCGACAGGCAGGCAGGTAGGCAGGCAGGCCGGCAGGCAGGCAAGCAGACAGGCAGGCCGGCAGGCTGGCAGGCAGGCAGACAGGCAGGCCGGCAGGCAGGCAGGCAGGCAGGCAGGCAGGCAGGCCGGCAGGCAGGCAAGCAGACAGGCAGGCCGGCAGGCTGGCAGGCAGGCAGACAGGCAGGCCGGCAGGCAGGTAGGCAGGCAGGCAGGCAGGCAGGCCGGCAGGCAGGCAGGCAGGCAGGCAGGCCGGCAGGCAGGCAAGCAGACAGGCAGGCCGGCAGGCAGGCAGGCGCTCACCAAAGGCTGGAAGAGCAGGCGCTCGCCGGGCGAGCAGGGCCGGCGCTCAACGGTCGGCGGCGTAGTAGGCGCACGACAGCGGCGACGTCGGGGCCGCAACACCCGGTGCAGAGTAGGGCCGAAGCAGCCGCAGGCGGGACCGCTTCAGCGGCAGGTCGGGGCCGTGGCAGCTGCAGAGCGGGGCCGTATCAGCGGCAGGTCGGGGCCGAGGCAGAGGGACGCGCGCGGCTCGGCGCGGGCTGCGCTGACAGCGCGCTGGGCTGCTGCAGGCCGCGCGCGGCCGCGTTAGGTAGTGGCGAGTCGCGCGCGGCTCGGCGCGGGCTGCTGCGAGCCGCGCGCGGGCTGCAGCGGGCGGCGCACGGGCCTCGCGAGGCAGGAGTAGGCCCGCGCGCGGCGCTACGCGGGCTGCGTGGGCTCGGCGCGGGCTGCGCGCGGCTCGGTGCGGGCTGCGCGCGGCTGCAGCGGGCTGCGCGCGGCTCAGTACGGGCTGCGCGCGGCTGTAGCGGGCTGCGCGCGGCTCGGTACGGGCTACGCGCTGCTGCAGCGGGCTGCGCGCGGCTCGGTGCGGGCTGCGCGCGGCTGCAGCGGGCTGCGCGCGGCTCTGTGCGGGCTGCGCGCGGCTGCAGGGGGCTGCGCGCGGCTCTGTGCGGGCTGCACGGGCTCAGTGGGGGCAGCGCGCGGTAGCAACGGGCTGCGCGCGGCTCGGTGCGGGCTGCGCAGGCCTGGAGGGCGTGTAGGGGCGGCGCGCGGGCCTTACGGGCCTTTAGGGGCAGCGCGCTGGCCTAGGGCAGCAGGAGGCAGCGCTAGGGCTGCTGGACGGCGCACGTAGTGCAGCACGTCACAAGGCAAGGCAAGGCAGGCAGGTACGTGGGGTAGCGCGGTAACCGCAGTGGTAGGTGGGCCCGAAAAAAAAAAAGCGGTCCTACGGACCTTAGTGCTCTGAAACCATGTTAGAATCTGACAGCAGGAATGAATGCATTGATCAAGAGTTGGGTACATAAGCTAACCCTAACATTGGGTTGTACCCCATATGGGCTACCCCACTAGCAGCCTACACAAACACAATATGCATAGTTTGACACTTTGGCTATGGGGGTGTGTCAGAATATTATGCTATAGCCTGTAGTGGGGTGCTCTATAGCGAGTACAACCCTTCTAGGGTTTGCTATTTGTATCCCCATTCTTTCTAGTGCAACCCCTCTCCTTCTTTCACCTAAACTATCGTTTGCCTAGCTAGGGCTTTCCTAGCTTAGGCTCCTAAGACTACCTCCTGTTCTCACACTATCTATGACATAAGTAAAGAAACTGTATACTTTTGGCTGTAGAAATACGGTTTTCCAGCCAATTCGAGTTTTGTCGTAATCTACGTAACGCAGAATTGTTTGTTGATCAATCCATGAACATAAGAAACTGGATTTTGGAGGCGTGTATTTTTGTTGATACAAAGTGAAGTTTTGTAGGATCCGCAATTCTTTTGCGTTGCAGTGTTTCACATTCTCGGCTTCTAGCGCGTTCCTGCGAGAATTTTACTTTCTGCCAAGTTGTCCTCGTCGCGAGTCATCCACCGTCACGTCACCGAAATTTTGTTTTCGTTGCACCATACACTTGGGTTGTCATGTGATCAACTGTGGATCATGTGATGTGACAGCGCACACGGCTGCACAGCACAGTTGGTGTGTGGGGGAAAAGAGTTGTTGGATTGGCTTGGCCCACTAGCGAAACAATCGTTCTGCCAACACATGCTGCAGCTTTTGATTCGCGTTGGGACTCGAGATTCGGGTACAGCAAGTGGATCCAAAAGTCCTCGGAAAAGTGCACACCGCGGATCCAACAACGCCCTTTAGATCCTCACGGCGGCTTTGCTCTTGGTGACGTGGTTCTGCTGCGACTTCGCGAAAGCAATTTTCATCACTAGAGAGGGTGACGAACTGCCAACAACAGATTTCGCCTGCCTGGGTAACTTGTGACCGTTCGGATATTTTACAACGCAAGTACTGTTCACATCCAGAAACCCTTGCTGCGATCAACACATTTCCGCGTCTTCCTTTCCCCTCCCCTCCCCTCCCTCCTCCCCCTTCCCCTTCCAAACCGAATCCCAACCATCTCCAGCTGGTTGAGAGGCTCCCCAGCTGTGAGTTGCCATTGCTCCACCTATCCGTGCAACTATTTGAAGCGGCGTCAGTGTTAGAACTGTCAGCTTCAAGCTTTCACTTGTTTGAACTTCCTTCGTTCACTCCTAGATATTCAACGTTCTTCGCACGCCTTGCACTACCTGCTCTCAGTCGTTATCAGTCGAGCGATTGACAAAGCACACACAATTGTTAGCCATGGATTACTCTGCTTACTCGTGCACCTCGCCAAATGATCCAACCATGCCCGAAACATCCTCAAAAGCCTCTGAGCTTCCTCGAGACATACTGCTCTCGATTTTCTCCCGTCTGGATATGCCCTCGCGGGCCCGCAGTCTCTGTGTCAACAAGGAGTGGTATCGAACCGGGAGCGACTCGTCCCTATGGCAGTCCATTGACGTTCCTCGGAAGATGGCTCACCGGGTTTGGGACTACGAGCTCGGCGTCATGCTGCGACGCGCGGGTGCAGGAAACGTCGATTCTCTTCAGCTCTCCGGTTCCGGAATCACCGGAAAGTCGCTCATCAACATCATTCGTGTAAGTTTACCCTGTTCCATGATGTCCCTCTTTTCGTTCCCACGTAACGGGACAATTTGTGGCAATTCAATTGGCAATGAAAATAGTTGGATTTGTGAAATTAAGGAACATCTAAACCATGAAATTCTGACGTTATGCTTCGCGTTTCGCTCTGCTGTTCTTCTCAATTTGCAGACCAGGGCACTTGCTCCCAGCGTCACCGAGATTTCGGTCGACCATTGCTGTAACTTGAAAGGCTGCGACATCTTGGCCTTCCTTCAGGCTATCTCGCCATCGCAACCCTCCGCCTCCACCTCCTCGTCACCAGCACCAGTAGTAGATTACTATAATCGTTATAATTTCCAGCGATCTGCAGCACCAGCTTCAGCACCAGCTTCATCTGTCATCCAGAGCTTCCGAATGGACGGCTGTAAATGCGCCACGGTGGCAGAGGTGGACGCGATTCGGTCGCACGTGCGACAACTCGATGTTTCGCAGTGCGGGTGCGGTCGAATAGCCTGCTTAAAGCACTGCGAGCGGCCGCGGTGCCCGGGGCTCTGCTCGCGCTGCACGGACGTGTTCGATGATTCCGGCCTCAAGTGCGGAGCCTGCACGCGTCCGAGAAACCCCCGCCAGGTAAATTATACCTAACCCTGATTGTTTATTTCTTCGGCGTTGAAACCCTAATATTCATCAGACTTGTCGCTGCGTTTCGGAAGAGCTTTCGCATGAACTATTGACTAACTCCGACCTCCCTTTCCGGCTTTGATGTGATTTCCTTCAGGCGATGCGAGTTCAGATTCAGCGGATCCACGCCGTCTTGGGCGGTGGCGAGGCGGCGCGCACCAGGTGGACCGACGTGCGGTCGGGCGTTGTCACTGTCAGGATGTAAAAGAACAGACTAATCGACTACAGTAGAACGTGTCGCGTAGGTAGGAGGGAAAGGCTGTCTGAAAAAGGTGTCTCTTGTATATTTTATCGTCCAATACCTAGGTAGGTCGAGATACTTGGTGTTCCATGTATACTGAAACATTTTGATTATTCAATAAACGCAATTGAGGGGCTTTGGGGTGTGAAATATTGCTTCCCGTCTTCACAGGGAGAACAAAATCGGTGAAGCAATTGTTTCTGCTCAGCCCTAGGGTTTGTCGATCCTGGTGGCCATGGCGTTGCTGCTGCCGGAGTGCGTCGTGTGCGTGTCGGAATTCGACGACGACTCCGCAGTGCCGCGCGTCCTTACGTCCTGCGGCCACTCGCTCTGCGCCACGTGCATAGCCTCGCTCGCCGCGCCATGGACCCTCTCCTCGTCCGCCTCCGTTAGTTCTTCCGCTGCCCCCGCAAACGCCCCGATTCCACCGTCGGGCCCGGCTTCCGCTCTCTCCTCCGCGGCTTACCCGTCCGCTTCCGCTCCCGCTGCTTCCGCGTCTCACGCAGCCGCGGCTAGTGCCACGTCTTTGATCGTGCGGTGTCCAGAATGCTCCGTGCGGTCGCGCTCCGCGAACGGACGCGTGGACGGATTTCCCAAGAACATCGAGCTGTTAAGATTACTTCACGCGATCCGCAGCTCGAGTCGCACTGAAACGACCGCCATTTCTGCCGCAGGCATTTCGGAGCAAGCGGAAAACGGTAGTGACGTCAGCAGTGTAAGGCAGAACAGCAGGCTTCGAAGCATCAGCAGGAGGGGTAGTTTCAGGCACGCGAAATT
This sequence comes from Closterium sp. Yama58-4, assembly GCA_947470075.1. Classification (NCBI taxonomy): domain Eukaryota; kingdom Viridiplantae; phylum Streptophyta; class Zygnematophyceae; order Desmidiales; family Closteriaceae; genus Closterium; species Closterium sp. Yama58-4. The sequence goes on along the minus strand of CANIUD010000825.1, from coordinate 179,238 downwards.
AGGGTTAGTGACGGGGCGCGATACTAGTCGCAATGGCGACGCGTCTACACCTGGACAGGTCCGAGATTTTGATAATAGCGGGGGAAGCAGGTACAGAAGATATCAGTCGGAGCGAGAATGGCTGCTGGGAAGGACTGCAGGCACCGACCATAGGGCAGCTATCAATGAATCGCGTAATAACGAAGGAGGTTGTGACAATAAGGAAGCGGGTGACCATTATGGAGGGGATGACAATGAAGGGTGGGTTGAGGACGAAGATGGTCGAGCAGATAATAACGAAGCAGGGAGGCAGCAGAGAAGAAATACGGAGAGTGACTATAGTGAAGGGGGCGAGGCGCACAGGGATGAGAGCAAGGATGAGCCAGGGAGGTCCGGATTGGAAGATCAGGGGTCAGGTTCCGTTGATGAGCGGTCAGGATCGAATGTTGCGAGATCGGAGTTGGATGGTGCGAGTGAGATGGTGCTGTTACATGAAGTGGCGGCGCATCGTGACAACGTAACAGCTGTTGCGGTTACCAGCGATGCTTCTCTGCTCTTCACTGCTTCATTTGACAAGACCGTGCGCATGTGGTCCCTCCCGGTGTGTCATGTCATCCCATGCGCATTTTGGTATGTGAATGTATGTGTGCATGTGGTCCCTGACAGTAGGAGCATGCGCAGCGGTCCCCCTCGGTATGTGTCGTTATTCCATATGCATGGCGGTTTGTGTTTGTAGCACATTCCATTTCAAATTCGCATGTGGCCCCTCGCGGTACGAGCATGCATGGTGATTTGTCCCGCTATGTGCATGCGTGGTGGTATCTGCCAGCATGTGTTGTCATTCTGCACTGTCGTATGCGCATATGGTACAATTTAGTTGTTCCCTTACATTATGAGCATGCATGGTGATCCGTCCCCGTCTGTGTTGTCATTCCATGTGCATTCCCCTCCCCCTCCCCCTCCCCCTCCCCCTCCCCCTCCCCCTCCCCCGCCCCCGCCCCTGCCCCCGCCCCCACCCCCCCTGCTCTCTCTCCCTCGCCCTGTTTCCATATGCGCACCTTCCAGGATGCTTCTCTTCTCCACACGCTCTCAGGCCCTGCCCATCGCATCACCGCGCTCACGCTCGCCAATACCGTGGCGCCACATGGCGCCAGCACACCTACTAACTACGGCCACTTGCTCGTGTGCGGGGACTATGGAGGGTCTTTCCACGCATGGGACATCTCTCACTCTCTTCCTCCTCCTCCTCTTCCTTCTCCTTCTCCTCCTTCAGCTCCTACCCACCCTTTCCTCCCTCCTACTGTCTCCTCATCCCTTCCTTCCGCCCCTCCTCTCCCCTCCTGCCCCTCGTTCCTCGTTCCCTCAGCACCTCCTCTCCCCACCAGCCCTCTGACCCATCCCACATCCAACCCCCATCTGGTTACCACATCGGTCACTGCACCTGTACCTGCGCCACAACTGGTTACCACATCGGTTACAGCACCTGTACCAGCCCCGCGTCTGGTTACCACATGGAGCGAGGAGAAGGATTGGCGATACTCTGGTGTTCTGTCATTGGCTGCGCCGCAACCCAGTGATTATAATGATGATGGCACTGTAGCAGCAGCTGGTGACTGTAACGAGTATGTGGTGTACAGTGGGAGTGGTGACCGCACTGTCAAGGCCTGGGCTCCCAATGCTGATGTGAGTCCATTGAATTTTCCCATCTTCTTTATCCAATTTCCATCATTCTCCCTTCCTTCGGCCTCTCTTCCTTTGCCCTCTGTTCCTTTGCCTCTCTCCCTCCCTTTGGCATTACTTTGTTCACCCTCCCTCCCATCCTTCTCTTCCATTTTTCCACCTCCCCTTTCCCTCTTTCATTCCTTCTCCCATCGTTACCTCATTCTTTCTGCAAGCAAACTTGTTCCCCCCCAACCACTTTCACTTCCTCCCACTTCCCCCTTCCCCCACTTCCCCTCGCCGCATCCCTTTCCTCACCTCCCACTAACAACCCCGCCTCTTCCCACCCCCTCCCCTCTTTCCCCCGTCTCCCCCCCCCCTTTTTTCCCTCCATTTTCTCCCATCTCCCCCCCAGGGCTCCTATTCCCTACTAGCTCGTATGGAGGGGCACACAGCACCTGTCTCCTCCCTTCAGGTGGATTCTCAGGTGGTTGTCAGCGGATCGTGGGACGGCACCGTTCGTCTCTGGTGGCGCCCGGACCACTCCCCCATGGCCGTCCTCGTTTGTAGCAGCCCCACTACCAGCACAAAAGCTCTCAGAAGCAGCATGGGCGCAGGGATGGGGGGTCAGGGGGCGGGTGCGAATGTGAGTGTGCGAGCAGTGGTGGTAGATGAAGAGGGGGATTTGATCCTGTGTGCGAGGGAGGATGGGCGAGTGGAGGTGTGGCATGGCAGCAGCAGCATCATGCTCTTGACTCCCAACAATGCCATGCCTGTGAACGCTGGCAGCAGCAGCAGCAGCAGCAGTAGCAGTAGCAGTAGGAGCAGCAGCACAGGTAACACCACACCCACTACCACCACCGCCAGCAGCACCAGTGCCAGCAGCAGCACCACCACGGATGTTTCGTCTCCGCCGCCCGCGCTGCTGTCGCTGGCAGTGTGCCGCCCGCTCCTGGCTGCAGGCGCTGCTGATGGCTCCATCATGGTATGGATGGCGGTGTGGTGCGGTGGGGTGTGGTGGTGTGTGGATGGTATGGGCGGATGTGTGGTGCGGTGGGGTGTGGTGCTATGGGGATGGTGTGGGGTGTGGTGTGTGTTCTGTGGTTATCGCATGTGTTATCGCATATGTGGTTGACGTTATAATGCCCGCACATGCCCGCACTCTCACTCACTACTGTCCCTTCACATGTTATTCCCTTCTCTCTCTCAGTACTGTCTCTTTCGTACCACTTTCCGTCATAGTCGCCGCACACTTATATTCCTCACGTAACTTCTAGGCTGTTATGTGATCCTCTCGGAAAGCCTAAGAGCTCTCCCCTCATCTCTGTATGCTTAAACCAAAAGCCTTGTCTACCTCTCCTCTCCACACCTTGCCATGCCCCTTCACCCCACCAGCTATGCCTCATGCATGGGTATGGCGCTGATGTCAGCATCACCCCATGGAGGCGAATCTCACATGCCCAGCCGCAGTCCCACATGCAGGGCCCGTGCACTGCCCACATGCAGGGCCCGTGCACTGCCCACATGCAGGGCCCGTGCACTGCCCTCGCCTTTGCTGCTTCCCTTGCTGCCGCCGCCGCGGCTGCTGCTGCTGCTGCTGCTGCTGCTACGAGCGGCACCACGGGCCATGGCAGCAGTGAGTGGGGGAGTGGCCTTGCACCCCTGCTGCTGCTGTCAGGAGGTTTTGACGGGCGGCTGTGCCTGTGGGAGGGGAAGGTGGCTGGCCATGTCCCTGGCCATGTGTAGAGTGCAAGGTGGTCACTCCCTGCGCCTCTTGTTTTTATTCAGTATTCTCTTGCTACTGCCTTGCCACGTGTTACTGTATCTCACCATGCTGCACCGCGCTGTGCTGCACCCCACCATGCTGCAGTGCATTATACTTGCATGTCTGATGACTTTCTTTATTCATGTGCATTTGAGTTATTTGTCCCAAATCATGCATTTCAGATGGCACGGACTGCGTACTGTACCGTAAATATGATCAGCCCAATTTGCACGATGTTTTCATTCCAAATCATGCTTGCATGCCCTACAACCGTACATTCCTTTCTTCGCATGTGCTCATGATTTCAGGAAACCACACTGGGAACACGTACCACAGCAAACTGAGAGACGCAAACCAAGCTTTTAATAAAAAGCCACAACAGAACAAGGAACACAAGCCTCTACAGACTACGGTAAAAAACAGAGTCATAAGACAGTCACAAGCAGCCCGCCAGTCACTAGCAGCCAGCCTGTCACTAGCAGCCAGCCAGTAGCACAGCCTTCGAGGAGAATGGTGAGCAGAGGAATTGAGGGGGGAACGAGAGAGCGCGGAGGAATAATAGAGGGTGGGGAGACTGGGCCAGGGTTGTAGAAACACTGGATGCAGCCAAAAGTGAGGGCGATGTGGTGGTAGGTGGAAGGCTCCCTCAAGACGACTCAAAGGTGACTTTAGAGGCGAGTTTTGAGGGCCCTGAGAAGAGATGCCTCGAAACTCAAAAGTGGGGCTGGTGACCCCCTTCTTTGGTCGACTCAAAAAGCGATGACTGCCGTGAGGCAAAGGCAGGCAGGATGGGAGGATGATGCTGCTGCTGCTGCTGCTGCTGCTGCTGGTGCTGGTGGTGATGATGCTGCGCGTGGTGATGGTGATGGTGGTTAGGGAGGTGAAGGTGGACGGTGGTGGCGATGGCGATGCCCTAGAGTCAGCTGAATGGGCACAGGGGATTTTTGGCCCCAGTAGCTGGCTCAGGAAAAAAAAAAGGCCATCAAAATCGGATTGAAGGACGCAGGTGAGCGTCGGCATGTGCTACTGCAGAAAAAAAACAATCTTTCCATCCGTCCATCCGTCCATCCGTCCATCCGTCTGTCCGTCCGTCCGCGGCTACGCAGCTGGTTACACGTCTGGTTACAGAGTCAACACGTGCTCAAGCAGATTGGCCTTTTCGGCCTGCAAGTTGCGGATTTTGGCCTTTAGCGCGTCAATGTAAGTCAGCGTCTCACACAGCAGAGTTTCCGTGGTGATGCGCGGATTGCACAGCGGAATCGCTGCCTTCAGCTGCTCCAGCCGGTGACTGTTTGGGCGGAAAGAGAGGCGCGGAGAGGGGGCGGAAGGGTGGAAGGGGGGAAGGGGGGAAGGGGGGAAGTGGGAAAGATGTGAGGCGGTAAAAAGGAACAGCGTTTCCGTGGTGATGCGCGGATTGCACAGCGGAATGGCCGCCTTCAGCTGCTCCAGACGGTGGCTGCAGCGCGGGGAAAGCGGGAAAGGGAGAAAGGGGGAGGGGGAGGGGGAGGTGGGAAAGCAGAGGGGGAAGAAAAAAATCGTTTAAAAATGGCAACGCGGACGAAGGAGGATGTAGGTGAAGAACGCGCGCAGACAGCGCAGCGCGCACAGCTGACAGCACGCACGGCGGACAGCGCGTCGCGTGGCGAACAGCGCGCGTGGAAAACATTGCGTATGGCCGCAGACTGTGCGCATGGCGCGGGGAGACGAACATCGGAATTCCATCTCCGCCATACCTGATATTGTTCCGCCTCTTCCGCTCCGCCACTGTGCGCGGACGCACGGAGCGCGCCGCGTCCCCGCCCAGGCCGTCAAGATCCAGCCCCGATCCCAGCGCGCCCGCGCTGCGCTTCATCCCCGCCCTGCCCGCTCCGCCTGTTCCGCCACTGCTTCCCCTCCGTCCCCCCGGACTACAGTTCCCCGCGGGGCTGCCATCCCCCGCTCCCGCGCCCCGCTGTTGCCCCGGGCAGGTCTCGACGTTGCTGTCGCCCGAACTGTCGCCGGCTGTGTGCTGATCGTCGCGCGTGCGACGACGGGCGTGGTCGTCGTCAGCGTCGTCCTGCAGCGTCGCACGACGGCGATGATCCTCGCTAGTGAAATCGTCGCCGCGGCATTGTTCCCCCCCAGGGGACCCGCCAATCGACGGCACTCCGACACTCAGCTTCAACTCCGCCGCGTCCGCCGCATCCGCCGGCCCCGCTGCCGACGCGCCGTGCTTTTCAATGTCCCGACCGATCGAGCCGCGCTTCGGGGAGAGCGCAAGACCCGCAGACGCGCCGATAGCACCGCCGACGCCGGCGGGTGCGCCGATACCGGCGGCGCCGGTTGCGCGGGCGATATCGCGGAGAACGGCTTGCTGAAGCGCCGCCGCGGCCGAGGAGCCGAGCGCGCTGCGCGCTGCGGTGTTATCGAGTCTGGCTCCGTGTAACCCGCCGGCGGCAGCGGCGGCGGTGCCATCTTGCTGACGGAAATTGCGCGCGAACGACGGGAGGTTGGCGTATTGCTGGAGCAGCGCGGGCAGAAGCGCCTGCGCCTGCGCTGCTTGCGCCTGCGCCTGTGCTGCTTGCGTCTGTGCGAGTTGCTGTTGCTGCTGTTGCTGCTGTTGATGATGCTGCTGTTGCTGCTGCTGTTGCTGTTGCATCCCCAATCGAACTAGCGGCTGGAGAGCCAGAATCGCCTCGTCCATTCTCATTCCACCGCCCCCGCCGCCACTTGCGGGGACTTGAAATCCGCCGTTTGATGCGGCGGTTGCGGCGGTGGTGTTTGCAGCAGCTGCAGTCGGACCTGCGCTTCCAACGCCGGCAAGCTCGGCAAGCAGGCTCGGGGAGAGGTTCGGTGGGAGGTTCGACAACAAGCCGCTGCTAGCATGGAGATTCGTGCGCGCGTCGAGCGACGCTTTGAACGCCGCGAGTGACGCAGGTGGCGCGAAAATCGGAGACGATTTTCCCGCGAGATCCGCCGCCGCGGCGGCGGCCGCCGAGGGATCAGCGATGTTGGGAGGCGCGGCCGCGCGAAACACGGCGGGGGAAGGCGAGACCGTCAACTTTCCAGGCTCGTTTCGCAATGCGTTTTTATTGTTAAAAATATCGAAATTGTCCCGCGAGGGCTCGTTGCGCGGCGCGGAACTAGGCTTCTCAGCTCCTGAGCCAGGGCACGCGAGTTCCAGAAGCGTGTCGGCCATGTTGGAACGGTATTACACAAACACGTACATGAGGCGATGGATCTAGAGATTATTCCACCGATTATTCCGCCTTCAGGATGAAGAGGGAGACACGGACGGAATTGCAAGAAACCAGGGTCGTGGACTAGTGGTGATGAATTTGGGGTGAGCGGGGAGTCAAGAGTTTCGTGGTGGTGAGGCAACCTGCCACCCATCCCCCCCTTGCGCGAGTCGCTGCTAACCAGCCAGCCACGGCCACTGGGAGGAAAAGGAAATTGGGTTGGGGGAGTGGTGTGGCTGGGGTACTGTATAGGGTGGGGTGGGGTAGAGGGCAGGGGTTGGTGCAGGTTGAACACAGGCTACAGTGATTGATTGCACCAATTGCTAAATGCGGGTGGTTTACCCAACATGTCCTCCACCTTGGGGGAAACACAGGTGGTAGCAGAATGTCTTTTTTTCGGTAAAAATATACTATCAAATGTGGATACATCCGCAGTCGTAACTGCTTGAAGCAAAATGTGCTTGTTGGTTTTGGAGAATGTACTCCTGCAGCGAGGAAGAAGCGGCTTAGGGCGTGTATCTTTTGCCCAGACCGACAGTCCGGACGGCGGCGAAATTTTCGTCAATACTCGCATGCTCTCCAATTCGATAACGGGCTCAAACGGTCCGGATGGTGAGCTGGATACCCTGTTCGCATGCCGTCCGTACCGAGTGGTCTGGGAAAAAGATACACGCCCTTAGGTTTGGATGTGTTTCCTTTTTTGGGGGAATGAGCGTTGCGAGTCTCATGGGGTTTGTTCAAAACCGAAAGGGACGGTCACGGGTGGTGGGGTTGGGCTGATGGGTGGTTTGAAATTGAAGTTCTGCTGCCACCTCATCCGTGTCCTCTCCTCTCCTCTCACCTGTGTCGAGTCGAGCAGGCATGGGCGGGGGAACAGTTGAAGGCGCCACGCTTGCCTACACTAGCGGTGATGGCAGTGGCATGAAATGGCAGCACGCTGGCATGCGACCTTGAGGGTGTTCGACAACGACGACGACGACGACGGACAGACCAGCTATTGAACTGCCTGCTGATGAGGGACAGCACTATTTGTCATCTCATGAAATTTGCCAGGCCAACACACAATTCCACAAAATGATGTGCTGCCCTAAACCCGAAACCCTCAATATTTGTTGAGGAAACATGGTAGAATAGAAAAGAAAAGAATGAAGGGAAAGGGCTCAGATGATACAACCTAAAGAGTAACTTTTGATTTCTGTGCTATCTTCAGAGGCGTTTTGGAAACTATGAATACACATTTCAAAACACAGTGGTCCCGCCAGTGTACACCCTCTATTGCGCTACCATGTCATTGGCTATAATGGTTGATCGGATGTACACACATCAATGCGTCCAGGATGGTCCCAGAACGAACCATATAAGCACGTTTGCCGCACTCAGCCGTACGGAAAATCACGGTTTGTTTTTTCAAACGTTGTGTACCGTTCACTCGGAGAGCATTTGCCAGCCAGGGAGTTCGGATGTAAGCACCTGCCCGCTAGGTTCCAAGCAACAGTACGCTCTGTAGCCAGTGCATCCTATTGCTAGTGTAGCGCAAAAGAGATGTACACGTATTTCTGAGGACGCGTCACAATTGCAACACCGGCGAGGATCAAGGTCGAACACCGAAGCTGTGAACATCAATCTCCTCCGAGCCACATGTATCGCGATCGTCCTCACAATCCTCATTTTGCGGGGTCAGAAACGTTCTAGAAAGTTGTAAATGATTACGCTTGATTTGAGTACGGTGACCGATCGATCTGGAAGAGACATCTCCCTTGGTGACTTGACTAGAGTCTTAGCGAAACTTCACGAAATAAGGATACACAAGTCTACGAAGTACTGTACAGCCCAAACATTGATCCCCCGGGGATCGGTGTTGCAATTGTGACGCGTCCTGAGAAATTGGCTCCTCCTACAGTATGAGAAAGTGGCTTGATTTGTGTTGCCTGCCTGCTCGCAGCAGCACATGCGACAAAAAACACCCCATCTGTGATGATAGCCAACATGTTCACTGCACAGATGTCCCCATGTACTGTACTTTTGACTACAGTGATTTTCGATTCGACAAATCTGATCGACAGAACTTCGAAAACAACAATTTCCACCACAGAGTTCACTCAGAAACCCGATTTTTCTTGTCCAAATCATGCTAGGAAGACCAAGGTTAAATGTATGTGTTTGAAATTGTGATTGGGTCTAAAAACATTTTCGGCTGTGCTACCTTCCCACATCAGCCACACTGTAGTTCCACACAGGCTCAATGTACAGCGCAACGCGGTTTCCAATTTCCGTGTTTCACTGTTCAAGCTCACGGAACTTTCTGACACAGCCGAAACGAAACCAGCGCATCTTCTGAGATTGGTGCTGCCGAATCAACGCTCATGCGTCACCTTCTGTGCACGTGCCCATTTTTCTACACTCCACAGCCTCCCCAGCATCTCACACCACCACCAACATCCCCGCCTGTCCAAGTTGCAGAACCCATGGGTAACATGTACTGTACACAAGCGCGACGCACTGTACAAAAGGGGTTTCCATCATAATCAAGGACGGACGGCGCAATGTGTTTTGGGATGAAGCTCTTCGGGCTGGGCTGTTGGGGAGTTCGTTCGACTGTACGTTTTTCAGACAGCTCGAACGCAACTGCCGACAATGTGCTGGGGCTTTGGCTGCTCTCACTGGAGAGCTGGGATAGAAAATACTGTACGTGTACTTGAAAATACTGGTTCTTTAGGACCAGGCCCCCAGCAAAATCACCACTGTACTTCACCAACTCGGCTTTGCATGTTTTTCATGTGATCCTTTCTCGCCACCCTGCAACAACGCTTCAAAAAGATTTCCACCTTCATCGAGACAACACCAAATCCTATGTTTTCCAGGAACCCGTTCTTCATGACTGTCGTTCAACCTTTCAACCTGAGCTCACCACTACCACAACTTCGCTTCGTTTCGGACAATTGCAAGAAACAGCCCCCTGAGGGCGGCACAAGCGAAGATTTGTGTGCCGTTTGACCTGAAATCGAAACCTGGTTGTTGCCAGGGCCGATCTGAAAACAGTTTACAGTTGGCCATGGTTGGTGTTGCCTGGGCATGAAGCCTGAAAAGGACATCGAGCAATGTTCGACCACGACTAAGCACGAAAGACAAAATGGTCCCACCAACGCGCATCCCACGCCTGCCACATGCGCTCATTGCCCAACCACATTTGTAATGGTCCAGAAGGGGAAAAATTACCCCCTCCCCAAACCCGAACACATCATCAGCACACTCGCTTTACGTATTCGAATTCTGCTGGACACAACCAACAGCGCACCGTCATCCACATTATAGTCATATTTCGCGTTTGAACCGTTCAACTAGGTGCATTGCATTACGTTATATAGAGCATTCTGGCAAAACAAACTTTAGGAATGCCCCTCACCATACCCACATCACATCGCATCGCACCCACCTGCTAGGGGCGGTTACTGTCACACCACTGTACGTCCAAGGAACAGTAGCACTCTTCAGTGTGTTTACACGGTTCACAATAGCAAGAAACAGGATGTGATTCCGGTGGGTATATGTCCTGCAGGAGAATGCTACACATATGTTGTTTCATTCATTTTGACATGATTACTTAAAACTATGAAGTAGATACAGTAGGAGCACAAGACACTGGGACACCCGTGTTAATGGATATGTCGCACCAGCAGGAGACCGTAATGTACAGCCTTGCTAGCCCCTCCAATTGAAGGGACACAGCACAAATACACCCATCAGTGCGTCGAAGCATACGATGGGTTTCGAATCAGCAGCTCGTGAGCCAAAGCAGGGTCCATCTTCCCAGCAGCTTTACTTGCTTCAACCACCTCCTGTACAGGCCCATCGGCACATGGTCACAATTGGAAAACAAACTCACAAACAAAATCACAGATGATTTTTTAAGCGCCTAAAGAAACAACACCTGCTGTAAATGCGAAGCGGCTCATGGTCACCACGGGAGAACATAATCACAAGAAAGCTGAGAAGGGGGGTTGACCAGTGTCCAACACGGATAACCTTGCTAAGACAAGGAGTTAGGGCAATTGGCAAGGGCGTTCACCCTATCACCTGTGACACAGGCATAAAGCAGCACCCCAAGAAGAACCCTTATCCTCCCGCACTCACTTCTGCAGGATGGGCTCACCTTGCGAGACAGCCAGGTTGGTTCTTGAGAAGTCGCAACAACCAACTTGCCTCACTTTTGCGTCGACGCAGAACTCTGCTCACAGGAACCAACTTTGCTCACAGGAACCAACTTTGCTCACAGGAACCAACTTTGCTCACAGGAACCAACTTTGCTCACAGGAACCAACTTTGCTCACAGGAACCAACTTTGCTCACAGGAACCAACTTTGCTCACAGGAACCAACTTTGCTCACAGGAACCAACTTTGCTCACAGGAACCAACTATGCTCACAGGAACCAACTTTGCTCACAGGAACCAACTTTGCTCACAGGAACCAACTTTGCTCACAGGAACCAACTTTGCTCACAGGAACCAACTTTGCTCACAGGAACCAACTTTGCTCACAGGAACCAACTATGCTCACAGGAACCAACTATGCTCACAGAAACCAACTTTGCTCACAGGACGCAGAACTTTGCTCACAGGAACCAACTTTGCTCACAGGAACCAACTTTGCTCACAGGAACCAACTATGCTCACAGGAACCAACTTTGCTCACAGGAACCAACTTTGCTCACAGGAACCAACTTTGCTCACAGGAACCAACTTTGCTCACAGGAACCAACTTTGCTCACAGGAACCAACTTTGCTCACAGGAACCAACTTTGCTCACAGGAACCAACTTTGCTCACAGGAACCAACTTTGCTCACAGGAACCAACTTTGCTCACAGGAACCAACTTTGCTCACAGGAACCAACTATGCTCACAGGAACCAACTTTGCTCACAGGAACCAACTATGCTCACAGGAACCAACTTTGCTCACAGGAACCAACTTTGCTCACAGGAACCAACTTTGCTCACAGGAACCAACTTTGCTCACAGGAACCAACTTTGCTCACAGGAACCAACTTTGCTCACAGGAACCAACTTTGCTCACAGGAACCAACTTTGCTCACAGGAACCAACTTTGCTCACAGGAACCAACTTTGCTCACAGGAACCAACTTTGCTCACAGGAACCAACTATGCTCACAGGAACCAACTTTGCTCACAGGAACCAACTATGCTCACAGGAACCAACTTTGCTCACAGGAACCAACTTTGCTCACAGGAACCAACTTTGCTCACAGGAACCAACTTTGCTCACAGGAACCAACTTTGCTCACAGGAACCAACTATGCTCACAGGAACCAACTTTGCTCACAGGAACCAACTTTGCTCACAGGAACCAACTTTGCTCACAGGAACCAACTTTGCTCACAGGAACCAACTTTGCTCACAGGAACCAACTTTGCTCACAGGAACCAACTTTGCTCACAGGAACCAACTTTGCTCACAGGAACCAACTTTGCTCACAGGAACCAACTATGCTCACAGGAACCAACTTTGCTCACAGGAACCAACTATGCTCACAGGAACCAACTTTGCTCACAGGAACCAACTTTGCTCACAGGAACCAACTTTGCTCACAGGAACCAACTTTGCTCACAGGAACCAACTTTGCTCACAGGAACCAACTATGCTCACAGGAACCAACTTTGCTCACAGGAACCAACTTTGCTCACAGGAACCAACTTTGCTCACAGGAACCAACTTTGCTCACAGGAACCAACTATGCTCACAGGAACCAACTATGCTCACAGGAACCAACTTTGCTCACAGGAACCAACTTTGCTCACAGGAACCAACTTTGCTCACAGGAACCAACTTTGCTCACAGGAACCAACTTTGCTCACAGGAACCAACTTTGCTCACAGGAACCAACTTTGCTCACAGGAACCAACTTTGCTCACAGGAACCAACTTTGCTCACAGGAACCAACTATGCTCACAGGAACCAACTTTGCTCACAGGAACCAACTTTGCTCACAGGAACCAACTTTGCTCACAGGAACCAACTTTGCTCACAGGAACCAACTTTGCTCACAGGAACCAACTTTGCTCACAGGAACCAACTTTGCTCACAGGAACCAACTTTGCTCACAGGAACCAACTTTGCTCACAGGAACCAACTTTGCTCACAGGAACCAACTTTGCTCACAGGAACCAACTTTGCTCACAGGAACCAACTTTGCTCACAGGAACCAACTTTGCTCACAGGAACCAACTTTGCTCACAGGAACCAACTTTGCTCACAGGAACCAACTTTGCTCACAGGAACCAACTTTGCTCACAGGAACCAACTTTGCTCACAGGAACCAACTTTGCTCACAGGAACCAACTTTGCTCACAGGAACCAACTTTGCTCACAGGAACCAACTATGCTCACAGGAACCAACTTTGCTCACAGGAACCAACTATGCTCACAGGAACCAACTTTGCTCACAGGAACCAACTTTGCTCACAGGAACCAACTTTGCTCACAGGAACCAACTTTGCTCACAGGAACCAACTTTGCTCACAGGAACCAACTTTGCTCACAGGAACCAACTTTGCTCACAGGAACCAACTATGCTCACAGGAACCAACTTTGCTCACAGGAACCAACTATGCTCACAGGAACCAACTTTGCTCACAGGAACCAACTTTGCTCACAGGAACCAACTTTGCTCACAGGAACCAACTATGCTCACAGGAACCAACTTTGCTCACAGGAACCAACTTTGCTCACAGGAACCAACTTTGCTCACAGGAACCAACTTTGCTCACAGGAACCAACTATGCTCACAGGAACCAACTTTGCTCACAGGAACCAACTTTGCTCACAGGAACCAACTTTGCTCACAGGAACCAACTTTGCTCACAGGAACCAACTTTGCTCACAGGAACCAACTTTGCTCACAGGAACCAACTTTGCTCACAGGAACCAACTTTGCTCACAGGAACCAACTATGCTCACAGGAACCAACTTTGCTCACAGGAACCAACTTTGCTCACAGGAACCAACTTTGCTCACAGGAACCAACTTTGCTCACAGGAACCAACTATGCTCACAGGAACCAACTTTGCTCACAGGAACCAACTTTGCTCACAGGAACCAACTTTGCTCACAGGAACCAACTTTGCTCACAGGAACCAACTTTGCTCACAGGAACCAACTTTGCTCACAGGAACCAACTTTGCTCACAGGAACCAACTTTGCTCACAGGAACCAACTATGCTCACAGGAACCAACTTTGCTCACAGGAACCAACTATGCTCACAGGAACCAACTTTGCTCACAGGAACCAACTTTGCTCACAGGAACCAACTTTGCTCACAGGAACCAACTTTGCTCACAGGAACCAACTTTGCTCACAGGAACCAACTTTGCTCACAGGAACCAACTTTGCTCACAGGAACCAACTTTGCTCACAGGAACCAACTTTGCTCACAGGAACCAACTTTGCTCACAGGAACCAACTTTGCTCACAGGAACCAACTATGCTCACAGGAACCAACTTTGCTCACAGGAACCAACTATGCTCACAGGAACCAACTTTGCTCACAGGAACCAACTTTGCTCACAGGAACCAACTTTGCTCACAGGAACCAACTTTGCTCACAGGAACCAACTTTGCTCACAGGAACCAACTATGCTCACAGGAACCAACTTTGCTCACAGGAACCAACTTTGCTCACAGGAACCAACTTTGCTCACAGGAACCAACTTTGCTCACAGGAACCAACTTTGCTCACAGGAACCAACTTTGCTCACAGGAACCAACTTTGCTCACAGGAACCAACTTTGCTCACAGGAACCAACTTTGCTCACAGGAACCAACTATGCTCACAGGAACCAACTTTGCTCACAGGAACCAACTATGCTCACAGGAACCAACTTTGCTCACAGGAACCAACTTTGCTCACAGGAACCAACTTTGCTCACAGGAACCAACTTTGCTCACAGGAACCAACTTTGCTCACAGGAACCAACTATGCTCACAGGAACCAACTTTGCTCACAGGAACCAACTTTGCTCACAGGAACCAACTTTGCTCACAGGAACCAACTTTGCTCACAGGAACCAACTATGCTCACAGGAACCAACTATGCTCACAGGAACCAACTTTGCTCACAGGAACCAACTTTGCTCACAGGAACCAACTTTGCTCACAGGAACCAACTTTGCTCACAGGAACCAACTTTGCTCACAGGAACCAACTTTGCTCACAGGAACCAACTTTGCTCACAGGAACCAACTTTGCTCACAGGAACCAACTTTGCTCACAGGAACCAACTATGCTCACAGGAACCAACTTTGCTCACAGGAACCAACTTTGCTCACAGGAACCAACTTTGCTCACAGGAACCAACTTTGCTCACAGGAACCAACTTTGCTCACAGGAACCAACTTTGCTCACAGGAACCAACTTTGCTCACAGGAACCAACTTTGCTCACAGGAACCAACTTTGCTCACAGGAACCAACTTTGCTCACAGGAACCAACTTTGCTCACAGGAACCAACTTTGCTCACAGGAACCAACTTTGCTCACAGGAACCAACTTTGCTCACAGGAACCAACTTTGCTCACAGGAACCAACTTTGCTCACAGGAACCAACTTTGCTCACAGGAACCAACTTTGCTCACAGGAACCAACTTTGCTCACAGGAACCAACTTTGCTCACAGGAACCAACTTTGCTCACAGGAACCAACTTTGCTCACAGGAACCAACTATGCTCACAGGAACCAACTTTGCTCACAGGAACCAACTATGCTCACAGGAACCAACTTTGCTCACAGGAACCAACTTTGCTCACAGGAACCAACTTTGCTCACAGGAACCAACTTTGCTCACAGGAACCAACTTTGCTCACAGGAACCAACTTTGCTCACAGGAACCAACTTTGCTCACAGGAACCAACTATGCTCACAGGAACCAACTTTGCTCACAGGAACCAACTATGCTCACAGGAACCAACTTTGCTCACAGGAACCAACTTTGCTCACAGGAACCAACTTTGCTCACAGGAACCAACTATGCTCACAGGAACCAACTTTGCTCACAGGAACCAACTTTGCTCACAGGAACCAACTTTGCTCACAGGAACCAACTTTGCTCACAGGAACCAACTATGCTCACAGGAACCAACTTTGCTCACAGGAACCAACTTTGCTCACAGGAACCAACTTTGCTCACAGGAACCAACTTTGCTCACAGGAACCAACTTTGCTCACAGGAACCAACTTTGCTCACAGGAACCAACTTTGCTCACAGGAACCAACTTTGCTCACAGGAACCAACTATGCTCACAGGAACCAACTTTGCTCACAGGAACCAACTTTGCTCACAGGAACCAACTTTGCTCACAGGAACCAACTTTGCTCACAGGAACCAACTATGCTCACAGGAACCAACTTTGCTCACAGGAACCAACTTTGCTCACAGGAACCAACTTTGCTCACAGGAACCAACTTTGCTCACAGGAACCAACTTTGCTCACAGGAACCAACTTTGCTCACAGGAACCAACTTTGCTCACAGGAACCAACTTTGCTCACAGGAACCAACTTTGCTCACAGGAACCAACTTTGCTCACAGGAACCAACTTTGCTCACAGGAACCAACTATGCTCACAGGAACCAACTATGCTCACAGGAACCAACTTTGCTCACAGGAACCAACTTTGCTCACAGGAACCAACTATGCTCACAGGAACCAACTATGCTCACAGGAACCAACTTTGCTCACAGGAACCAACTTTGCTCACAGGAACCAACTTTGCTCACAGGAACCAACTTTGCTCACAGGAACCAACTTTGCTCACAGGAACCAACTTTGCTCACAGGAACCAACTTTGCTCACAGGAACCAACTTTGCTCACAGGAACCAACTTTGCTCACAGGAACCAACTTTGCTCACAGGAACCAACTATGCTCACAGGAACCAACTTTGCTCACAGGAACCAACTTTGCTCACAGGAACCAACTTTGCTCACAGGAACCAACTTTGCTCACAGGAACCAACTATGCTCACAGGAACCAACTATGCTCACAGGAACCAACTTTGCTCACAGGAACCAACTTTGCTCACAGGAACCAACTTTGCTCACAGGAACCAACTATGCTCACAGGAACCAACTTTGCTCACAGGAACCAACTTTGCTCACAGGAACCAACTTTGCTCACAGGAACCAACTATGCTCACAGGAACCAACTTTGCTCACAGGAACCAACTTTGCTCACAGGAACCAACTTTGCTCACAGGAACCAACTTTGCTCACAGGAACCAACTATGCTCACAGGAACCAACTATGCTCACAGGAACCAACTTTGCTCACAGGAACCAACTTTGCTCACAGGAACCAACTATGCTCACAGGAACCAACTTTGCTCACAGGAACCAACTTTGCTCACAGGAACCAACTATGCTCACAGGAACCAACTTTGCTCACAGGAACCAACTATGCTCACAGGAACCAACTATGCTCACAGGAACCAACTATGCTCACAGGAACCAACTATGCTCACAGGAACCAACTATGCTCACAGGAACCAACTATGCTCACTCCAGGAGATGGCAGCAGGCAAACTTCCAAAACGCCCGACCTCTCTATCCAGCCGTCTCTCTTCAGCCGTCTCCATCTCGCCGGTTGAACTGCAATGAACAGCCAACATCTCCACCTCCCCTCACCAACCACCATTAACACCCCAGGACTCCCTCCCAACCTCCACTCCCTCACCCCTCACCAGCCTTCACTCACTTCTCCAACCTCCTCTCATCTCACCCACCTCCTATCCCAAAGCTCCCTCCTCTCACCTCAGCATCGTTGAGAGTAGCCAAGTCACGGTCCAGCCTCACCAGGTTGAACCACGGTCCAGCCTCACCAGGTTGAACCACGCTCCAGCCTCACCAGGTTGAACCACGCTCCAGCCTCACCAGGTTGAACCACGCTCCAGCCTCACCAGGTTGAACGACGCTCCAGCCTCACCAGGTTGAACCACGGTCCAGGGCCCCTGTACCAACCCGTACTCACCTCAGCAGCCTGCATGGCTTCGTTCAGAATGTCCACATGAATCCCAATGAACGCCCACTGTCTCTTCTCTTTTTCTTAACAACCCCCATGCACCTCTGCGGCCTTCATGGCTTCGTTCAGAATGTCCACATCACCATCCAGCCTCGCGAGGTACCAACACCCCAACGGTCGCATACCCATCACCCCAACGGTCGCATACCCATCACCCCAATGCATTCCCAACACCCCAACGCATTCCCATCACCCCAACGCATACCCATCACCCCAACGCATACCCATCACCTAAGTGACGGAAGACGCTAGACTCGAGTTTAGACGCTAGACGCTTGGGTAAAAAATTTTCGGGCAGCCTGGATTTTTTTTTTTTCGCCGCTGCCGAAATTGAATTTCGCGATTTCGATGCGAAATTCAATTTCGCGACATTTGCACCCCCTCCCACCCATTTCGACCCTAGATACAAGCCCCCCAAGCAAAATTGATATTCCCTTAACCAAAATTGAACAGAAACCTCTCTCAACCGCATAGCATCTAGAAAACCCAACCCTTGATGGCAAACCACCAAGAGCTTGGGAAGCACAAATCCCCCATTTGTGCTTCCCATCTTGCATTTCTAGCAAATTCTCTTTCAAAAACCCTTTAGGGTTGAGAGCTACTTCCCTCTTGAAACCATGTCACCAACTACTGCTAGAGAGACGTAGTTACCTAACTATGTATGATGAGAAATGACGATTTTTGTGAACTCTAAGTATGGGGAAAAACTTTTGGTATGGCGGAAATTTGACCCAAATGTGCTATATGTGCATGTCCCCCACCCTCCCCATGGACCTCAGAAGTTTATTTAGGCTGCCCCGAACTTTTTTTTAGGCCTGCCCGGGTTTCCGTCTAATATGCGTCTAACCTAGGCGGAAATGCGTCTAGCGTCTTAGACGCTGCGTCTAGACGCAACCGTCTAAGACGCTAGACGCGTCTTCCGTCACTTACCCCATCACCCCAACGCATACCCATCACCCCAACGCATACCCATCACCCCAACGCATACCCATCACCCCAACGCATACCCATCACCCCAACGCATACCCATCACCCCACTGAACTTCACTCACACACCTCAGCAGCCTGCATGGCTTCATTCAAAATGTCCACATCGCCGTCCAGCCGAGCGAGGTTGAATCCCGGCAGCCGCCCCGACTGCTTGCTCCCCAGCAGCTCCCCTGGGCCGCGCATCTTGAGGTCCATCTGAGCCAACTCCATGCCGTCCTGATGGGAGGAGGACAAGCAAGGCCCGCGGGAGGGGAATGTCTTGTGAAGCAACGCAGTTTGCCTTGTGAAAGAGCGCACTCTGCTTGCTCCCCAGCAGCTCCCCCAGGCCTCGCAGCTGGGAGTCCATGTGGGCCAACTCCATGGCGTCCTGAAGGGATGAGTGTAGGGTTGGGAATGGTGAGTCCTAGCACCACAGAATGGTGAGTCCTAGCACCATATCTGGCGCTTCGAGGCACCCCAAGTTCCTCATAGCAGCTCCCCCGGCCCTCGCTTTTTGAGGTCCATGTGGGCCAACGCCATGCCGTCCTGGAAGGAGGACAAAGGGGCCCACGAGAGGGGAATGGAAGCAACCACCAACAGTTATTTGTGAAAGGAAAGTCATTGTTGCCCACCGCTCCCCAGCAGCTCCCCCGCGTGCACATCTTGAGGTCCATGTGGGTCGTGGAGGGCCGGATGCGGACGACAGGCAGGTGTCGGTACAAGGTGCCTGAACGAGACGCATTGCCTGCAAACCAAGGCACTCTGCTTGCTCCCCAGCAGCTCCTCCGCCCGCATCGTGTGGTGCAGCTGGGGCAACTCAAAGCCATCCTGCAGGGAGGAGGGAGGGGTGGGAAAGACGAGAGAGCGGCGCTCTTACGGCTCCCCACCAGCAGGTAGCGCAAGGGGCGCACACACAGACTGACACGCACACATGCACCCACCCCCGCCCCGCCCCCTTTCCCCCCTTTCCCCCGTACGCACATGTGATGTTTCCAGCAGCTTCAGCTTGTGCCGCGCGCCCTTACTGCTGCCCACCAGCAGGCAGCGCGAGGGGCGCTCGCCTCTGCCCACGCGCCCCCTCAGCTGGTGCAGCTGGGCCAGGCCGTAGCGCTCTGCATGCTCCACCAGCATCACTGTCGCCTCGGGAATGTCGATGCCCACTTCTATGACCGTTGTACACACGAGCACCTGCAATGCAGAGAAGGGTAACACCAGTTTGCATGTCAGCTGGTGCAGCTGGGCCAAGCCATTGCCCTCCGCATGCCCCACCACCAGCATCACTGTCGCATCGGGAATGTCGATGCCCACTTCTACGACAGTTGTACACACGAGCACCTGCTATGCAAACAAGGGAAACACCAGTTTTGCATGTCAGCTGGTGCAGCCGGGCCAAGCCGTACTGCTCTGCATGCTCCACCAGCATCACCGTCGCCACGGGAAAGTCTATCCCCACCTCGATCACCGTTGTACATACGAGCACCTGGGCAGCACATGGGAGGGAAACGCAGAGGAGGATGAGTGTGAAGTGCGTTTATGTATGTCTACTGGTGCTGTCCCATCCATGGCAGGTCGTATCACTCCACATGCTCCACCAACATCACCGTAGCCTCGGGAATGTCTATCCCAACTTTTATCACCGTTGCGCACACGAGCACCTGCAATGCGCTTGCAATGGAAGGAGTCATGTTGTACAAACTTGCTGGTGGAGCACCCTACACCCTGAACGAACCTTAATCCCCAAACCCCAAACCCCTAATTCAAGCACATGACGACCCCTTCCCCCAAACAAACACCACCAAATTGAGCACACCTGTATGGATCCTTCTTGGAAGCTGCGCATGACGCCCTCCTTCTCCTCGGGCTCCATGCGCCCATGCACGAGCCCACAGCGCAGCACTGCTGCCCCCTCTGACCCATCACCATCACCACCATCACCATCCTCCTCCTCCTCATCTTCTTCCTCATCCTCATCACTCTCATAGTCGTCATTGTCTTCACCATACATCGCATCCAGCTCACAGTTATATTGGTCCGTGTCATACCCGTTATAAGTATCCCCAGTATAGTTATCAACCTCGCACAGCTCAAAGTGGCTATATTCACTGCAACGGCGAGGCCGCTCCCGTTGAGAAGCAGCCCGATCCCGATCTTTTCGGGCAGCCGCCCGCTCGGGTCGGGCAGCTGTACTGCCATGCCTCAACGCACGGCCCAGCAGCCCGCCTGGTTCGGTCAGCAGCTGAAATTCTTCTGTGGCTGCCCGCACTTCCGGGAGCTCCTCTGAGGTGTCGATGATGGGGAAGACGATGAAGGCCCGCCCGCCCGATTGCACCTCGTCGCGAAGAATCTGCAGTGAGTTGAGGAGGAGAAGGGGGAATAGGGATGCATAAGGGGGGTTAAGGGGGGCCAAGGAATCCCGGGAGCTCCTCTGAGGCGTCGATGATGGGGACGACAATGAAGGGCCGCCCGCCCGATTGCACCTCGTCGCGAAGAATCTGCAGCAGAGTTGAGGTGTAAAGGGGCAAACGGGGGATAGGGGGAGCAAAGGGGGGATGGGGGGAAGAGGGGCAATGAAGTGCCGATGATGGGAAGACAATGAAAGCTCGCCCGCCCCATTGCACGGCACAGTTGAGGGTTCGGGGGGGGGGGGGGGGGGGGGGGGGGGGGGGGGGGAGGGGAAGGGGGATAGGGAGCCAAGGGGACGAAGGGGAGATAGGGGAAGAGGGGTAGTGAGACGATTTGAATGGTCTTCAGCCCGGCTCCAGTTGCAAGGAATATGCAGCACAGTTGCAAGGAATATGCAGCACAGTTGCAAGGAATATGCAGCACAGTTGCAAGGAATATGCAGCACAGTTGCAAGGAATATGCAGCACAGTTGCAAGGAATATGCAGCACAGTTGCAAGGAATATGCAGCACAGTTGCAAGGAATATGCAGCACAGTTGCAAGGAATATGCAGCACAGTTGCAAGGAATATGCAGCACAGTTGCAAGGAATATGCAGCACAGTTGCAAGGAATATGCAGCACAGTTGCAAGGAATATGCAGCACAGTTGCAAGGAATATGCAGCACAGTTGCAAGGAATATGCAGCACAGTTGCAAGGAATATGCAGCACAGTTGCAAGGAATATGCAGCACAGTTGCAAGGAATATGCAGCACAGTTGCAGAGAATATGCAGCACAGTTGCAGAGAATATGCAGCACAGTTGCAGAGAATATGCAGCACAGTTGCAGAGAATATGCAGCACAGTTGCAAGGAATATGCAGCACAGTTGCAAGGAATATGCAGCACAGTTGCAAGGAATATGCAGCACAGTTGCAAGGAATATGCAGCACAGTTGCAAGGAATATGCAGCACAGTTGCAAGGAATATGCAGCACAGTTGCAAGGAATATGCAGCACAGTTGCAAGGAATATGCAGCACAGTTGCAAGGAATATGCAGCACAGTTGCAAGGAATATGCAGCACAGTTGCAAGGAATATGCAGCACAGTTGCAAGGAATATGCAGCACAGTTGCAAGGAATATGCAGCACAGTTGCAAGGAATATGCAGCACAGTTGCAAGGAATATGCAGCACAGTTGCAAGGAATATGCAGCACAGTTGCAAGGAATATGCAGCACAGTTGCAAGGAATATGCAGCACAGTTGCAAGGAATATGCAGCACAGTTGCAAGGAATATGCAGCACAGTTGCAAGGAATATGCAGCACAGTTGCAGAGAATATGCAGCACAGTTGCAGAGAATATGCAGCACAGTTGCAGAGAATATGCAGCACAGTTGCAGAGAATATGCAGCACAGTTGCAAGGAATATGCAGCACAGTTGCAAGGAATATGCAGCACAGTTGCAAGGAATATGCAGCACAGTTGCAAGGAATATGCAGCACAGTTGCAAGGAATATGCAGCACAGTTGCAAGGAATATGCAGCACAGTTGCAAGGAATATGCAGCACAGTTGCAAGGAATATGCAGCACAGTTGCAAGGAATATGCAGCACAGTTGCAAGGAATATGCAGCACAGTTGCAAGGAATATGCAGCACAGTTGCAAGGAATATGCAGCACAGTTGCAAGGAATATGCAGCACAGTTGCAAGGAATATGCAGCACAGTTGCAAGGAATATGCAGCACAGTTGCAAGGAATATGCAGCACAGTTGCAAGGAATATGCAGCACAGTTGCAAGGAATATGCAGCACAGTTGCAAGGAATATGCAGCACAGTTGCAAGGAATATGCAGCACAGTTGCAAGGAATATGCAGCACAGTTGCAAGGAATATGCAGCACAGTTGCAAGGAATATGCAGCACAGTTGCAAGGAATATGCAGCACAGTTGCAAGGAATATGCAGCACAGTTGCAAGGAATATGCAGCACAGTTGCAAGGAATATGCAGCACAGTTGCAGAGAATATGCAGCACAGTTGCAGAGAATATGCAGCACAGTTGCAGAGAATATGCAGCACAGTTGCAAGGAATATGCAGCACAGTTGCAAGGAATATGCAGCACAGTTGCAAGGAATATGCAGCACAGTTGCAAGGAATATGCAGCACAGTTGCAAGGAATATGCAGCACAGTTGCAAGGAATATGCAGCACAGTTGCAAGGAATATGCAGCACAGTTGCAAGGAATATGCAGCACAGTTGCAAGGAATATGCAGCACAGTTGCAAGGAATATGCAGCACAGTTGCAAGGAATATGCAGCACAGTTGCAAGGAATATGCAGCACAGTTGCAAGGAATATGCAGCACAGTTGCAAGGAATATGCAGCACAGTTGCAAGGAATATGCAGCACAGTTGCAAGGAATATGCAGCACAGTTGCAAGGAATATGCAGCACAGTTGCAGAGAATATGCAGCACAGTTGCAGAGAATATGCAGCACAGTTGCAGAGAATATGCAGCACAGTTGCAGAGAATATGCAGCACAGTTGCAAGGAATATGCAGCACAGTTGCAAGGAATATGCAGCACAGTTGCAAGGAATATGCAGCACAGTTGCAAGGAATATGCAGCACAGTTGCAAGGAATATGCAGCACAGTTGCAAGGAATATGCAGCACAGTTGCAAGGAATATGCAGCACAGTTGCAAGGAATATGCAGCACAGTTGCAAGGAATATGCAGCACAGTTGCAAGGAATATGCAGCACAGTTGCAAGGAATATGCAGCACAGTTGCAAGGAATATGCAGCACAGTTGCAAGGAATATGCAGCACAGTTGCAAGGAATATGCAGCACAGTTGCAAGGAATATGCAGCACAGTTGCAAGGAATATGCAGCACAGTTGCAAGGAATATGCAGCACAGTTGCAAGGAATATGCAGCACAGTTGCAAGGAATATGCAGCACAGTTGCAAGGAATATGCAGCACAGTTGCAAGGAATATGCAGCACAGTTGCAAGGAATATGCAGCACAGTTGCAAGGAATATGCAGCACAGTTGCAAGGAATATGCAGCACAGTTGCAAGGAATATGCAGCACAGTTGCAAGGAATATGCAGCACAGTTGCAAGGAATATGCAGCACAGTTGCAGAGAATATGCAGCACAGTTGCAGAGAATATGCAGCACAGTTGCAGAGAATATGCAGCACAGTTGCAGAGAATATGCAGCACAGTTGCAAGGAATATGCAGCACAGTTGCAAGGAATATGCAGCACAGTTGCAAGGAATATGCAGCACAGTTGCAAGGAATATGCAGCACAGTTGCAAGGAATATGCAGCACAGTTGCAAGGAATATGCAGCACAGTTGCAAGGAATATGCAGCACAGTTGCAAGGAATATGCAGCACAGTTGCAAGGAATATGCAGCACAGTTGCAAGGAATATGCAGCACAGTTGCAGAGAATATGCAGCACAGTTGCAGAGAATATGCAGCACAGTTGCAGAGAATATGCAGCACAGTTGCAGAGAATATGCAGCACAGTTGCAAGGAATATGCAGCACAGTTGCAAGGAATATGCAGCACAGTTGCAAGGAATATGCAGCACAGTTGCAAGGAATATGCAGCACAGTTGCAAGGAATATGCAGCACAGTTGCAAGGAATATGCAGCACAGTTGCAAGGAATATGCAGCACAGTTGCAAGGAATATGCAGCACAGTTGCAAGGAATATGCAGCACAGTTGCAAGGAATATGCAGCACAGTTGCAAGGAATATGCAGCACAGTTGCAAGGAATATGCAGCACAGTTGCAAGGAATATGCAGCACAGTTGCAAGGAATATGCAGCACAGTTGCAAGGAATATGCAGCACAGTTGCAAGGAATATGCAGCACAGTTGCAAGGAATATGCAGCACAGTTGCAAGGAATATGCAGCACAGTTGCAAGGAATATGCAGCACAGTTGCAGAGAATATGCAGCACAGTTGCAGAGAATATGCAGCACAGTTGCAGAGAATATGCAGCACAGTTGCAGAGAATATGCAGCACAGTTGCAAGGAATATGCAGCACAGTTGCAAGGAATATGCAGCACAGTTGCAAGGAATATGCAGCACAGTTGCAAGGAATATGCAGCACAGTTGCAAGGAATATGCAGCACAGTTGCAAGGAATATGCAGCACAGTTGCAAGGAATATGCAGCACAGTTGCAAGGAATATGCAGCACAGTTGCAAGGAATATGCAGCACAGTTGCAAGGAATATGCAGCACAGTTGCAGAGAATATGCAGCACAGTTGCAGAGAATATGCAGCACAGTTGCAGAGAATATGCAGCACAGTTGCAGAGAATATGCAGCACAGTTGCAGAGAATATGCAGCACAGTTGCAAGGAATATGCAGCACAGTTGCAAGGAATATGCAGCACAGTTGCAAGGAATATGCAGCACAGTTGCAAGGAATATGCAGCACAGTTGCAAGGAATATGCAGCACAGTTGCAAGGAATATGCAGCACAGTTGCAAGGAATATGCAGCACAGTTGCAAGGAATATGCAGCACAGTTGCAAGGAATATGCAGCACAGTTGCAAGGAATATGCAGCACAGTTGCAAGGAATATGCAGCACAGTTGCAAGGAATATGCAGCACAGTTGCAAGGAATATGCAGCACAGTTGCAAGGAATATGCAGCACAGTTGCAAGGAATATGCAGCACAGTTGCAAGGAATATGCAGCACAGTTGCAAGGAATATGCAGCACAGTTGCAAGGAATATGCAGCACAGTTGCAGAGAATATGCAGCACAGTTGCAGAGAATATGCAGCACAGTTGCAGAGAATATGCAGCACAGTTGCAGAGAATATGCAGCACAGTTGCAGAGAATATGCAGCACAGTTGCAAGGAATATGCAGCACAGTTGCAAGGAATATGCAGCACAGTTGCAAGGAATATGCAGCACAGTTGCAAGGAATATGCAGCACAGTTGCAAGGAATATGCAGCACAGTTGCAAGGAATATGCAGCACAGTTGCAAGGAATATGCAGCACAGTTGCAAGGAATATGCAGCACAGTTGCAAGGAATATGCAGCACAGTTGCAAGGAATATGCAGCACAGTTGCAAGGAATATGCAGCACAGTTGCAAGGAATATGCAGCACAGTTGCAGAGAATATGCAGCACAGTTGCAGAGAATATGCAGCACAGTTGCAGAGAATATGCAGCACAGTTGCAGAGAATATGCAGCACAGTTGCAGAGAATATGCAGCACAGTTGCAAGGAATATGCAGCACAGTTGCAAGGAATATGCAGCACAGTTGCAAGGAATATGCAGCACAGTTGCAAGGAATATGCAGCACAGTTGCAAGGAATATGCAGCACAGTTGCAGAGAATATGCAGCACAGTTGCAGAGAATATGCAGCACAGTTGCAAGGAATATGCAGCACAGTTGCAAGGAATATGCAGCACAGTTGCAAGGAATATGCAGCACAGTTGCAAGGAATATGCAGCACAGTTGCAAGGAATATGCAGCACAGTTGCAAGGAATATGCAGCACAGTTGCAAGGAATATGCAGCACAGTTGCAAGGAATATGCAGCACAGTTGCAAGGAATATGCAGCACAGTTGCAAGGAATATGCAGCACAGTTGCAGAGAATATGCAGCACAGTTGCAGAGAATATGCAGCACAGTTGCAGAGAATATGCAGCACAGTTGCAGAGAATATGCAGCACAGTTGCAAGGAATATGCAGCACAGTTGCAAGGAATATGCAGCACAGTTGCAAGGAATATGCAGCACAGTTGCAAGGAATATGCAGCACAGTTGCAAGGAATATGCAGCACAGTTGCAAGGAATATGCAGCACAGTTGCAAGGAATATGCAGCACAGTTGCAAGGAATATGCAGCACAGTTGCAAGGAATATGCAGCACAGTTGCAAGGAATATGCAGCACAGTTGCAAGGAATATGCAGCACAGTTGCAAGGAATATGCAGCACAGTTGCAAGGAATATGCAGCACAGTTGCAAGGAATATGCAGCACAGTTGCAAGGAATATGCAGCACAGTTGCAAGGAATATGCAGCACAGTTGCAAGGAATATGCAGCACAGTTGCAGAGAATATGCAGCACAGTTGCAGAGAATATGCAGCACAGTTGCAGAGAATATGCAGCACAGTTGCAAGGAATATGCAGCACAGTTGCAAGGAATATGCAGCACAGTTGCAAGGAATATGCAGCACAGTTGCAGAGAATATGCAGCACAGTTGCAGAGAATATGCAGCACAGTTGCAGAGAATATGCAGCACAGTTGCAGAGAATATGCAGCACAGTTGCAGAGAATATGCAGCACAGTTGCAGAGAATATGCAGCACAGTTGCAGAGAATATGCAGCACAGTTGCAGAGAATATGCAGCACAGTTGCAGAGAATATGCAGCACAGTTGCAGAGAATATGCAGCACAGTTGCAAGGAATATGCAGCACAGTTGCAAGGAATATGCAGCACAGTTGCAAGGAATATGCAGCACAGTTGCAAGGAATATGCAGCACAGTTGCAAGGAATATGCAGCACAGTTGCAAGGAATATGCAGCACAGTTGCAAGGAATATGCAGCACAGTTGCAAGGAATATGCAGCACAGTTGCAAGGAATATGCAGCACAGTTGCAAGGAATATGCAGCACAGTTGCAAGGAATATGCAGCACAGTTGCAAGGAATATGCAGCACAGTTGCAAGGAATATGCAGCACAGTTGCAAGGAATATGCAGCACAGTTGCAAGGAATATGCAGCACAGTTGCAAGGAATATGCAGCACAGTTGCAAGGAATATGCAGCACAGTTGCAAGGAATATGCAGCACAGTTGCAAGGAATATGCAGCACAGTTGCAAGGAATATGCAGCACAGTTGCAAGGAATATGCAGCACAGTTGCAAGGAATATGCAGCACAGTTGCAAGGAATATGCAGCACAGTTGCAAGGAATATGCAGCACAGTTGCAAGGAATATGCAGCACAGTTGCAAGGAATATGCAGCACAGTTGCAAGGAATATGCAGCACAGTTGCAAGGAATATGCAGCACAGTTGCAAGGAATATGCAGCACAGTTGCAAGGAATATGCAGCACAGTTGCAAGGAATATGCAGCACAGTTGCAAGGAATATGCAGCACAGTTGCAAGGAATATGCAGCACAGTTGCAAGGAATATGCAGCACAGTTGCAAGGAATATGCAGCACAGTTGCAAGGAATATGCAGCACAGTTGCAAGGAATATGCAGCACAGTTGCAAGGAATATGCAGCACAGTTGCAAGGAATATGCAGCACAGTTGCAGAGAATATGCAGCACAGTTGCAGAGAATATGCAGCACAGTTGCAGAGAATATGCAGCACAGTTGCAAGGAATATGCAGCACAGTTGCAGAGAATATGCAGCACAGTTGCAGAGAATATGCAGCACAGTTGCAGAGAATATGCAGCACAGTTGCAGAGAATATGCAGCACAGTTGCAGAGAATATGCAGCACAGTTGCAGAGAATATGCAGCACAGTTGCAGAGAATATGCAGCACAGTTGCAGAGAATATGCAGCACAGTTGCAGAGAATATGCAGCACAGTTGCAGAGAATATGCAGCACAGTTGCAGAGAATATGCAGCACAGTTGCAGAGAATATGCAGCACAGTTGCAGAGAATATGCAGCACAGTTGCAGAGAATATGCAGCACAGTTGCAGAGAATATGCAGCACAGTTGCAGAGAATATGCAGCACAGTTGCAAGGAATATGCAGCACAGTTGCAAGGAATATGCAGCACAGTTGCAGAGAATATGCAGCACAGTTGCAGAGAATATGCAGCACAGTTGCAGAGAATATGCAGCACAGTTGCAGAGAATATGCAGCACAGTTGCAGAGAATATGCAGCACAGTTGCAGAGAATATGCAGCACAGTTGCAGAGAATATGCAGCACAGTTGCAGAGAATATGCAGCACAGTTGCAGAGAATATGCAGCACAGTTGCAGAGAATATGCAGCACAGTTGCAGAGAATATGCAGCACAGTTGCAGAGAATATGCAGCACAGTTGCAGAGAATATGCAGCACAGTTGCAGAGAATATGCAGCACAGTTGCAGAGAATATGCAGCACAGTTGCAGAGAATATGCAGCACAGTTGCAGAGAATATGCAGCACAGTTGCAGAGAATATGCAGCACAGTTGCAGAGAATATGCAGCACAGTTGCAGAGAATATGCAGCACAGTTGCAGAGAATATGCAGCACAGTTGCAGAGAATATGCAGCACAGTTGCAGAGAATATGCAGCACAGTTGCAGAGAATATGCAGCACAGTTGCAGAGAATATGCAGCACAGTTGCAGAGAATATGCAGCACAGTTGCAGAGAATATGCAGCACAGTTGCAGAGAATATGCAGCACAGTTGCAGAGAATATGCAGCACAGTTGCAGAGAATATGCAGCACAGTTGCAAGGAATATGCAGCACAGTTGCAAGGAATATGCAGCACAGTTGCAAGGAATATGCAGCACAGTTGCAGAGAATATGCAGCACAGTTGCAGAGAATATGCAGCACAGTTGCAGAGAATATGCAGCACAGTTGCAGAGAATATGCAGCACAGTTGCAGAGAATATGCAGCACAGTTGCAGAGAATATGCAGCACAGTTGCAGAGAATATGCAGCACAGTTGCAGAGAATATGCAGCACAGTTGCAAGGAATATGCAGCACAGTTGCAAGGAATATGCAGCACAGTTGCAGAGAATATGCAGCACAGTTGCAGAGAATATGCAGCACAGTTGCAGAGAATATGCAGCACAGTTGCAGAGAATATGCAGCACAGTTGCAGAGAATATGCAGCACAGTTGCAGAGAATATGCAGCACAGTTGCAGAGAATATGCAGCACAGTTGCAGAGAATATGCAGCACAGTTGCAGAGAATATGCAGCACAGTTGCAGAGAATATGCAGCACAGTTGCAGAGAATATGCAGCACAGTTGCAGAGAATATGCAGCACAGTTGCAGAGAATATGCAGCACAGTTGCAGAGAATATGCAGCACAGTTGCAGAGAATATGCAGCACAGTTGCAGAGAATATGCAGCACAGTTGCAGAGAATATGCAGCACAGTTGCAGAGAATATGCAGCACAGTTGCAGAGAATATGCAGCACAGTTGCAGAGAATATGCAGCACAGTTGCAGAGAATATGCAGCACAGTTGCAGAGAATATGCAGCACAGTTGCAGAGAATATGCAGCACAGTTGCAGAGAATATGCAGCACAGTTGCAGAGAATATGCAGCACAGTTGCAGAGAATATGCAGCACAGTTGCAGAGAATATGCAGCACAGTTGCAGAGAATATGCAGCACAGTTGCAGAGAATATGCAGCACAGTTGCAGAGAATATGCAGCACAGTTGCAGAGAATATGCAGCACAGTTGCAGAGAATATGCAGCACAGTTGCAGAGAATATGCAGCACAGTTGCAGAGAATATGCAGCACAGTTGCAGAGAATATGCAGCACAGTTGCAGAGAATATGCAGCACAGTTGCAGAGAATATGCAGCACAGTTGCAGAGAATATGCAGCACAGTTGCAGAGAATATGCAGCACAGTTGCAGAGAATATGCAGCACAGTTGCAGAGAATATGCAGCACAGTTGCAGAGAATATGCAGCACAGTTGCAGAGAATATGCAGCACAGTTGCAGAGAATATGCAGCACAGTTGCAAGGAATATGCAGCACAGTTGCAGAGAATATGCAGCACAGTTGCAGAGAATATGCAGCACAGTTGCAGAGAATATGCAGCACAGTTGCAGAGAATATGCAGCACAGTTGCAAGGAATATGCAGCACAGTTGCAGAGAATATGCAGCACAGTTGCAGAGAATATGCAGCACAGTTGCAAGGAATATGCAGCACAGTTGCAGAGAATATGCAGCACAGTTGCAGAGAATATGCAGCACAGTTGCAGAGAATATGCAGCACAGTTGCAGAGAATATGCAGCACAGTTGCAGAGAATATGCAGCACAGTTGCAGAGAATATGCAGCACAGTTGCAGAGAATATGCAGCACAGTTGCAAGGAATATGCAGCACAGTTGCAAGGAATATGCAGCACAGTTGCAGAGAATATGCAGCACAGTTGCAGAGAATATGCAGCACAGTTGCAGAGAATATGCAGCACAGTTGCAAGGAATATGCAGCACAGTTGCAAGGAATATGCAGCACAGTTGCAGAGAATATGCAGCACAGTTGCAGAGAATATGCAGCACAGTTGCAAGGAATATGCAGCACAGTTGCAGAGAATATGCAGCACAGTTGAGGAAGTTACTCCGCGATGGCAGAGACAACGGAAACGCAATAATAGGCCATGATTTCTTGTAATTGCATGGAAGTCAGAAGCACATGGCTCAAACCAAAACCCCCTCCTCCCCACCAACTTGCCCCCCCCTCCCTCTCCGCCCCCCTCCTTCCCCGTCCTTTCCCCCTCCTGCCCCCGCTTGATTAACCTTGTAAGCTGCAGCCCTCTCCTTCCCCTCATCCTCCTCTCCCTCACTCTCCTCCCCGCTGCTGCCGCCTTTCCCCTCCCGGTCATAAAAGACAAGAGTCTCCACTGGCGTGCGTCCGGGCGGCAGCTCGGCGATCCGTGAGATGTCGCTTTGGCCGTGCAGAACGAGGGCGAGGGAGCGCGGGATGGGGGTGGCAGTCATGGTGAGGGTGTGGGGCTCCGAGAGGAGCGGGAGGGCGGAGGAGGAGGAGGAGGGGGAGAAAGCTTCGTTTCTGGAATCAGAAGAGTCTTCTGTGTCGCTGCTGTCGCTGGCTTCCTGCTGCTGCCGAATACTGAGAAGAGCATCCAGTCCCTGCAGGGGTCACCACAGCAGGGGAGGGGGGAAGGGTGGGAGAGATGGGATGTGGGGACGGGTGGGAGAGATGGGATGGGGGGATGGGTGGGAGAGATGGGATGGGGGGATGGGTGGGAGAGATGGGATGGGGGGATGGGTGGGAGAGATGGGATGGGGGGATGGGTGAGGTGTGGCAGCAAGGGCATCGGTGGGTGTGGCCGTGAAGCACGAGAGCGAGGGAGCGGGGGAGGGGGGTGGCAGTCATGGTGAGCGTGTGAGGCCCCGAGAGCGGCGGGAGAGCGGAAAAGGAAGATCTGTTTCCAGAGTCCATCCAGGCTACTGACTTTGGAAACAGG
This sequence comes from Closterium sp. Yama58-4, assembly GCA_947470075.1. Taxonomy (NCBI): domain Eukaryota; kingdom Viridiplantae; phylum Streptophyta; class Zygnematophyceae; order Desmidiales; family Closteriaceae; genus Closterium; species Closterium sp. Yama58-4. Next base: position 147,025 of record CANIUD010000825.1, on the reverse strand, counting down.
TACTAAAAATTAGTGCCCTTGTGTATCGCTGCTGTCGCTGGCTTCCCGCTGCTGTCCAAGTGCATCACGGCGGTGGTGCTCATCACGGCGGTGGTGCTCATCACGGCGGTGGTGCTCGCCCACAACAGCCAGCCCCATGCGGTGGAAGGCAGTCAGGCGGGCAGGCAGGCAGGCCGGCAGGCAGGCAGGCAGGTAGGCCGGCAGGCAGGCAAGCAGGCAGGCAGGCAGGCCGGCAGGCAGGCAGGCAGGCAGGCAGGCAGGCAGGCAGGCAGGCAGGCAGGCAGGCAGGCAGGCAGGCAGGCAGGCAGGCAGGCAGGCAGGCAGGCAGGCAGTCAGGCAGGCAGGCAGGCAGGCAGGCAGGCAGGCAGGCAGGCAGGCAGGCAGGCAGGCAGGCAGGCAGGCAGGCAGGCAGGCAGGCAGGCAGGCAGGCAGGCAGGCAGGCAGGCAGGCAGGCAGGCAGGCAGACGCACAGGTCCAAGGTTGGAGCAAGTGACATACTAATCCATTTATCTGACATACTAATCCATTTATCTGACATACTAATCCATTTATCTGACATACTAATCCATTTATCTGACATACTAATCCATTTATCTGACATACTAATCCATTTATCTGACTCTCACACCACGCCCTCCCACCTTCTCATGCAGCTTGGCTCGCTGCTTGCTGCTCGTCCCCAATGGCCAGCACCAGGCGGTGGCAGGCCGGCAGACAGACAGACAAACAGAAGGAGATAGAGAGAGAGACATACAAACACCCTAACCAACGCCCTCACTCTCTCCCACCTTCTCGTGCAGCCTGGCTCGCTGCTTCACCCCAAAGCGGTGCTGCTCGTCCACGATGGCCAACCCCAGGCGATGAAAAGCCGTGGCTCTGGCAATGAGCGCATGCGTGCCGATAATAATATCCACCCTGCCCTCCTTGATGTCCTGTTAGAGAGAGAGTAGGCGCACTGGAGTATGAGTGAGCAGGACACAAGCAGGGTGAGTGCACAGAGCAACTGAACTGAAGCGAGGGGGGAAATCGAAGGGTGAGTGTGGAAAGCTGTTGAGGCGGTGCAAGGCCATGGCCTGTGGCCCTGGTCGCCCAACAGCTTATAAATCGCGTTAGGATATTCTAAAAATTGTCTCTCACGACGATTCACTGATCAGCTGCAGTGCCTTGAAGCGTTTCACTGTTGCAATCACCAGGCCTTGGTTACCTAGTTACCTGATTACCTACCTCGTTACCTGGTTAGCTGTTTACCTTCCAACACCAACTAATCCCACTCACCAGCCGCAGTGCCTTGGCGCGCTTCACACTCGCAGTCAGCAGGCAAACTTTCGGGCGGCGGGCGGGCGGCAGCGCTTGGAGCAACTGCTCAAACCGTGCCACGTGCTGCTGGGCGAGGAACTGAGTGGGAGCCATCACGGCTACCTGATACCCATGCGCCACTGCCTCTATGCATGCCAACAGCGCCACTACAGTCTTCCCACACCCCACATCCCCCTGCAGCAGCCTCGACATGGGCACCGGCCAGTTCATGTCGGAGATTATTTCCCGGGCAGCCTGCATCTGCCCGGCGGTGAGCGTGTAGGGCAGGCTGGAAAGAATTTCTTGTGTGAGTGGGGACCACTGGTCAACCGTCAGATCTCTGCGGTTCCAGTTGATGGCCCCTTCTCCGCCTCCGGAGGCCGCTGCTGCTGCGGCTGCGGCTGCAGATGCCAGGTGGCCGAGTTTGATTCGCCGGCTCTGCAGCAGGATGCGGAGCTGGTAGAAGAAGAACTCGTCAAAGACGATGCGGCGCCGGGCGAGGGGAACGAGAGAGCGGTCGGACGGGCAGTGGATGGTGGCGAGGGCGAGGGGGAGGGGGAGGAGGTTGTAGCGCGCACGGAGGGCGGGGGGATGGTATTCCAAATCTGGAGGGATGAGCTTGATTAGACTGGGGTTCGGGGGGGGGAGAGGGAAGTGAGGGGGTGGGGGGGGGGTAAGTGGGGAAGGCAATAGAGGTTGGTAGAAGAAGAATCTCACAAAGACAATGCGGCGCCGGGCCAGGGGAACGAGAGAGCGATCACGCGGGCAGTGGATGGTGGTGAGGGCGCGGGGGAGTGGGAGGAGGTTGTAGCGCGTGCGGAGGGCGGGGGGATGATAGTCCATGTCTGGAGGGATGAGCTCGATTAGACTGTGGTTGGAGGGGGAAGAGGGGGGAAGGGAGTAAGTGGGGGGTTGAGCACACCAGTACCGCATCATCCCCCGCCTATACCCACTGCATGCACACCCACCACCACCAGCAGCGCTATTGAGAATCGCTTTTGAGAATTCTCAAAAGCCACTGCATGCACACCCACCAGCAGTGCTATTGTGATAAAAAGGCCCACCATTCCAGGATGACACGCAGGGTGGGGGGCACTATGTCCTTAGGTGGCTGGCTGGCCGGTTACACTTCCACAGCGCCCTTCCCCGCCCCCTCCAAACCCAGTTCCGCCGCACCTTTCTAGGATGCGCGCAGGGTGGGAGGGTCCATGTCCTTGGTAGTAGCTGAATACACCGGCAGAACGCCCTCCCCTCTGCTGCCATTCCCCATGCACGCCCAGCAGCAGCACTATGCGATGGATCAGCTAGACCAGTCGCACCTTTCCAGGATGACGTGCAGGGAGAGAGGGTCCACGTCCTTCCTGGCTGAATACCCCAGCACAGCACCCTCCCCCGCCCACCCACACCCACTGCATGCACGACTGGCTCACACAAGCTACATGCAGACCCAGCAGCAGCAGCCCCACCTTTCTAGGATGACGCGCAACAAGAGAGGGTCCACGTCCTTCCTGGCTGAATACACCGGCACAGCGCCCTCCCCTCTGCTACCACCTCCATCCACCTTCACAATGTCGCTATTCATGTCCAGCTCAAACGTCCCATCGCCCTGCACAACCCTCACCTGCAGGGCGCAAGGGCAAGGGGTAAGAATTGTCGGACACAATAGTAGGTTCTGACACGGCACATGGCCTCCCTCCCCTCTGCTACGACCTGCATCCACCCTCACAATGTCGCTATTCATGTCCAGCTCAAACGTCCCGTCGCCCTGCACAGCCCTCACTTGAGGGGTGAAGGGAGGGAAAAAAGAGAGGGGGGATGAGGAGGAGCAGATAGAAATGAGGCTCCCTGCTTTTTGCTGTTCGTGTCCAGCACGAACGTCCCATCCCATCGCCCTGCACAGCCCTCACCTGAGGAGGGAATAGGTGCTGGGAATAGGCACAGCCGCACAGGGCCACCATCTCCTCTGCTGCCATCTGCTGGCCTTGGGGAAGTCGAAGTAAAGAGCTGTCCGACCCCAGCTCCCAGCGCGGAACTGCTTCGCTGTCACCATGAACCCACCTGCCCCCACCTGCCCCCACCTGCCCCCACCTGCCCCCACCTGCCCCTACCCCGTGCCCCCACCTTCCCCCACCTTCCCCTACCCTCGTGCCCCCACTTGCCCCCACCTGCCCCTACCCTCGTGCCCCCAGCTCAGGAACCAGGTCGCACATGGCTGGTGAAAGAGACGAGGCAGCCCTTAGGGCAGGCGGAGTCAAGATATTTCCCACCCCAGCCCCCCGCGCGGAACTGCTTCGCTGTCACCACGAACCCACCTGCCCCCACCGCCACGCCCCCGTGCCCTCATGCACCAGGTCACACCTGGCCAGTTAAGCCCCACCCCACCCACGACGCACCTGGCCAGTTAAGCCCCACCCCACCCACGACGCACCTGGCCAGTTAAGCCCCCCCACCCACCACGCACCTGGCCAGTGACAGAGACGAGGCAGCCCCTGGGGTAGGCGGAGTACAGAGCTTTCTGACCCCAGCTTCCAGCGCGGAACTGCTTTGCTGTCACCACGAACCCGCCACCGCTGTTGCCACTGCTGCCACTACTGCTGGTAGATCCAGGGACGCTGAATCTGGGTCCGCTGGCTGTGGTTGCGGCGCTGTCAGGTGGGTTGCAGCGGATTCGGAGCAGGGCTACCGCACACGACCCAACACTGACTGGGTTTACACTGCGGAGTGGATGGATGTGGAGAGGTGCAGATGGGTGTGGAGAGGTGCAAAGTGGGGAGGTGCAGATGGGCACACAGAGACACATGGAAAAGACGCCGGAGAGGGGCAATGCATCCAGGGATGCATGTGATGCAGCGAATGACGATGGATGCATGTGATGCAGCGAATGACGATGGATGCATGTGATGCAGCGAATGACGATGGATGCATGTGATGCAGCGAATGACGATGGATGCATGTGATGCAGCGAATGACGATGGATGCATGTGATGCAGCGAATGACGATGGATGCATGTGATGCAGCGAATGACGATGGATGCATGTGATGCAGCGAATGACGATGGATGCATGTGATGCAGCGAATGACGATGGATGCATGTGATGCAGCGAATGACGATGGATGCATGTGATGCAGCGAATGACGATGGATGCATGTGATGCAGCGAATGACGATGGATGCATGTGATGCAGCGAATGACGATGGATGCATGTGATGCAGCGAATGACGATGGATGCATGTGATGCAGCGGATGGCGATGGATGCATGTGATGCAGCGAATGACGATGGATGCATGTGATGCAGCGAATGACGATGGATGCATGTGATGCAGCGAATGACGATGGATGCATGTGATGCAGCGAATGACGATGGATGCATGTGATGCAGCGAATGACGATGGATGCATGTGATGCAGCGAATGACGATGGATGCATGTGATGCAGCGAATGACGATGGATGCATGTGATGCAGCGAATGACGATGGATGCATGTGATGCAGCGAATGACGATGGATGCATGTGATGCAGCGGATGGCGATGGATGCATGTGATGCAGCGAATGACGATGGATGCATGTGATGCAGCGAATGACGATGGATGCATGTGATGCAGCGAATGACGATGGATGCATAAGGAAGGTAAGGCTCCAGAGGACTCACATCAAAGATCCTCTTAAACAGAGCAATCAACATGTCCCGCACAGCACATTAAAGATTCTCTTAAACTCGGTCTCTTTGAGTTGACTCAAAACACTCATACTCAAACAGGCTTGTCACTTGGTCTCAGTTCTACACAACCACATTGCAACCATCCAACCACTGCCCCACCCATCCCAACCGCTCACCTGACATTCTCCACCACACCAACAGCAGCCACCTGCCCGTCCCGCATCACATCCTCTCTGCTACGAGTGAGATCCCGATATGAGTGAGGGTAGTGCTCCAGCAGGTGCCGCACCGTCCACATCCCCGCCTTCTCCAGCTTCTCCCGCTGCCCAGGCGTCAGCACACCCCCGCTCCGCCGAGCCAGGCTCCTCAGAGGGGTTTCCAGCCAGCTCACGTGCTCCTCTGCTGCTGCTGCCGTGCCTGCGCGTGAGGCTGGTGCTTCAGCTGCTCCGTCTGCGCTCCCTAGTGTAGAGTCCAGCCATGCGATCTCTGCTGCGGCATGATCTGCTGCATCTTCAACCGCCGCTGCATCCCCACCCACCACTACGTCTGCCGTGCTACTACCTAACGGCATGACCAGCCCTTCCAACGGCATGACCGGCCCTTCTTCTGCATTCTCTACATGTGAGGCGGAACTCGAGCCTGGGGTATCCCAAGCCACCGCTCCATCCTGCCTCCCTCCACTGGCTTCTATTGTCTTCTTTCGTCGTCCCCTCTTTGCCTTGCCAGTGGCTGCAACCATGCTGTCTGTCCCCCATGCTTCCACAACTGCCATCGCAACATCACTCTGCTCATCCTCTTCCTCTTCTCCCAATGCGTCACTCCCTTCTGGCCTCTTCCTCCTCCTCCTCCTCCTCCTCCTCTTCCTCCTCCTCCTCTTCCTCCTCTTCCTCCTCTTCCTCGCTGCATACCACATCCAAATCTGTAAACTCTCCTTCTTCCTCTTCTCCTTCCTCTTCCTCCACCTCCTCTTTATCCTCCCCTCCTTCTACCCAATCAGCGTCCTCTAAACCAACCCCTGCAAACTCCCTCAAACCACTCAAACCTCCACCTTCCTCTCCCATCCCCTCCTCTCCTCCCTGCACCACATCCACAACTCCTGGACCTCCTTCCCGAGCCTCCGCTCCAACCGCATCTCGAACCAGGCTCGGCAGCTTCAGCTCCGGCCGGCCCTCGAAGCAGACCGAGGCAAACTGTGTCTGGCGCCACCGAGCCAGCAGGGCAGCCACGGCAGGATGAACCGCGGAATCAGGTTCGGAATGACGACCCACCCTGTGACCCTCTCTCAAGGACGACCACTCTACCTGCTGTGCTGACACGTGGCCTGCTGCCTGCACCACACTGCTGGCTCGAATTACATCCTGCCTCACAGTGGTGGTGGAGACCAGCGGTGCTTCTTGTTCTATTTCACTCGACTCAAAAACACTGCTGGCTTGGATTATGGCCTGCCTCCCAGTGAAGTATCGAGGTGCTTCTTGTTGAATGCCATTGCCACGAAGATTCCAAGGGGACCATGGGCTGTGTGTGTCTGCAGGCCAGGAGGGAGCAGACGGTGCTTGTGCTTGTGGGTGGGAAAGGGGAGGACTGGGAGGGTTAGAAAGAGACGTGGGATGAGCAGAAGAAGAAGGGAGAGACGCAGGGGCAGAAGAGGAAGGAGGTGCGGAAGGCGGGACTGGAGGGTGAAAGGACGGATGAGGAGGAGTGGCAGAGGCGGCGGACGTGGTGGGGGGAGTGATGCTGGCGGGTGTGGTAGCACGGGCAAGAGCGGCAGCAGCACGCATGGCAGCAGCACGCAGATGCCACTCCGAACGCACTGCAGCAGAAGCAGCAGACGGAGCAGAAGAATTAGAACGGGCAGAATGGGCAGGATCGGCAGCAGGAGCAGACGAAGAGGAAAGGGAGGTGGGAGTTGACTGGGAGCGCTGCGGGGAGTGCGGTTTGGCCCCTGTTTGGCTCCGGTGTGGCTCCACATTGGAGTGAGAGGGACCAAACGGAGTGCCTGCTGCTGACTGCTGCTCTGACGAATGGGAGGTTCGGGACTGAGTGGGGCCAGTCTCAAAAGGCAAGCTGGCTCCAGTTTCACTCCCGTTCGGCTCCTCCACAGCAGTGTTTTTACTGGAATGAGCAGCACCGAACCGCTGCTGCACTGAAGAGTGTGCTTCGCCTGATGCCCCCAACTCTGATTCCCTAGGGCCCTTCCGGTCCTCTCCCACTCTGTCACTCTGCATACCTCCTCCTCGCCACACCGCCCCTCTGGGCTCATCATGCCGTGCTGTGTGTGCTTGCCTGCGCCACACTTCCCCAGCTGCTCCTGATGGTCGTGCTGCTGGCGATGGTGATGGCGGTGCTGGTGCTGATGCTGCTGGTATTATTGGTGACGCTGCTGCTGCTGGGGATGCTATTGGTGCGGCTCGTGCCGCAGCTTGCCGAGCCTCTATCCTGGCGCTGGAAGCTGACGTGGGAGGAGACGTGTGGGCTGGATGTGGTGGGGCTTGGGAAAGGAGAGAGTAGGAAGGAGAGTGCTGCCACTGGGGTGATTGTGGGGATGGGGATGGGGATGGGGATGGGGATGGGGATGGGGATGGGGATGGGGATGGGGATGGGGATGGGGATGGGGATGGGGATGGGGATGGGGATGGGGATGGGGATGGGGATGGGGATGGGGATGGGGATGGGGATGGGATGGGCATGGAAGGTGATGGTAGTGGTGCTTGAAGCAGCGAGGAAAGGAATTCGCCTGTTGCTTTGTTCGTCATCTCCTCCCTCGCACGCTCCATGCTCTCGCCTCCGCTATGCCCCACCATCTCCTCACCCTCCCATCCCACTGCCTCCACAGTGGCCCTCTGGTGCTCCAGCACATGCTGCGTGTTTTGAGTCAACTCACAACTCATGCTCTCCTCTCTGCTATGCTCCCAACTCTCCTCACTCTCCAATCCTCGCATCGCTTCATCAACAGCCCTGTGGTGCTCCAACAGATGCTGTGTGCTTTCAGTCAACTCAAAACTCACGCTCTCCTCTCCCCCACCGCCATGCCCCCAACTCTCCAATCCTCGCATCGCCTCATGAACGGCCGTGTAGTGCTCCAGCAGATGCTGCGTGTTTTGAGTCAACTCAAAGCTCATGCTCTTCTCTCTGCTATGCCTCAAATTCCCCTCACTCTTCAATCCTTGCATCGCTTCATAAACGGCTGAGTAGTGCTCCAGCAGGTGCTGCGTGTCCGAGTACCCAAGAGCCCGTGAGATCTGCCATTGCAAGATTGCGCAAGGGAGCGAGGGAAGAACGGGCAGCGGATTTGCGACAACTGTAAGCGGCTGTTCGCTGACAGAAAATGTCGTGGATCACTCTTGAGGGTGCAGTGTGAGATTAAGTCATCTCATGGCATAATAACATGTAAATTCAAACAGCAGGCAGATCTCACCGGTTCCAGGCGCTGCCTGCGCACGTCACGTGGCAGAATGTCGTAGTTCACTCCGGCCCATCCCACCACCTGCTGCACTTCCAGCGAGGCACTCAGCTGCTGACGTGTCATCCTCTCGTGCACCGACTCAAGGTACTGGTGAAAGCTGATTGGTTATTAGGAAAGGGAGCAAATAGGGTGAGCAGGAGGGATGGATGGAAAGAGAGCAGAGCAGCGGACATGGTGTCTGCAATCCAGTTTGACTCACACTTGACTCATCCCGGTGGGAAAGTGTGGAGCTTCACTTCACCAAGCTTGACCTGACTCACTCACACGCACACCTGATTCAAGCTTGGTTCAATCAACCTCGAAGCAAGCTTGATTCGACCGTGATAGAAACTTGATCCAGACTTGTTGTGAAATTGACTCTCCTTCTCATGCTCTGCATCTTTCAAAGAGCATCTCTGGGCGAGGCCTCACCTGCTCCTCTCGCCTTGGGCATTCGAGAAATTTGTAGCGGCTTCATACGCCACAGCCTGAACGAGCTTACTCATATCAAACACCGTTGCATCTGCTGTTGCCTCCGCTCCCCCCTTCTGCTCTTGCTGCTCTCCTTGCCCTTGCCGCTGCTTCTTCAGCTGCTGCTGCTTCTGCTGCGGTTGCCAGGGCTGCTGCTGCTCCCCCTTCCATGTTTGGGACAGCTCAGAGGGATCATGAATGCCCTGCTGCTGTGCCACCAAAGCTGCCTCAGCCACACGTGGTGTTTGAGTCGATTCAAAAGGCTGGACTGCACTTGCTGGTGCGTGGGTCCACTGAAAAACCTCTTCAGGGTCGGTGTCGTGCAGACCACTCATCGCTTCATCCACTGCTGCCTGATGCTTGTCCAATGCAGGTGGCTTTTGAGAATTCTCAAACGCCCCCGTAGCTGCCTCTGCTGCATGTGTTGTTTGAGTCGATTCAAAAGGCTGGACTGGACCAATCGGCGCTTCCGCCACCGCCGCCTGATGCTTGTCCGATGCTCTATCATCGATCACCAGTGCTTGAGCCTCCTCTTCCCAAACAATCAGCTCTAATGGTCTCTGCTTTATCACCGCCACTTGGTGTTCTCCCAATCCTGTCTGCTCTATCACCGCTGCGTGAGGCTCCTCCAATTCTCTCTGCTCTATGATCGCTGCTTTTGCCCCCTCCTTCCAAACAGTCACCTCTGCTTTCTGCCCAACAACCACTGCTTTTACCTCCTCCTTCCAAACAGCCACCTCTGAAGCTTTCTGCCCAGCAGCCACTGCTTGTGCCCCCCCCTTCCAAACACTCAACTCTGAATCTTTCCGTCTAACCACCACTGCTTGTGCCTCCTCCTTCCAAACACTCAACTCTGAATCTTTCCGTCTAACCACCACTGCTTTTGATTCCTCCTTCCAAACAGTCACCTCTGATGCGCCTTGCCCTGCCATCACTGCTCGTCCCTTCTCTTTCCAAACACTCAACTCCGATGCTTTCTGCCCAGGAACCACTGCCTGTGCCTCCTCTTTCCAAGCGATCAACTCTGAAGCTCGACTGCCCTCAATTAAGCTACTTCTGCTACTCTCTTCGCTCACATCCGCTACTGTCACCTCCTCAACTGTCCGCTCCACACTCACGTTCCCAATAGTCACTCCATCAACTGTCTTCTCTGTACCCACGTCCCCTATACTCACACCTGCAACTGTCGCTTCTGCTCTCACGTCCCCTACAGTCACCTCTTCTGCACTCACGTCCCCTACAGTCACCTCTTCTGCATTCCCCCAAGACAACTCCTCCTTCTTAGCAGCCCTGCCTCGACCCAAGGCCCACGCCACAGTGCCATTCCTTCTAGAGTTACAACTCCAGCTCGATTCCACCTGTCTTCCCTGCATGCTGCAGGCAAGCAGCACAGGAAAAGGCCTTCCCGCCATCGCAGCTGCAGCAACGGCCCCTCTACCTTGTGATGCTCCCCTCACTACAGCTGCGCCTCTAGCTCCCCGTGCCCTTTCCGCTGCTCCACTTGCTCCGGCCCTTTCCAAAAGCACACCCGAGCGAGCATGATGTAAAGGAATCAAGCACCCAGCCAGGGGTGGCACAATGGGGCTGTTAAACCCTAGCCCTGTGAACCTAGGAGACAGAGAGTTCATGCGGCTGTGGCTGTGGCTGCTGCAGCAGGAGGTGGTTCGAGGTAAGGAGTTAAGTGTTGGCGTGGTGCGGTTGGCAGGGTGGAAGGTTGGAGTGGCGGAGCAGGTTTGGGTTTTGAATCTAAGAGGGGCTGATTGGCTGACTGGTGTAGACGCTGAAGCCATTTCGGAGGAGCAGCAGCCGGTTGGAATACGTAAGCAGCAGCGGGTTGAGAGGTGTGAGCAGCAGCGGGTTGAGAGGTGTGAGCAGCCTGGAGAAAGTTGTGAGTACCTGGCACATGCAGATGCAGTCAGCAGCACGAAAACAGGCGTGCCGCGTGCAGAATGAGAGACAGCAGCAGCTGCAGCGAAGGAGGAATGCCCACCACTGCCAGCAGCTATGGCACCATTTGCTCTCAGACAAACCGCCCGGGCAGCAGTAGCAGCCCCTCGGCAGACCAAGGCATGTTTGAGACCAAGGTGCAGCTGCCACTGCATGTGCACACACACAGTGCACAGTGAACAGAGAACGTGTGCAGTGCTCAGTGCGCACAGCACACACCACAGACCACAAGACGGCTTGCCTCAGCTTCCAAACCGGGTTTTACCTGGCGGACCTGATCGACCTGGTCGACCCCTCTGACCAGACAGCCCTGCTTGACCCCGTTGACCAGACAGACCTGGTTGACCCCGTTGACTCTCCTGATCTGCTGTGCTATTCAGCCTCTGGTCTGGGCTGAACAGCACGACACCTGGTTGACCCCGTTGACCTGATGGACCTGGTTGACCCCGTTGACCTGATGGACCTAGTTGACCCCCTAACGGACCAGTGAGAGCAGGTGGGGGTGTATGGCACGCTATTGCTGGCAGCTGGGGTTTGCATGTGGCTTGGGGGGAGTTGCCTTGAGAAAGGTGTACGGCTCTGTTGGTTCGGACCTGCTCTCATGTGAAGCAGGATGGGGGGAATGTTTGAGGAGGGGTGTAAGAGACATTGGGGGCAAGCCGTGTGAATAAAGACAATGGAAGACCAAGGATGGGAAAGTGAGGCAAATCTGAGCATGCAACAGCTGACAGCGTGAATACTATGGAAATATACGAAATTGTTGCTAGAAATCAATACCCTGCAGCATCACCGTGCCCTCGTACCCTGGTTTGGAGCGGATGCACTGAAAGAAGAGCTGGAGAGGCTTCTTGACGTTAGAGCTCCAATTGCCCTCGAATAGACCCTGATCAATGGCCAGGAGGGCCGGTGTGATGAGGAGAGGAGGGACGAGGAGGGGAGAGAGGAATGAGGCCATGCCAGGATGGCTGCTTCCAGCAACGAGAAGAGGGACGATAACGAAGGGATAATGTCAATCCCGGGTCGATAAGGAGGATGCCATGCCTGGATGACGTCCTCCAGGAGCTACTAAGGAAAGGAAAGGACAATAACGAAGGTACGTTATCAATAACGGGTTGATAAGGAGGAGGTCGTGCCTGGATGACGTCTTCCAGACGATCGTTGCAGCGGTGGGGACCCACCCCGCCAGAATGAGTGGGATCAGGCGAACGGCTGCGATCTGACGGCTGGCTAGAAACGGACGGCTCAGACGGCATAGCGGCTGAACCACGAGGTGCGAACCCCCTGACAAATCTAAAGAGCAGGCTGGCGAATGGAGAGAAGAACTCTGAGAGACACGAGGTGGTGGCAACGGACAAATTTGTGCTGGGAAGTAACAAAAACGGCAAATGTATTCTGTGAACTGGTGAATGGAGACCGCGAAACGACGAAGCTGAGAGATCTGAAAGCTTATCTTTTACGGAGTAATAACGGCTACTTTGAGGCTTCTTTGAGATAAGCTTATCTTTCTGTGACTTTGAGACTTTGAGGCTACTTTGAGGCTTATCTTTGAGGAAACTGAAGACACCGAAATGTTAGACCGCGCACACACTCCCAGCACTTGAGCGAAGCGCGCTTTCCGCAAACGTGCTTCAGTATTCTTCCTGGAATCGTAGGTCTGGCAAGTAAGCACCAGCGTCAGAAGGAAGACATTTTTCAAGGTTCAAACATGACTGCTCCATCTAGGCGCGGGATGAGTGTTCATCGTAATAAGATGAAATAACAGCTTTAGCTAGAATCTTAGAGAGAAATTGTTAGCAGATAGAAAAAACAAGCTGGGAATTATCAACCGTTGATCACAGTCCATAATGATATTTTATTTGGTCCATTCTTAACAAAAATCGGAAAAAAAAAACATTTAGGTCATTTTTGTAAACATTTATATTGTGTGCAAAAAATATTGTTATTGATTCACGATTCAATAGAACTCGTTTTCAAAGCATCACAAGCCATAGGATAAAAAAAATACTGTAATATTTGCTGGAAGAAAATGAATCTATGGTTTTTTGTAAAGTAGCAGTTGATCTCATTACATAACGACTTTGATATGTTCTGTACGTGCTATCGTTATGAGTTCGTTATCCAGTTTCCACGAAACCAGACTATTTGACCGTTGAGCGTCATCAACAGATGCGGATCTCTCGGTTCAGCATGTCACAACCGTTCGATTAAACTGCTAAATACATCAACGGACGGATACAATGGGCCTGTGATGTGATATGATGCCAACAACCAGCCACATTGCTTCTCCTCCACGCGTTCGGCGGCGGCGGCACATGGCGGAGGGGTATTGAGATGAAAGGGAGATGAGAAGAGAAGAAGAGATGGGTGGTGTGCAATGCAATGCAATACCGTACTGTATCTGCCTGCCTGCACCAAGCTGCAACTGTGGTATATAGTAACAACGATAGGGCCACGAACTTCATCAAATGAGAGTTTGATCAGCCCAAGACCACCACAACTTGGAGTTTCTAGCAGCAAAACTTTGCAGTTGTGAGGAAAAAACCAGTGCATATCATTGATCGCCGTAATAGTCTTCGATCTAATTGTGTCACTTTCGTTGGGAGCCATAGCTCGGGAGGTCTCTCACGGGTCGGATCTGATTCGAATGCGCTGTTTCGCATTCCGCAGTTCCCGTTATTTTTAGTAAATTGTGAAGTCATCTCACAGTTGCGCTTAGTGCATCCAACCATGTGCGATGCGCCACACTGTGGCAAGCACTGACGATCATTCCGCATTGCTTCCGATCGCCGCGTTTGGCGGCTCCAATCAAGATGAAAGAGGATGGCCAATCAGAATCCGAAGAAGGAGAGTTTGTCGCTCCAGACGATCCGAATGTCGCTAATTCAGCCAGCTCGTTGCCACGTGGCAACGATTTAGACAACTCCGCAGTGTTACTCACGAAAGAGCAGCAAGATCCGACAGCTGAAAGATCCGCGATAAGAGAAGGATCGGATTACGAAACGCAGATCTCTCCTGCTCCTAGAAACGCGAAGAATCAGGAAAGGCCGGATCAGGCAGACAGAACGAGAGACGCGGGATCGAAGCCAGACAGGCACGAAAAAGTGGAAAGTGATTTTGGATCTGTGCTCGCAGTTCCAGGAGTTGATTTGGAGGAGGATGAAGATGCGATGTTCAGCGAAGTTGCCAAGCTATGGGCCGGGCACACGTCCGCGCATGCACCCGCGCACGGATCTAGTCGACCTTCGACCAGTTTTCCCGCCTCGTCCGGCCATCCAGCCGGTCTCGCAGGTGATCCAGTCGCAGGATGGTCGCACGGGTTTGGGTCGCACGGGCGTGGATCGCACAGTCGTGGATCGCACGGTCGTGGGTCGCACGGGCGTGGGTCGCACGGGCACCATCAGAGGGGACACGGGCGGCTGATGACCGACGCGCTTGGTGAGATGGCAGGGATCGGCGCGGGGAGCGGGTCCCCTGTGAAGCCCCGTGGGTGGACCATGACGTCACATCCTAATGATCATGATGCTCACGCCGATGCAGATGCTCATGCTGCTGCTGACAGTAAAGGTGATGCTGATGGCGGTCCTGCTGGTTATGGCGACGATGGTGGGATTGACGGCTTGGGGTATAAGAGAGCCAAGCACCATCATCAGCATCATCAGCCCCTCCATCCTCGCCAGCAGCACCTGCACTCCGAACCTCGAGCTCATACACATGCCCATCCGCATGCCCATGCCCATTCCCACGGCAATCATCCGCATCACCCCCACCATCATCCCCATCACCACGCGCACCACCACCGGAGCCGGCACCACCACAAGGGCAAGGCGCACGAAGGCGGCAAGGCAGGAGTTACCGCTGCCGCTGCTGCTATGCGTTCGGGCGGCGCTGGTAGCATGGCTGATGCTGCTGTAGCTGCCACTGCAGGCGGGATTGGTGCTGGCGGCAGCGGCAGCGTTGCTAGTGCTGCTGATGCGGCCGCGGATGGTTCAGAAGGCGGGTTTGGGGTTGTAGGCAAGGGGAGGGAACGGTCTGGGGAGAAACCGGGGGAGGGGGAAGAGGAGGAGAGAACAGGGGCGGAGGGGGTTGGAAGAGGGGGAAAAAAGGCAGAGCAGACGGGAGATACGCGAGGTCGTGGGGAGAAGGGGCAGTTGTCGGCGCTGCTGGCGAGCGGAGGGTTTGGGGGAGAGGAGGAGGAGGAGGAGGAGGAGGAGGAGGAAGAGGAGGTTGGGGCGGGGGAAGGGGGAAGTGAAGGAGGGAGAGTAAGGCGAAGAGCAGGCATTGGAGAGACGGCAGGTGGTGGTGGGGAGAGGAGTGGGGGAATGGGAGAGGGTGGGGATGAGGAAGGCGGAGGGCAGGACGGAGGGGAGGGATGGGCAGGGAAGAGAAGAAGGCACGACTGGGAGCAGGACGAAACGGGTGGACGGCACGAGGGGGCGTATCGCGGGCGAGGGGGCAGGGGTGGCGGAAGGGGCGGGCGGGATGACTGGCGCGGGAGGGGAAGAGGCGGAGGGGGAGGCGGAGGCGGAGGCGGAGGGGGGGGGCATAGGCGACGCATGGAAGCGGGACCCTCGCGCGTGTCCGTGCCCTGCAAGTTCTATTTGGGGGGCCGCTGCAGCAAGGGCTCGTCCTGCCCGTTCCCCCACACAGGCGTTCCGCGGACCAAGAACGAGCCATGCAAATTCCATGTAACAAATTCGTGTCTTAAGGGGGATGAGTGCCCCTTCTCCCACGACTTGGCGCGCTTCCCCTGCAAGTACTTTCACGTGGGCACGGGGTGCTTGGATGGGGAGAGGTGCAGATTCTCCCATGGGAGTGCCGAGGAGAGGGAGCTGGTGCGGTTGAGAGAGATTTGGCAGAGGGACAGGCCTAGGGGCGCGGCGGGGGAGAGGCAGGGGTTCAGAGAGGTGGAGAGGGGGAAGGAGGGGTTCAGGGATGGGGTTGGGGGAGCGGGTGGGAGAAGGATGGCTGGTGCTGGTGGCAGTGTGGGGGTTGGCGGCGTTAGTGGTGCTGGTGCTGCTGGTGCTGTTGGTGGTGTTGCTGCCGATCTTCCTGTTGGTGGTGGGGGAGGGAGGGGAACATGGGTGGTTAAGGTTGAGGGCAGCGCGGACAGGGGGGAGAGGCTGGGGGGGATGGGATCAGATGGGCGGAAGGGGGGGGGCACGGGGGGAGAAGCGCAGAAGGAAGGGGGGATGGGCCAAGAGTGGAAGGAAGGTGGGATGGGCCGAAAGTGGAAGGAAGGGGGGATGGGCCAAGAGTGGAAGGAAGGGGGGATGAGTGGAGACGGGCGGAAAGAAGGCGAGAAATGCGCGGATCAGGGGGGTGGTGAGGGGAGAGGGAAGGAGGGCGGATTGGGTGGTGTTTTGGGCAGCAGGATGACCGAGGAGGAGGAGGAGGATGACGATGAGGAGGGAGGCAGCGCCCTGGATCCCTATGGTGCTGCTGGGTCAGGGCCAGGCACCCACCCATATGGGGCTCCTGGGGGCGACACAGACCCATACGGGGCTCATACAGGCAGCACAGACCCATATGGGGCTAGCAGGGGTGATGCAGACCCGTATGGTGTTGGTGGGGCAGGGCCAGGGGCAGCATCAGCATCGGTGCATGACTTTCTGGCACGGGCAGCAGAGTTCTTTGCCGATGGGGGGACGGGAGGAGAGGGGGATGCGCCTATGCCTATGTATGGTAGGATGGAGTATATTGGGGAGGCGGGAGGGGGGGGTGGGCCACGATATGCGCCTGACTATGCAGCAGATGCGGATAGAGCTTCGTATGCACCTGATTATGCTGGAGATGGGGAGTTAGCAGGGGGTGGGGTGAAAGTCTTATATGCGCCTGATTATGCTGGGGGGGAGGGTGTACCCCGATACAGCAGCACGGGGTATGAGGGTGAAGCAGGAGGGGATAAGGCAGCGCACGATCTTTACTCTTGGAAACATGCTAAAGAAGAGGAGAGGGAGGAAGAGGAAGAGGAGGAAGAGGAGAAGCAGCAGGAGGGTAATGTGGGGCGAGAAAATGCAGTCATTGGGGAGGTTGAGAAGCGGCCAACAGGGATTACAGAGGCGTTGGCTTATAGGAAGAATGGAACATTCAGTAGCGAGGATGCTGATTCTGAGAGGACGGGCCGAGCGAGAGCGAATGTTGCTTCGCTCTTGAGCCAAGTAATAGATAGTTAGGGGGGGCAGTCACAAGGACAGACAGACACGTTCTGGATAGGCTAATGGGGATACCGTACGTAAATGCCCGACTAGTAGCCCTCCCATAATCATACCGTAGACCCCCGGGTTCTTAAATGGGGGCGGGTCTAATGCTATTTCCACAATTGTACGGAAATAAACCCCCCTTTTTTTGGTAATGAATCCGCATTAGACCCCCGTTTGTGTAAGCACTCTAGTGTTGAGCTAAACAATCGGAAGGCCGAATTCAAGAAACTTCAGATTTCAAGCTGCCTCATAACGAAGCAGTGTTGCTGTACCAGTATCGCTACATGCTCGTACAGAGTACTCGGTAGCTTGAGAGACACCCGAAGGTCAACAGTCACCGAAAGTCAACAGTCGTGACTGTTGACCAACCGACAACCGCATCAGAGGTTACGCAATGCAACCAAGTAACTGTCGAAGAATGGCAATAGTCACAGTTACTGTAGTTATGCAATACAGTTGCAATAAGGAATGTACCCCTCAACGTACATGACTATCTAGGTATCTATTTAATCTCTTTGTAGGCAGCCCAAATTGCACAAGTTTTAAAAGGATGACGCGAGGG
Organism: Closterium sp. Yama58-4; assembly: GCA_947470075.1. NCBI lineage: Eukaryota > Viridiplantae > Streptophyta > Zygnematophyceae > Desmidiales > Closteriaceae > Closterium > Closterium sp. Yama58-4. Next base: position 129,445 of record CANIUD010000825.1, on the reverse strand, counting down.
TTTTTTTTCTGGTTTGGGTTTTGGCGAGTGATTCCGATTTCGGGCATTTCGTTTTTTTCGCCAAACCCCGCCAGCCCCGTATTTCGCCTTGGGGTTTGTGTCAGCACCCGAAAGTCCCAAATTGCAGGTGCGCTACGTTTCAAAGCTTGCACACTGCACTTCGTTAAGTTTTAAAAGCATGATCCACGCGCCTCACAATTGTTCTCTTTCAATTACTCTCAACAAGGTCACCACTCAAAGACTTCATTGTCTTTCCTTTAACACTTAGCAAGGCTTATCATTGTCAGAGGTCCACTGGTGATCCCCGATTGATCCTAAGGAAGGGTTACAGGCACGTTGTTGTCAGAATATTATTCTCTAGCCTGTAGTGGGGTGCTCTATAGCGAGTACAACCCATCTAGGGTTTGCTATATGTATCCTCATTGCTGCTAGTGAACCTCCTCTTTTGCCTAAACTTTCTCTTGCCTAGCTAGGGTTCTCCTAGCTATGGCTCCTAACTATATCGCTTATCTTTACATGGTGTCAGAGCGGTTACGCTCATGGCCTGTGGGCCCCACTCGATGCTTCCGCTGCTTTCATATCCGTCGCGCGCCATGGGGCGCGCGACGCCTTATTTTTCTTCCCGCCGCGCGCTCGGGGCGCGCGGCGGTTTCCTGCCCGCCGTGCGCCCCGGGGCGCGCGGCGGTTTCCCCCCGTCGGTTCCCTCCCGTCGCCTGCTGCAGCTCGCCCGTCGCCTGCAGCAGACCTCCCCGTCGCCCCCGCTGCCCCGTCGCGGCGCCCTGGGAAGCGCGCGCGACGCCTGCTGCCCCGTCGCGGCGCCCTGGGGAGCCGTGTGCGGCCCCCCCCGCTCGTCGCGGAGCCCTGGGGGGCCATGCGCGGCCCCGCTGCCTCGTCGCGGCGCCCTGGGGAGCCGCGCGCGACCCCGCAGCCACGTCGCGGCGCCCTGGGGAGCCGCGCGCGGCCCCCCGCTGCCCCGTCGCGGCGCCCTGGGGAGCCGCGCGCGGGCCTCGTTTCCCCGTCGCGGCGCCCTGGGGAGCCGCGCGCGGCCCCCCGCTGCCCCGTCGCGACGCCCTGGGGAGCCGCGCGCGGCCCCCGTTTCAACGACGCGGCGCCCAGGGGAGCCGCGCGCCGCCCCCGGGGACGCGCGCGCCCGTCCCCCTGGACCCGCGCGCCCCTCCCCTGGACCCGCGCGCCCCTCCCCTGGATCCGCGCGCCCCTCCCCTGGACCCGCGCGCCCCTCCCCTGGACCCGCGCGCCTTCCCCCGCGCTCCTACCCCGTGCTACCCCTTTTAGGGTTTGGGGGTGGGGAGTGTGGGGGTGGCGGTTGTGGGGGTGCCGGTTGTGTGCCCCGTCCCCTACTCCTCCTCCTCCTCCGTCTCCCGCTGCTGCAGCTGCCGCTCAGGGGGGTGGGTGTGTGGGAGCCGAAGGAGTGGTGCTAGGGGGGTGACGTGGGAGTGGAGCTAGGGTTCCAGCAGGGGGTGTGTGAGAGGGGGGTGGGACGGTCGGGGGAGGTTGAGCGGAGGCTGCCGTCTTGTCGTCAGCAGCACCTGTAGTCCGGGGCGCTGTTCCGGTAGCCCAGTCGTAGCCAGCTGCGCCAGTCGCCCGTGGGTCCGTTGCTCGTCTGCCGCACTTAGCCGCGGAGCCAGTTACTCCTGTATTCCGGGGCGCTGTTCCGGTAGCCACTGTGCCAGTTTGACTCCTGTTGCCCGTGTGTCTGCAGCTTCAGTCGTCGCCTCTTATCTCCTCTCCTCCTACAGTCTCGCCTCCTCCTCCTCACTTGCCCTTTGTGAATGACTCTAGTTTTGCTTACCTTTGTGAACTCCTGCTCTATACCTGCTTGCTCATTGTACTGATTACACCCCACTTTGGCTATGGGGGTGTGTCAGAATATTATTCTCTAGCCTGTAGTGGGGTGCTCTATAGCGAGTACAACCCATCTAGGGTTTGCTATATGTATCCTCATTGCTGCTAGTGAACCTCCTCTTTTGCCTAAACTTTCTCTTGCCTAGCTAGGGTTCTCCTAGCTATGGCTCCTAACTATATCGCTTATCTTCACAGTTGTGTCAAATGTTATATCTGCTACAGTTTGTTTAGGCTGTAGTGGGGTAGTTACTATGGGGTACAGTAAGTTTAGGGTTTCCTACTTGTACCCAACTCTTTCCTAGTTCAATCACTCTTGTTGATTCTGACATGGTATCACGAGCCTAGGTTAGCCACCTAGGACCGCTTCCTACTACGGGCCCACCATTCCGCTAGAAGCGCCCTCGTGCGCCCTACCCTACGTGCGCCCTCGTGCGCCCTACTCTGCTCGTGCGCCCTCGTGCGCCTTCTTTCTGCTCGTGCGCCCTCGCGCGCCCCGCCCTTCGTTCTGCCCGCGCGCCGTCCTCTGCTCGTGCGCGCGTGGCCCGCTAGCCACCAGCGCGCCGCCTTATCAACGCCTGCGCGCAGCCCGCTAGCCGCCCACGAAGTTCGTACTGGCCTCTTGCGGCCCCTCTAGCCGCCCGCGACCTGCCTGCACGTAGGCCGCCACCCGTAGGCTGCTTGCCGCCCGTACGCTGCCCGTAGGCCGCCCTTATGCAGCCCGTGGGGCGCCTGTATGTCGCCCGTAGGCCGCCGCCGCCCGTAGGCCGACGCTCGCGCGCAGGCTGTACCCCGCGCGCCACGGCTGCTGCACTCCGGCGGCTGCAGCCCGCCGGGACCCGCGCATCGCCCCTACCTCTTCGCGACGCCCTTGCGGGCCCCGCGCGTCGCCCCCTGCCTCTTCGCGACGCCCTTGCGGGCCCCGCGCGTCGCCCTCTACCTCTTTGCGACGCCCCTGCGGGACCCGCGAGGCGCGCTCCTACGCGTCGGGCCGCCCCAGCGGGACCCGGGCGTCGCCCCAGCTCGTCGCGACGCCCCTGCGGGACCCGCGCGACGTCGCCCCTGCCCGCCGCGTCGCCCTGCAGTACCCCGCGCCCGCCCTACCCGCCACGTCGCCTCTACCCTGCGCCTGGTCCCTGGAGCAGCCGTCCCTGTAGCGGCCGCCCCTGGCCCCTGGAGCAGCCGCCACTGCAGCAGCCGCCCCTGGCCCCTGGAGCAGCCGCCACTGCAGCAGCCGCCCCTGGCCCCTGGAGCAGCCGCCCCTGGCCCCTGGAGCAGCTGCCACTGCAGCAGCCGCCCCTGGCCCCTGGAGCCACCCGCCACTGCAGCAGCCGCCCCTGGCCCCTGGAACGGTCGCCCCTGGAGCAGGCGCCACCGCAGCAGCCGCCCCTAGCCCCGCCCTGCCGCTGTAGCGGCCCCGCAGTCGCCTCCGTCGTGCGCCTGCCCTTCCCACCACTGGTGAGCACGTCCCTACCCGTCCTGCTGCTACTGCTTCTATTGCTGCTCCTGGCGTGGCCAGATGCAGCCCCAGGGCCGTCCGCGTGTGTCCCTCACGCCCCAGCAGCTTCGTGAGTGGTACGCCCATTGGGGTTGTCGGGGTGGCAGTAGTGGGAGTCGTCCTGGAGTGCGTAGTCCGGGAGTTTCTTGTAGTGGCTCGGTGCCGCAGCAGCGTCGTCTGAGCGAGACTCGTTCGCCCCAGCAGCTTCGTGAGTGGTACGCCTGTTGGGGTTGTCGGGGTGGCAGTAGTGGGAGTCGTCCTGGAGTGCGTAGTCCGGGAGTTTCTTGTAGTGGCTCGGTGCCGCAGCAGCGTCGTCTGAGCGAGACTCGTTCGCCCCAGCAGCTTCGTGAGTGGTACGCTCAGAGTAGAGGGTCGCTGCGTACTGCTCGCTGCCTGTACGTTATTCGCACGGGTGTCCGGACTGGTCAGCCTTGCGGGACGCCTGGTCACACAGAGTCTCGCTGCTTCGCCCGTCTGAGCGACGCTTGGCGTACAGAGTTTGGCGACGACGCTGAGCTCCCCGACTGGGTGGAGCTGCTTAGGCAGAGGGTAGATATCCTTGCTCTTGACTATGATGCTATTCTCACTGCAATGTATGCATTGTCTACTAGTGCCGAGGGAGCCTGTCACCTGTGTGGGCCGCCTGACCCCGGTATCCAGTCTGCTGCTCCAGATGCTGGTGAGGCTGCTGCTCTAGGCGCTCGTGAGTCTGCTGCTTCAGGTGCTTGTGACTCTGCGCTTTCAGGTTCTCCATCTACTACGGCACTGCACACCTTCACACTGGACTCAGGTGCTTCCCGCTGTTTCTTTCGCGACCGCACTGCCCTCGAGCAGCTTCCTAGACCGGTTGCTGTCTCCCTGGCTGACCCCTCAGGGGGTCCGGTCCTTGCGACCTCCACCACTGCCCTCCCTTGTCCTGCTGTCCCGTCTGGCACACTGTCGGGCCTCTACCTCCCCTCGTTCTCTACGAACTTGGTGGCGGGCTCCGCGCTCCAGGACGGGGGTGTTCACCAGTTCACCCCTGCCTACGAGCGTGTGACGCACTGCACGTGTGCCCAGACGGGTCGTCACCTGGCTACCTTCACTCGGCAGCCGGGGTCGGACTTGTACACACTGACCACTGAGTCCCCTCAGGTAGCTGCGTCTGCGTCTGCGTCCGGTCAGCTGTCGGCCCCCTGCTCGTGTCGCTCCCTGTCGCACAGGACTGTCCTCTGGCACCACCGCCTTGGTCACCCGTCAGTGCAGCGCCTTCGCGGCATGCACTCCAGGTACCTTGTCTCTGGTCTTCCCAGGGTTCTCCCTCCCCTACCACCTTCACCTGCTCCTCCCTGTATTCCCTGTGTCGAGGGGCGGCAGCGCGCTGCTCCTCACTCTTCCTCGTTCCCTCCCACAGAGGCTCCCCTGCAGACTCTCCACCTGGACGTGTGGGGCCCCGCCCGCGTCCGGGGACAGGGCCACGAGCGGTACTTTCTGCTGGTCGTCGACGACTACACGCGCTACACCACGGTCTTCCCCTTGCGTACCAAGGGTGAGGTCCCTGATGTCTTGATCCCCTGGATCCGCGCTGCTCGTCTCCAGCTCCGCGACCGGTTCCAGTCGGACCTTCCTGTCCTACGTCTGCACTCTGACAGAGGTGGCAAGTTTTCTGCTGACCTCTTGGCAGCCTACTGTGCGGAGCACGGCATCCGCCAGACGTTCACTCTCCCGGCCTCTCCGCAGCAGAATGGGGTTGCTGAGCGCCGCATTGGTCTCGTCATGGAGGTCGCTCGTACCTCCATGATCCATGCGGCTGCTCCCCATTTCCTGTGGTTGTTTGCAGTGCAGTACGCCGCGCATCAGCTCAACCTTTGGCCCCGTGTCTCTGTTCCGGAGACCTCGCCTACCCTGCGGTGGACGGGGGAGGTTGGCGATGCGTCGGTGTTCCGAGTCTGGGGATGTCGAGCCTTTGTCCGCGATACGTCCGCGGACAAGCTCTCCTCCCGTGCCGTTCCACGTGTCTTCCTTGGCTTTGTTCCTGACGCGCCTGGCTGGCAGTTTTACCACCCCACCTTGCGCCGTGTCTTTGCCTCTCAGGACGTCACCTTTGACGAGTCGGTACCCTTTTACCGTCTCTTCCCCTACCGCACTGCCCCGCTTCCCCCCCCGCCGCTCTTCCTCACCCCAGGTGTCCCGTCGGTAGACCCCCTCCCTCCCCAGGGTGCTGAACCCTCAGGTGTTTCCCAGGTAGACCCGGTCGAGCCTGTCGAGGTAGCTGTTGACTCTGGTCCTGCGCGAGGTGCTGAGCGTGCTGAGCCTGGGGGTGCGGAGTCTGGGGGTACTGAGCCTGGGGGTGCTGAGCCTGGGGGTGCTGAGACTGGGGGTGCTGAGTCTGGGGGTGCGGAGACTGCGGGTGCTGAGCCTGGGGGTGCTGCGACTGGGGGTGCTGAGCCTCGAGGAGCTGAGGATGGGGGTTCTGAGACTGGCCGTACTGCGCCTGTTGGCGCTCCCTCTTCACAACAGCTGCGTGAGTGGTACTCCCAGCGTTACAGCCTCCGTCGTGGGGCTACTGGAGCTGGGGGGTCTGCTGGAGTTGGGGCTGGTGGCCCTGCGGGTGCAGTGTTGCAGCCGGAGCCTCCCTCCCCTCAGCGGCTACGTGAGTGGTACGCTCGGCGCTGCAGCCTCCGGAGTGGAGCTCCTGGTGTTGAGGTACCGCCAGCTGGAGGCCCTGCTGCTACTGGAGGTCCTGGAGCTGCTGGAGGTGCTGCTGGTGCTGGTGCTGCTGGAGGTGCTGGAGCTGCTGGAGGTGCTGCTGGTGCTGCTGGAGGCTCTGGAGCTGCTGGAGGTACTGCTGGTGCTGGTGCTACTGGAGGTGCTGGAGCTGCTGGAGGTGCTGCTGGTGCTGCTGGAGGTCCTGGAGCTGCTGGAGGTGCAGCTAGTGCTGCTGGAGGTACTGGAGCTGCTGGAGGTGCTGGAGGTGCTGCTGGTGCTGCTGGAGGCTCTGGAGCTGCTGGAGGTGCTGCTGGTGCTGCTGGAGGCTCTGGAGCTGCTGGAGGTGCTGCTGGTGCTGGTTCGGCAGGAGGTTCTGGTGCTGTCTCTGCTGCTTCTGGGGGCACTTCACGGCCGCGGCCGTACTTCGTTCCGCTCCTTCAGCAGGTTCTTGGTCAGTCGCCTCCTCCTAGTCCTCCTCCCTCCTTAGCTTGTCCTCCGCCTGTCCAGTCGCAGTCGCAGCTACCACCTGCCTCGCCACTTCCTGGTCCCTCTCCCTACACTGGTCCCACAGGAGGTCTTACAGAGCATCGTGAGCCTGAGTCTCGTCCTGTGTCGCCTGTGTCTCGTCCAGTGTCACCTGTTCGTGCTGCTCGCACTGGTCGCCGTGTTCCGCGTGAGCGTCCTCCACCTGTCCCTGGCACACACTATATGACTCTGCGTCCTTCCACTGCTCCACAGCGTGTCCCTCTACCGTCTCCTCCTGCGTCCTCTCTTCCTGTTCTTGCTGACCCAGAGTCTGACTCCCTTCGTGCTGCCAGTCCTACTGTCACGCGTCTCCTGGCCACTGTTGTCACTGACCCTTCCTTTGAGACTGCTGCTGCGTCTGCCCTAGTTGCTGAGCTTGTCGACTTTGCTGCTCGCTGTCGTCTAGACTACGCCGCGAGTCTTGTTGCTGAGTCTGAGTCTGTCTGTCCTCCGTCCGTCGGGGGTGAGTGTGCTCCTGGCACGGACGTCCTTGAGGACAGGCAGGAGGATCTTGAGTGTCTTGCAGCCGCTGCGCCTCATCTCGTGTCCATGCTGCTTGCCCCTGAGGGAGACCCGGATGCTCCAGACATCCCTACCCCGCGCTCTTACGCTGAGGCGATCGCGGGTCCCTACTCCTCTCAGTGGCAGACAGCCATGGATGCAGAGATGGCATCCTGGAAGTCCACTGGCACTTACGTCGACGAGGTCCCCCCTCCTGGGGCGAACATCGTCAGTGGCATGTGGATTTTCAGGGTGAAGCGGCCGCCAGGTTCTCCGCCTGTCTTCAAGGCTCGTTACGTTGCTCGAGGCTTCAGTCAGCGAGAGGGAGTAGACTTCTTTCAGACCTTCTCCCCCACTCCGAAGATGACCACTCTTCGGGTGCTACTGCACGTAGCTGCTCAGCGTGAATACGAGCTTCACTCTCTTGACTTCAGCACAGCTTTCTTGCAGGGCAGTCTGCACGAGGAGATCTGGCTGCGCCGCCCTCCTGGCTTCACTGAGTCGTTTCCTCCTGGTACCCAGTAGAGCCTCCGCCGGCCAGTCTACGGTCTCCGCCAGGCGCCACGTGAGTGGCACGACACACTGAGGACTACTCTTGCGGCACTTGGGTTCGCGCCTTCTACTGCTGACCCGTCGCTGTTTCTGCGCACCGACACTTCGCTGCCGCCGTTCTACATCCTCGTGTACGTCGACGACTTGGTCTTTGCCACTGCTGACACTGAGGCTCTCGCCCACGTGAAGTCGGAGCTGCAGAAGAGACACACGTGCACAGACCTGGGTGAACTGCGCAGCTACCTTGGCTTGCAGATCACCCGGGACAGAGCACGGCGCACCATCACACTGACTCAGTCACACATGGTGTAGCAGGTCCTTCAGCGCTTCGGCTTCACCTGGTCCTCAGCACAGGCCACTCCTCTGGCTACAGGTCACTCGCTCTCAGCTCTGCCTTCGGATGAGTCCGTAGAGCCGAGTGGTCCTTACCCAGAGCTAGTTGGCTGCCTCATGTACCTGATGACTTGCACTCGTCCTGACCTAGCGTACCCTCTTGGCCTTCTGGCCCGCTACGTGGCTCCTGGCAGGCACCGAAAGGTGCACTGGGATGCTGCAAAGAGGGTATTGCGCTACTTGTGCAGTACATCGGGCATGGGGCTCGTGCTTGGAGGAGGGAGCCCAGTTGTTCTCACTGGGCACTCAGACGCTTCTTGGGTTGACGACCAGGCTACTCAGCGGTCGTCACAGGGTTACACCTTCAGCCTCGGCTCTGGCTCAGTTTCGTGGCGTTCTACACGCTCGTCTTTAGTTCTCAGCTCCAGTTGTGAGGCTGAGATCTACGCCACAGCCATGGCTGCACAGGAGTTACGCTGGCTCACCTACCTGCTGACCGACCTGGGAGAGCGGCCTCGTTCTCCTCCAGTGCTGTACGTCGACAACAAGGCTGCCATTGCCTTGTGTGAGGAGCACAGACTGGAGCACAGAACGAAGCACATCGCTCTACGTTACTTTCTGGCTCGAGAGTTGCAGCAGCGTGGTCAGCTTCGTCTGCGTTACGTGGCCACTCAGGCCAACACTGCTGATATATTCACCAAGGCGCTTCAGTCTGGTGATCATCAGCGTTTCTGCACTTTGCTAGGGCTTGTGCCCACTTTTCCTCACTTGTTGTAGACTCTGCCTGTACTGTGATCTTTATATATATATACCTGCATGCTTGCTTTGCTAGGTATAGATCACTGTGCTGCTTGTGTTGCATATATGCCTCTGCATGTGAACTGGCCTAGTGGCCCTTTGCTTGTGCTCAGAGTGTGTGGTGACGTTGTGATCCACCCTGAGCTTGCTTTGCCTTTCTTGACTGGTCTTGTGACCCCTTGTTCTCCCCCACTTTGCCTATGGGGGTGTGTCAAATGTTATATCTGCTACAGTTTGTTTAGGCTGTAGTGGGGTAGTTACTATGGGGTACAGTAAGTTTAGGGTTTCCTACTTGTACCCAACTCTTTCCTAGTTCAATCACTCTTGTTGATTCTGATACTTTGGCCTGAAGGGTTATGGGTACGCTCACCAGGGACGATGCTAGTAAAAAACTATGTCTGAAATTTAGACGGGGTTTTTTGCTTCGTCTGAGCGTCAGACGAAAATTTATGGCTAGTCTTGAAATTCAGACGAATTTTTTTACCAAGTCTGTAAAATCAGATGAAAACGAAACATATGTCTGATGAGGAACAAACATGTAAAACTTCATTCCTAAAATTGCATGCCTTCGAAGTGGAGCATGTGCTTGAAATTCGTAAGGGTTGGCCTGCTGGAGGGCAGAGCGGAGAGAATCTCCCCCTCAGCAGCAAATGTGCCTGTGTGTCAGAGAACCATTTGACGCGTTAGAGTGAATCCTTTGTCAAACATTGCATGTTTATATTGTCTAGGCTGTAGTGGGTTACACCTTAGGGGGTACACAAAGTTAGGGTTTCCTACTTGTACCAAACTCTGTGCTAGTTCATTTCATTCCTGCTCAGTTATTCTGACATGGTTTCAGAGCAGGTCCTTCGCTAGGACTGTTCTCAGGGCCCACCGTACGATACCTACCTACCTACCTACTTACCGGAGCGCGTTCTTAGCGTCTCCCTCGTAGCGCCCTCGCGAGCGCTACCTTTTTTTTCCCGGCCCCGCTGGCCCCGTCGATTGCGATCGCACCTACCGGCCCCGTTGGCCCTCTAGCGAACCGCCCGCGCACCGCCCGCGAACCGCCCGCGAACCGCCCGCGAACCGCCCGCGCGGCCTGCGCGCCGCCCGCGAACCGCCCGCGAACCGCCCGCGAACCGCCCGCGAACCGCCCGCGCGGCCTGCGCGCCGCCCGCGAACCGCCCGCGAACCGCCCGCGAACCGCCCGCGCGGCCTGCACGCCGCCCGCGAACCGCCCGCTACCCGCTGCCGGCCCGCGCGCTGCTTGCGCGGCCCGCAAGCAGCCTACTGCCGGCCCGCTGCTGCCGCTAGTGCGCACCCGCAGCCGCCGCCGCACGCACCCGCTGCCGGCCCGCCGCTGCCGCCCGTACGCACCCGCAGCCGCCGCCGCACGCACCCGCTACCGGCCCGCCGCTGCCGCCCGTGAGCACCCGCAGCTGCCGCCGCACGCCCTCGCCTGCCGGCCCGCCGCTGCCGCCCGTGCGCACCCGCAGCCGCCACCGCACGCGCTCGCTGCCGGCCCGCCGCTACTGACTGTCCGCACCTGCAGCCGCCACCGCACGCCGCTACTGCCGGCCTACCACCGCATCCCGTGCGCCCCTGCGACTCCTGCTAGTGCGTCTTTACAGCTACTGCGGCTCTACTTTGTTTACTACTGCTGCTACTGCTACTATCGCTATGGCTAGCCCTCCCGTTCTAGCTTTCGACGCCGAGGGCCGTCCGGTGAAGTTCGACACCTGGCTCGATGACCTACACCTGTTCCTACAGCTCACGGCCAAGGAGGATATTTCTCTGTACGACCATGCTCTCGGCCACGCTACTGCCCCTCTTACTACTGCTACCCCCACTGAGCGCTCACAGTGGCAGACCCGTGACGCGCACGCTCGCTTCGCCATACGCAACTCCCTGCCGCTAGATGAGCGCGAGCACTTCGGCCAGTGCAAGACTGCTAAGGAACTGTACACCGCTGTCGTTGCCCGCTACTCCTCACCCGCTTCTGCCACGCTAGGCCGCCTCACTCTCCCCTACCTGTTCCCCGACCTGGCCTCCTTTCACACTGTCGCAGACCTCATCACCCACCTTAAGACTAGTGAGGCCCGCTTTCGCGCTGCCATGCCTGACGAGTTCCTCGCTAGCAACCCCCCCCCGCTCTGGATCACTCTCTACCACATCGTCACGCGCCTCCCTGACTCTCTCCGCGCAGTCAGGGACCACTTCCTCTCTCGCTCCCCCACCGAGCTCACCGTAGCCCTCCTCGAGAAGGAACTGCTTGCAGCTGAGGCCAGTATCGTCGCTGTAGGCACCTCTCGTGGCGACCCTCGCGGCCCCTTCTTTGAGGGGTGTTCCCCTTCCCCCCTCCTCCCCTCTGTCGCCTCTGCTGCTGCTGTCGACCTCCTTGGTGCTGAGAAGGTCGGGACTGCGTCTGCTTCGGGCGGGCGCCGCAGGAGCAAGGGGGGCAGGGGTGGGGGTGGCGGCGGAGGAGGCGGGGGTGGAGGTGGTGGCGGTGGAGGGGCGACAGGGGAGGCTAGTGGCGGTAGTGGGGGAGGTGACAGCAACGGTGGGAGTGGTGGCAGGGGCGGAGGCGGCGGCGGAGGCGGAGGTGGTCGTGGCAGCGGCAGGGGTGGAGGTGGCCGGGGCGGAGGCGGAGGAGGTGGTGGTCGTGGAGGCACGGGCGGAGGCCAGAGTCAGCAGCCTTCCCCGACGCTTCAGGCCGCCCGTGAGTGGTATGCGCAGCGCGGTTTTACCTGCACGTATGTTATTCGCACAGGCGACCGCACTGGCCAGACGTGTGGGAGGCCGCACCAGACGCAGCGCTGCTTCGCGCGCCTCAACGACGCGTGGCGCACCCAGTTTCCTGACGCCACTGAGCTGCCGCGCTGGGCTGATCTGGAAAAGAGGGGTGTTGATATCTGGGCTCTAGACTTTGATGCTATTCTCACTGCCATGTATGCAATGTCTATTAGTGGAGAGGGTGCTCAGTACTTGCGTGTTCCGCCCGACCCGGGCATTCAGGCCAGCCCAGCTGCTGCTCTAGGTGCTAGTGTGTCTGCTCCCACAGGTCCTGCTGCAGCAGCTGCCCTAGGTGCTAGTGCGTCTGTGCCCCCTGGTACTGAGTCGACTGCTGCACTGCACACCTTCACACTGGACTCAGGTGCTTCTCGCTCTTTCTTTCGTGACCGCACTGTCCTTGAGCCACTAGCTCGGCCGGTTGCTGTCTCTCTTGCTGACCCCTCTGGGGGTCCGGTCATTGCGACCTCCTCCACTACACTTCCGTGTCCAGCGGTTCCGTCCGGCACGCTCTCAGGTCTCTACCTCCCCTCGTTCTCTACGAACTTGGTGGCGGGCTGTGCTCTGCAGGACGGGGGTGTTCACCAGTTCACCCCTGCCTACGAGCGTGTGACACATTGCACGTGTGCTCGGACGGGCCGCCACCTGGCTACTTTCACTCGGGAGCCGGGGTCGGACCTGTACACACTGACCACTGAGTCCCCTCAGGTAGCTGCGTCTGCGTCTGCGTCAGGTCAGCTGTCCGCCCCCTGCTCATGTCGCTCTCTTGCGCATGAGACTGTCCTCTGGCATCACCGCCTTGGTCACCCGTCTGTGCAGCGCCTTCGGGCCATGCACAAACGGGACCTTGTTGCTGGTCTTCCCAGGGTGCTCCCTCCCCTTCCCGACTCCCCTGCTCCTGACTGCATTCCCTGTGTCGAGGGGCGGCAGCGCGCCGCTCCTCACTCCTCCTCCTTTCCCCCGACGACTGCTCCCTTGCAGACGCTCCACATGGATGTGTGGGGCCCAGCCCGCGTCCGTGGACAGGGTCAGGAGAGGTACTTCCTGATCGTTGTTGACGACTACTCGCGCTACACCACGGTCTTCCCCTTGCGCTCCAAGGGTGACGTCCCTGGTGTTTTGATCCCCTGGATCAGCCGAGCCCGTCTCCAGCTAGGCAAGCGCTTTCACTCGGACTTTCCTGTCCTGCGCTTGCACTCTGACAGAGGTGGTGAGTTCGCCTCCGACCTCTTGGCAGCCTACTGTGCTGAGCACGGCATTGAGCAGTCGTTCACGCTTCCGGCCTCTCCACAGCAGAATGGGGTCGCTGAGCGCCGCATTGGCTTGGTCATGGAGGTCGCTCGTACCTCCCTGATCCATGCGGCTGCTCCCCACTTTCTGTGGCCGTTTGCGGTCCGGTACGCAGCGCATCAGCTCAACCTCTGGCCCCGTGTCTCCTTGCCGGAGACTTCCCCGACTCTACGGTGGATGGGAGAGGTTGGCGATGCGTCGCGTTTCCGGGTCTGGGGATCTCGAGCTTTTGTCCGCGACACGTCCGCGGACAAGCTCTCGCGTCGCGCTGTTCCCTGTGTCTTTCTTGGCTTTGTTCCCGACGCGCCTGGATGGCAGTTTTACCACCCCACCTCGCGCCGGGTTCTGGCCTCTCAGGACGTCACTTTTGACGAGTCCGTCCCCTTCTACCGCCTCTTCCCCTACCGCACTGCCCCGCTCCCCCCCCCGCCTCTCTTCCTCGCTCCAGGTGCTGAGGTACCAGACCCCCTCCCCCCTCAGGGTGCCGCTCCCTCAGGTGTGTCCCAGGTAGACCCGGGTGAGCCTGTCGAGGTAGCTGTTGACTCGCGTCCTGCGTCTGGGGGTGCTGAGCCTGGGAGTGCTGCGTCTGAGGGTGCGGAGCCTGGGGGTGCTGAGCCTGGAGGTGCGGAGCCTGGGGGTGCTGAGCCTGGAGGTGCGGAGCCTGGAGGTGCGGAGCCTGGAGGTGCGGAGTTTGGAGGTACTGAGCCTGGGGGTGCTGAGTCTGGACGTGCTGAGTCTGGGGGTGCTGAGTCTGGGGGTGCTGAGTCTGGTGGTGCTGAGACTGAGCGTGCTCCACCTGGAGGAGCCCTCTCCTCCCAGCAGCTGCAGGAGAGGTACCTCGAGTACTGCCGCCTCCGGAGAGGTGTTTTTGGAGCTCGTCCCGGTACTTCCCCTCCTACCCAGGAGCTCCCCCCCATTCAGGTGATCCGCGAGTGGTACACGCGGCGCTGCAGTCTTCGTAGTGGTGCTCCTGGTGCTGCGGACCCGAGCGGTGGTGCTGTTGCTGGTGCTGAGGACCCGGACGCTGGAGCTGCTGCTGGTGCTGAGGACCCGGGGGCTGGAGCTGCTGCTGGTGCTGAGGACCCGGGCGTTGGAGCTGCTGCTGGTGCTGAGGACCCGACCGGTGGAGCTGCTGCTGGTGCTGAGGACCCGACCGGTGGCGCTGCTGCTGGTGCTGAGGACTCGGGCGCTGGAGCTCCTACTGGTGCTGAGGACCCGGGCGTTGGAGCTGCTGCTGGTGCTGAGGACTCGGGCGTTGGGGCTGCCACTGGTGTCCCTGCTGCTTCTGGAGACGCTACGCGGCCGCGACCGTACTTCGTACCGCTCCTTCAGCAGGTTCTTGGTCAGGCTCCTCCTCCTAGTCCTCCTCCCTCCGTCGAGTGTCCTCTGCCTGTCCAGCCGCAGTCACAGTTACCGCCTGCCTCGCCTCTCCCTGCTCCCTCTCCTTACGCTGGTCCCACAGGAGGTCTTACAGAGCGTCGTGAGCCTGAGTCTCGTCCTGCGTCGCCTGTTCGTACTGCTCGCACTGGTCGTCGTGTCCCACGTGAGCGTCCTCCTCCTGTCCCTGGCACTCACTACATGACTCTGCGTCCCTCCACTGCACCGCAGCGTGTCCCGCTGCCGTCTCCTCCTGCGTCCTCTCTTCCTACTCTTCCTGACCCGGAGTCTGACTCCCGTCGTGCTGCCAGTCCCACTGTTACGCGTCTCCTCGCTACAGTTGTCACTGACCCGACCTTTGAGTCCTCTGCTGCGTCTGCTCTGGTCGCTGAGTTGGTTGACTTTGCTGCTCGCTGTCGCCTAGACTACGCTGCCAGCCTTGTCGCTGAGTCTGAGTCTGCGTCTGCCTGTCCTCCGTCCGTCGGGGGTGAGTGTGCCCTCGGCACGGACGTCCTTGAGGACAGACAGGAGGAGTTCCACTGCCTTGCTGCTGCTTTGCCCCGTCTCGTGTCCTTGCTAGTTGCCCCTGAGGGAGACCCGGATGCACCAGACATCCCGACCCCACGCTCTTACGCTGAGGCGATGGCGGGTCCCTACTCCTCTCAGTGGCAGACAGCCATGGACGCAGAGATGGCTTCCTGGAAGTCCACAGGCACCTACGTAGACGAGGTTCCCCCTCCTGGGGTGAACATCGTCAGTGGCATGTGGATTTTCAGGGTGAAGCGGCCGCCGGGTTCTCCGCCTGTCTTCAAGGCGCGCTACGTGGCTCGAGGCTTCAGTCAGCGAGAGGGAGTAGACTTCTTTCAGACCTTCTCCCCCACCCCGAAGATGACCACTCTTCGGGTGCTGCTGCACATAGCCGCTCACCGCGACTACGAGCTTCACTCTCTTGACTTCAGCACTGCTTTCTTGCAGGGCAGCCTGCACGAGGAGATCTGGCTGCGCCGCCCCCCTGGCTTCACTGGGTCAGTTCCTCCTGGCACCCAGTGGAGGCTTCAGCGGCCGGTCTACGGTCTCTGCCAGGCGCCACGTGAGTGGCACGACACACTGAGGACGACACTTGCGGCTCTTGGGTTCGCTCCCTCTACTGCTGACCCGTCGCTGTTTCTACGCACCGACACCTCGCTGCCGCCGTTCTACATCCTCGTGTACGTCGACGACTTGGTCTTTGCCACTGCTGACACCGCGGCACTCGCCCACGTGAAGTCGGAGCTGCAGAGGAGACACACGTGCACAGATCTGGGTGAGCTGACAAGCTACCTTGGCTTGCGGATCACCCGGGACAGAGCACGGCGCACCATCACCCTGACTCAGTCACACATGGTGCAGCAGGTTCTCCAGCGCTTCCGCTTCACGTACTCCTCGCCTCAGTCCACTCCTCTGCCTACCGGTCACTCGCTCTCAGCTCTGCCTTCGGATGAGTCCGTAGAGCCGAGTGGCCCGTATCCAGAGCTTGTGGGCTGCCTCATGTACCTGATGACCTGCACTCGACCTGACCTTGCATACCCTCTTAGCATCCTAGCACGCTATGTCGCTCCTGGCCGTCACCGGAAGGAGCACATGGATGCTGCTAAGAGGGTGTTGCGCTACTTGTGCAGTACGTCGGGCATGGGGCTTGTGCTTGGAGGGCGAGACCGGGTTGTTCTCACAGGGCACTCAGACGCTTCTTGGGCAGACGACCAGGCTACTCAGCGGTCGTCCCAGGGTTACACCTTCAGCCTTGGCTCTGGCTCAGTTTCTTGGCGTTCTACTCGCTCTTCTTCTGTTCTCAGCTCCAGTTGTGAGGCTGAGATCTACGCCACAGCCATGGCTGCTCAGGAGCTACGCTGGCTGACCTACCTGCTGACCGACCTCGGAGAGCGGCCTCGTTCTCCTCCAGTGCTGTACGTCGACAACAAGGCTGCCATTGCCTTGTGTGAGGAGCACAGACTGGAGCACAGAACGAAGCACATCGCTCTGCGGTACTTCCTTGCTCGAGAGTTGCAGCAGCGTGGTCAGCTTTGTCTGCGTTACGTGGCCATGGAGGCCAACACTGCTGATGTGTTCACCAAGGCGCTTCAGCCTTGTGACCATCAGCGCTTTTGCACTCTGTTAGGCCTTGTACCTACTGGGCCTCACTTGCTTACCTCTTGACCTTACTTGTACTGTGATCACTGTATATATATCCCTACTTGTTTACTTTTGCTAGGTTGTGATCACTGTATCTCTTGCTTTGTTATAAACCTGCATGTGAACTGGTCTTGTGACCGCTTGCTTGTGCTCGGAATTTGTGTGGAATCCTTGAGATCCACCCTGAGCTTGCTTTGCTTTGCTTTGACTGGTCTTGTGACCCTGTGGTTGTCTCCCACTGCGCCTATGGGGGTGTGTCAAACATTGCATGTTTATATTGTCTAGGCTGTAGTGGGTTACACCTTAGGGGGTACACAAAGTTAGGGTTTCCTACTTGTACCAAACTCTGTGCTAGTTCATTTCATTCCTGCTCAGTTATTCTGACATCCTTTGACTCGTCAGAGTAGCCTAGTAGGGCGTATCGTTGGTCTCAGACGAAATAATCCGTGTTGTTTGTGAATTCAGATGAAATGTACAAGCTCGTCTGAAAAATCAGACAAATAAATTTTGCCTGTCCAGTGATTCAGATGAAAAATAATTCATTGTCTGCAGATTCAGATGATCACTAAAGAACGAGTCTGATTTTCAGACCATCAGACGAATTTCGTCTGATATCGACGTCCCTGGCGCTCACCCGCTACACAAACAAGCCCTTTTATCCTAGTGGTTAGTGACTGGGATTATGACATGTTATCAGAGCAAAGGTCTCGGGTTTGAATTTCGGTGTGTGCACCTCGGGCATCCCAGTGCGGGGGGGTGTCAGAGGTCCACTGGAGATCCCCGATTGATCCTAAGGAAGGGTTACAGGCACGTCGGCCTGAGGGGGTTATGGGCGCACTCACCCGCTACACAAACAAGCCCTTTTATCCCAGTGGTTAGTGGCTGGGATTCTGACATGGTATCAGAGCGAAGGTCTCGGGTTCGAATCTCGGTGTGTGCACCTCGGGCATCCCATTGAGAAGGGGTGTCAGAGGTCCACTGGTGATCCCCGATTGATCCTAGGGAAGGGTTACAGGCACGTTGGCCTGGGGGGTTATGGACGCACTCACCCGCTACACAAACAAGCCATTTTATATGAGTGCTTAGTGGCTGAGATTATGACATGTTATTAGAACGAAAGTCTCGGGTTCGAATCCCGGTGTGTGCACCTCGGGCATCCCAGTGCGGGGGGGTGTCAGAGGTCCACTGGAGATCCCTGATTGATCCTAGGGAAGGGATACAGACACGTCGGCCTGGGGGGTTATGGGCCCACTCACCCGCTACACAAAGAAGCCCTTTTATCCCAGTGGTTAGTGGCTGGAATTCTGACATGGTATCAGAGCGAAGGTCTCGGGTTCGAATCCCGGTGTGTGCACCTCGGGCATCCTAGTGCGGGGGGGTGTCAAATGTATCAAAACAGTAGGCTAAAACGAGAAACAGGAAAGAGGGGTTTTCACTAGCAGGCAGTTGAGTACATATAGCAAACCCTAATTTGGGTTGTACTCGCTATAGAGTACCCCACTGCAGGCTAGACAAACATCACATTCTGACACACCCCCATAGTCAAAGTGGGGTATAATCAGCACAGCAAGCAGGCAGAGCAGTAGGTTCACAAATACAAGCAAAGCTAGAGACTATCACAGCGGGCAAGTGAGGAGGAGGAGAAACTGTGGAGGCGAGAAGATGGGAGGCGATGGCTGAAGCTGCAGACACACAGGCACCACGAGTGCGCAGCACTGTCGCTACCATGCTATACCCGGGCTACTCGGGCGACAGGCGCAGCTGGCTCTCTGTGCTCCCAGGAGTGCTCACACTGTAGCTACCAGGCTATACCCGGACTACTCAGGCCACAGACGCAGCTGGCTCTCTGGACTACCAGGAGTGCTCACACTGTGGCTACCAGGCGCAGAGCCCCGGACTACTCAGGCCACAGACGCAGCTGGCTCTCTGGACTACAGGCGCTGCGGACGACAAGACGGCTGCCTCCACTCAACTTCCCCCAGCTGTCCCACACCCCTTTCACACACCCCCTGGAGTACCTCTAGCACTGCTCACACGCCACCCCCCTCGTACCACTCCGACGGCTCCAACACATCCACCCCCCTCAGCGACAGCTGCAGCAGTGGGAGACGGAGGAGGAGGAGGAGCAGGGGATGGCTCACACACTCGGCACCCCCATACTCTCAGTCAGTATGCGCACCTATAATGGGCATACCAGGCAGAGTTCAGGAGCTCAAATTTTGAGAACCACATGGAACGAAATAGAAACACTTGTTGTGGATGTGGAAATTCGTCTAATCTAGTGGACTAGCACAAAAGAAGAGGCATCCAATTCAGTGGACCAGTCAAAGTGATGCGTTGGGTAGTCTGGTCAGTATGCGCACCTATAATGGGCATACCAGGCAGAGTTCAGGCGCTCAAATTTTGAGAACCACATGGAACAAAATGGAAACACTTGTTGTGGATGTGGAAAATAGTCTAATCTAGTGGAATAGCACAAAAGAAGAGGCATCCAATTCAGTAGACCAGTCAAAGTGATGCGTTAGGTAGTCTTTTGTGCTAGTCCTCTAGTTTAGACTATTTTCCACATCCACAACAAGTGTTTCCATTTCGTTCCACGCGGTTCTCAAAATTTGAGCTCCTGAACTCTGCCTAGTTTGCCCATTATAGGTGCGCATACTGACCAGACTACCCAACGCATCACTTTGACTGGTCCACTGAATTGGATGCCTCTTCTTTTGTGCTAGTCCACTAGATTAGACTATTTTCCACATCCACAACAAGTGTTTCCATTTCGTCCCATATGGTTCTCAAGATTTGAGCTCGTAAACTCTGCCTGGTATGCCCATTATAGGTGCGCATACTGACCAGACTACGCAACGCATCACTTTGACTGGTCCACTGAATAAGATGCCTCTTCTTTTGTGCTAGTCTACTAGATTAGACTATTTTCCACATCCACAACAAGTGTTTCCATTTCGTTCCATGTGGTTCTCAAAATTTGAGCGCCTGAACTCTGCGTGGTACGCCCATTATAGGTGCGCATACTGACCAGACTACCCGACGCATCACTTTGATTGGTCCACTGAATTGGATGCCTCTTCTTTTGTGCTATTCCACTAGATTAGACTATTTTCCACATCCACAAAAAGTGTTTCCATTTTGTTCCATGTGGTTCTCAAAACTTGAGCGCTTGAACTCTGCCTGGTACGCCCATTATAGGTGCGCATACTGACCAGACTACCCAACGCATCACTTTGACTGGTCCACTGAATTGGATGCCTCTTCTTTTGTGCTATTCCACTAGATTAGACTATTTTCCACATCCACAACAAGTGTTTCCATTTTGTTCCATGTGGTTCTCAAAATTTGAGTGCCTGAACTCTGCCTGGTTTGCCCATTATAAGTGCACATACAGACGAGACTACCCAACGCATCACTTTGACTGGTCCACTGAATTGGATGCCTCTTCTTTTGTGCTAGTCCACTAGATTAGACTATTTTCCACATCCAAAACAAGTGTTTCCATTTCGTTCCATGTGGTTCTCAAAATTTGAGCGCCTGAACTCTGCGTGCTACGCCCATTATAGGTGCGTATACTGACGAGACTACCCAACGCATCAGTTTGACGTCCGCTGAATTGGATGCCTCTTCTTTTGTGCTAATCCACTGGATAAGACTATTTTCCACATCCACAACAAGTGTTTCCATTTAGTTCCATGTGGTTCTCAAAATTTGAGCGCCTGAACTCTGCGTGCTACGCCCATTATAGGTGCGCATACTGACCAGACTACCCGACGCATCACTTTGACTGGTCCACTGAATTGGATGCCTCTTCTTTTGTGCTATTCCACTAGATTAGACTATTTTCCACATCCACAACAAGTTTTTCCATTTCGTTAAATGTGGTTCTCAAAATTTGAGCGCCTGAACTCTGCGTGGTACGCCCATTATAGGTGCGCATATTGACCAGACTACCCGACGCATCACTTTGACTGGTCCACTGAATTGGATGCCTCTTCTTTTGTGCTAGTCCACTAGATTAGACTATTTTCCACATCCAAAACAAGTGTTCCATTTCGTTCGATGTGGTTCTCAAAATTTGAGCGCCTGAACTCTGCGTGGTACGCCCATTATAGGTGCGCATACTGACCAGACTACCCAACGCATCACTTTGACTGGTCCTTTTAATTGGATGCCTCTTCTTTTGTGCTAGTCCACTAGATTAGACTATTTTCCACATCCACAACAAGTGCTTCCATTTCGTTCGATGTGGTTCTAAAAATTTGAGCGCCTAAACTATGCGTGGTACGCCCATTATAGGTGCGCATACTGACCAGACTACCCAACGCATCACTTTGACTGGTCCTTTGAATTGGATACCTCTTCTTTTATGATAGTCCACTAGATGAGACCGTCTATTTTCCACATCCACAACAAGTGTTTCCATTTCGTTCCATGTGGTTCTCAAAATTTGAGCTCCTGAACTCTGCCTGGTATGCCCATTATAGGTGCGCATACTGACCAGACTACCCAACGCATCACTTTGACTGGTCCACTGAATTGGATGCCTCTTCTTTTGTGCTATTCCACTAGATTATACTATTTTCCACATCCACAACAAGTGTTTCTATTTCGTTCCACGTGGTTCTCAAAATTTGAGCGCCTGAACTCTGCCTGGTACGCCCATTATAAGTGCGCATACTGACCAGACTACCCAACGCATCACTTTGACTGGTCCACTGAATTGGATGCCTCTTCTTTTGTGATTTTCCACTAGATTAGACTATTTTCCACATCCACAACAAGTGTTTCCATTTCGTTCCATGTGGTTCTCAAAATTTGAGCGCCTGAACTCTGCCTGGTACGCCCATTATAGGTGCGCATACTGACCAGACTACCCAACGCATCACTTTGACTGGTCCACTGAATTGGATGCCTCTTCTTTTGTGCTTTTCCATACGATTAGACTATTTTCCACATCCACAACAAGTGTTTCCATTTCGTTCCATGTGGTTCTCAAAATTTGAGCTAATGAACGTTGCCTAGTACGCCCACTATAGGTGCGCATAATGACCATGTCAAAGCTAGCAGTAGAAAGTTTAGAAGCAGAAAGAGGAGTTGCACTAGCAAGCAGTTGAGTACATATAGGAAACCCTAGATTGGGCTGTACTCGCTAAAGAGTACCCCTTGCAGGCTAGACAAATACAATATTCTGACACACCCCCATAGTCAAAGTGGGGTATAATCAGCAGAGCAAGCAGTCATAGAGCAGATTCACAAGTGCATGCAAAGCTAGAGGCATTCACAAAGGGCAAGTGAGGAGGAGGAGGCGTGACTGTAAGAGGAGAGAAGATGGGAGGCGACGGCTGAAGCTGCAGACACACGGGCAACAGGAGTCACACTGGCACAGCGGCTACCGGAACAGCGCCCCGGACTACTGGAGTAACTGGCTCCGCGGCTAAGACGAGCGGCAGGAGCAACGGACCCACGGGCGACTGGCGCAGCTGGCTACGACTGGGCTACCAGGACAGCGCCCCGGACTACAGGTGCTGCGGACGACAAGACGGCAGCCTCCGCTCAACCTCCCCCGACCGTCCCACCCCCCTCTCACACACCCCCTGCTGAAACCCTAGCTCCACTCCCACGTCACCCCCCTAGCACCACTCCTTCGGCTCCCACACACCCACCCCCCTCAGCGACAGCTGCAGCAGTGGGAGACGGAGGAGGAGGAGTAGCAGGGGACGGCGGACACACAACCGGCACCCCCACAACCGCCACCCCCACACTCCCCACCCCCAAACCCTAAAATGGGCGGAACGGGGTAGGAGCGCAGGGGACGACGAGGGGGAAGGCGCGCGGCCCCCAGGGCGCCACCATGGGGCAGCGAGGGGCCCCAGGACGCCGCGACGGGGCAGGGGGGGGGTCGCGCACGGCTCCAGGGGCGGCTCGCGGGTCTCCGGAGGGCGACGCGAGGGTCGACGGGGATCGCGCGCGGGTACGCCTGAACTCGGCGAGGTACGCCCATTATAGGTGCGCATACCGGCCAGACTACCGACCGCAACACTTTGACTGGTCCACTGAATTGGATGCCTCTTCTTTTGTGCTAGTCTACTAGATTATACTATTTTCCACATCCACAACAAGTGTTTCCATTTCGTTCCACGTGGTTCTCAAAATTTGAGCGCCTGAACTCTGCGTGGTACGCCCATTATAGGTGCGCATACCGACCAGACAACCGACCGCATCACTTTGACTGGTCCACTGAATTGGATGCCTCTTCTTTTGTGCTAGTCCACTAGATTAGGCCATTTTCCACATCCACGACAAGTGTTTCCATTTCGTTCCTCGTGGTTCTCAAATTTGAGCGCCTGAACTCTGCGTGGTACGCCCATTATAGGTGCGCATACCGACCAGACAACCGACCGCATCACTTTGACTGGTCCACTGAATTGGATGCCTCTTCTTTTGTGCTAGTCCACTAGATTAGGCAATTTTTCACATCCACAACAAGTGTTTCCATTTCGTTCCTCGTGGTTCTCAAATTTGAGCGCCCGAACTCGAGCTGCGTGGTACGCCCATTATAGGTGCGCATACCGACCAGACAACCGACCGCATCACTTTGACTGGTCCACTGAATTGGATGCCTCTTCTTTTGTGCTAGTCCACTAGATTAGGCCACTAGATTAGGCCACTCTCCACATCCACAACAAGTGTTTCCATTTCGTTCCACGTGGTTCTCAAAATTTGAGCGCCTGAACTCTGCGTGGTACGCCCATTATAGGTGCGCATACCGACCAGACTACCGGACGCATCACTTTGACTGGTCCACTGAATTGGATGCCTCTTCTTTTGTGCTAGTCCACTAGATTAGGCCACTCTCCTCATCGACAACAAGTGTTTCCATTTCGTTCCACGTGGTTCTCAAAATTTGAGCGCCTGAACTCTGCGTGGTACGCCCATTATAGGTGCGCATACCGACCAGACTACCGGACGCATCACTTTGACTGGTCCACTGAATTGGATGCCTCTTCTTTTGTGCTAGTCCATTAGATTAGGCGACTCTCCTCATCCACAACAAGTGTTTCCATTTCGTTCCACGTGGTTCTCAAAATTTGAGCGCCTGAACTCTGCGTGGTACGCCCATTATAGGTGCGCATACCGACCAGACTACCGGACGCATCACTTTGACTGGTCCACTGAATTGGATGCCTCTTCTTTTCTGCTAGTCCATTAGATTAGGCCATTCTCCACATCCACAACAAGTGTTTCCATTTCGTTCCACGTGGTTCTCAAAATTTGAGCGCCTGAACTCTGCGTGGTACGCCCATTATAGGTGCGCATACCGACCAGACTATCGGACGCATCACTTTGACTGGTCCACTGAATTGGATGCCTCTTCTTTTGCGCTAGTCCACTAGATTAGGCCATTCTCCACATCCACAACAAGTGTTGCCATTTCGTTCTGCTTGGTTCTCAAAATTTGAGCGCCTGAACTCTGCGTGGTACGCCCATTATAGGTGCGCATACCGACCAGACTATCGGACGCATCACTTTGACTGGTCCACTGAATTGGATGCCTCTTCTTTTGCGCTAGTCCACTAGATTAGGCCATTCTCCACATCCACAACAAGGGTTGCCATTTCGTTCCGCTTGGTTCTCAAAATTTGAAAGCCATAACTCTGCGTGGTACGCCCATTATAGGTGCGCATACCGACCAGACTACCGGACGCATCACTTTGACTGGTCCACTGAATTGGATGCCTCTTCTTTTGCGCGAGTCCACTAGATTAGGCCATTCTCCACATCCACAACAAGGGTTGCAATTTCGTTCCGTTTGGTTCTCAAAATTTGAAAGCCATAACTCTGCGTGGTACGCCCATTATAGGTGCGCATACCGACCAGACTACCGGACGCATCACTTTGACTGGTCCACTGAATTGGATGCCTCTTCTTTTGCGCGAGTCCACTAGATTAGGCCACTCTCCACATCCACAATAAGGGTTGCAATTTCGTTCCGTTTGGTTCTTAAAATTTGAAAGCCATAACTCTTCGTGGTACGCCCATTATAGGTGCGCATACCGACCAGACTACCGGACGCATCACTTTGACTGGTCCACTGAATTGGATGCCTCTTCTTTTGTGCTAGTCCATTAGATTAGGCAACTTTCCACATCCACAACAAGTATTGCCATTTCGTTCCGTGTGGTTCTCAAAATTTGAGCCCATTATAGGTGCGCATACCGACCAGACTACTGGACGCATCACTTTGACTGGTCCACTGAATTGGATGCCTCTTCTTTTGTGCTAGTCCACTAGATTAGGCCACTCTCCACATCCACAACAAGTGTTGCCATTTGTAGCCCCTGTGCAGATCATGGAGCAGGCAATTTTCCGTCGTGGAGGTCCCTGACCAAGCGGTCTCGCTTCACTCCCAGGCACTTTCCAGAAAAATTGCAGGTCGGCGAACTCACAAGTGACGTCTTTACGTTGAAGAAAAGACCTCGTTTCAGACGTTTGTAACCCTGAGAAGCGAAAACAGCCGCACTTGTGCAGATCATGGAGCAGGCAATTTTTCGTCGTGGAGGTCCCTGACCAATCGCCCTCGCTTTCCTCCCAGGCACTTTCCCGCATAATTATGGGTCTGCAAACTCACAAATGACGTCTTTACATTGAAGGAAAAACCTTGTTTCGGACGTTTGTAGCCCCGAACATCGAAAACAGCCACACCTATGTAGATCATGGAGCAGACAATTTTCCGTCGTGGAGATCCCTAACCAATCGCTCTCGCTTCACTCCCAGGCACTTTCCAGCATAATTGTGGGTCCGCGAACTCACAAATGACGTCTTTATATTGAAGAAAAAAACCTCGTTTCGGAGGTTTGTTCCCGCGAGAAGCGAAAACAGCCGCACATGTGCAGATCATGGAGCAGGCAATTTTCCGTCGTGGAGGTCCCTAACCAATCGCTCTCGCTTCACTCCCAGGCACTTTCCAGCATAATTGCGGGTCTGCGATCTTACGAATGGCATCTTTAGATCGAAGAAAAAAACCTCGTTTCGGACGTTTGTAGCCTCGAGAAGCGAAAACAGCCGCACCTGTGCAGATCATGGAGCAGGCAATTTTCCGTCGTGGAGGTCCCTGACCAATTGCTCTCGCTTCACTCCTAGGCACTTTCCAGCATAATTGCAGGTCCGCGAACTCACAAATGACGTCTTTACATTGAAGAAAAAAACTTCTTTCGGACGTTTGTAGCACCGAGAAGCGAAAACAGGTACACTTGTGCAGATCATGGAGCAGACAATTTTCCGTCGTGGAGGTCCCTGACCAATCGCTCTCGCTTCACTCCCAGGCACTTTCCAGCATAATTGCGGGTCTGCAAGCTCACAAATGACGTATATACATTGAAGAAAAAATATCGTTTCGGACGTTTGTAGCCCCGAGAAGCGAAAACAGCCGCACCTGTGCAGATCATGGAGCAGGCAATTTTTCGTCGTGGAGGTCACTGACCAATCGCCCTCGCTTTCCTCCCAGGCACTTTCCCGCATAATAACGGGTCTGCGAACTCACAAATGGCGTCTTTACATTGAAGAAAAAACCTTGTTTCGGACATTTGTAGCCCCGAACATCGAAAACAGCCACACCTATGTAGATCATGGAGCAGACAATTTTCCGTCGTGGAGATCCCTGACCAATCGCTCTCGCTTCACTCCCAGGCACTTTCCAGCATAATTGCGGGTCCGTGAACTCACAAATGACGTCTTTATATTGAAGAAAGAAACCTTGTTTCGGAGGTTTGTTCCCGCGAGAAGCGAAAACAGCCGCACATGTGCAGATCATGGAGCAGGCAATTTTCCGTCGTGGAGGTCCCTAACCAATCGCTCTCGCTTCACTCCCAGGCACTTTCCAGCATAATTGCGGGTCTGCGATCTTACAAATGGCATCTTTAGATCGAAGAAAAAACCTCGTTTCGGAAGTTTGTAGCCCCGAGAAGCGAAAACAGCTGCACCTGTGCAGATTATGGAGCAGGCAATTTTCCGTCGTGAAGGTCCCTGACCAATTGCTCTTTCTTCACTCCCAGACACTTTCCAGAATAATTGCGGGTCCGCAAACTCACAAATGACGTCTTTTTATTGAAACAAAAATGTCAGTAATAACGGACTGGAATGGTGAACTAGAAAGGATTGTGAGTACAAATATGAAACCCTAATGTTGTGACCCCCCTATAGGCTAACCCACTACAGCCTACACAAACACAACACATATAATGTTTGACACACCCCCATAGGCAAAGTGGGGGAGACCTAGGGGTCACAAGACCAGTCAAGGCAAAGCAAGGCAACAACAAGCTCAGGGTGGATCTCAAGGATACCACACAAATTCCGAGCACAAGCTAGTGGTCACAAGACCAGTTCACATGCAGGTTTATAACAGAGCATGAGATACAGTGATCACAACCTAGCAAGAGTAAACATGCAGGTAGATATATATATAGTGATCACAGTACAGGCAAGGTCAAGAGGTAAGTAAGTGAGGTCCAGTAGGCACAAGGCCTAGCAGAGTGCAGAAGCGCTGATGGTCACAAGGCTGAAGCACCTTGGTGAACACATCAGCAAGGTTGGCCTCAGTGGCCACGTAACGCAGACAAAGCTGACCGCGCTGCTGCAGCTCTCGAGCAAGGAAGTACCGCAGGGCGATGTGCTTCGTTCTGTGCTCCAGTCTGTGCTCCTCACACAAGGCAATGGCAGCCTGGTTGTCGACGTACAGCACTGGAGGAGAACGAGGCCGCTCACCCAAGTCAGTCAGCAGGTAGGTCAGCCAGCGTAGCTCCTGGGCCGCCATGGCTGTGGCGTAGATCTCAGCCTCACAACTGGAGCTGAGAACAGAAGAAGAGCGTGTAGAACGCCAAGAAACTGAGCCGGAGCCAAGGCTGAAGGTGTAACCCTGAGACGACCGCTGAGTAGCCTGGTCGTCCGCCCAAGAAGCGTCTGAGTGTCCAGTAAGTACAACTCGGTCTCGCCCTCCAAGCACTAGCCCCATGCCCGACGTACTGCACAAGTAGCGCAACACCCTCTTAGCGGCATCCATGTGCTCCTTCCTGTGACGGCCAGGAGCGACATAGCGTGCAAGGATGCTAAGAGGGTATGCAAGGTCAGGTCGAGTGCAGGTCATCAGGTACATGAGGCAGCCCACAAGCTCTGGATACGGGCCACTCGGCTCTACGGACTCATCCGAAGGCAGAGCCGAGAGCGAGTGACCGGTAGGCAGAGGAGTGGACTGAGGCGAGGAGTACGTGAAGCGGAAGCGCTGAAGGATCTGCTGCACCATGTGTGACTGAGTCAAGGTGATGGTGCGCCGTGCTCTGTCCCGGGTGATCCGCAAGCCAAGATAGCTTGTCAGTTCACCCAGGTCTGTGCACGTGTGTCTCCTCTGCAGCTCCGACTTCACGTGGGCAAGTGCCGCGGTGTCAGCAGTGGCAAAGACCAAGTCGTCGACGTACACGAGGATGTAGAACGGCGGCAGTGAGGTGTCTGTGCGTAGAAACAGTGACGGGTCAGCAGTAGAGGGAGCGAACCCAAGAGCCGCAAGTGTCGTCCTCAGTGTGTCGTGCCACTCACGCGGTGCATGGCGGAGACCGTAGACCGGCCGCTGAAGCCTCCACTGGGTACCAGGAGGAACCGACCCAGTGAAGCCAGGAGGGCGGCGCAGCCAGATCTCCTCGTGCAGGCTGCCCTGCAAGAAAGCAGTGCTGAAGTCAAGTGAGTGAAGCTCGTAGTCGCGCTGAGCGGCTATGTGCAGCAGCACCCGAAGAGTGGTCATCTTCGGGGTGGGGGAGAAGGTCTGAAAGAAGTCAACTCCCTCTCGCTGACTGAAGCCTCGAGCCACGTAGCGTGCCTTGAAGACAGGAGGAGAACCCGGTGGCCGCTTCACCCTGAAAATCCACATGCCACTGACGATGTTCGCCCCAGGTGGGGGAACCTCGTCGACGTAGGTGCGTGTGGACTTCCAGGAGGCCATCTCGGCGTCCATGGCTGTCTGCCACTGAGAGGAGTAGGGACCCGCCATCGCCTCAGCGTAAGTGCGCGGGGTCGGGATGTCTGGTGCATCCGGGTCTCCCTCAGGGGCAACTAGCATGGACACGAGGTGGGGCAAAGCAGCAGCAAAGCACTGGAACTCCTCCTGTCTGTCCTTAAGGACGTCCGTGCCAAGAGCACACTCACCCCCGACGGACGGAGGACAGACAGACTCAGACTCAGACTCAGCAACAAGGCCAGTGGCGTAGTCTAGACGACAGGCAGCAGCAAAGTCAACTAACTCAGCGACCAGAGAAGACGCAGCGGTGGACTCAAAGGTAGGGTCAGTGACAACAGTAGCGAGGAGACGGGTGACAGTGGGACTAGCAGCACGACGGGAGTCAGACTCCGGGTCAGGAAGAGTAGGCAGAGAGGAAGCAGGAGGAGACGGTAGCGGGACACGCTGAGGAGCAGTGGAGGGACGCAGAGTCATGTAGTGAGTGCCAGGGACAGGAGGAGGACGCTCACGTGGGACACGACGACCAGTGCGAGCAGTACGAACAGGCGACGCAGGACGAGACTCAGGCTCACGACGCTCTGTAAGACCTCCCGTGGGACCAGTGTAAGGAGAGGGAGCAGGGAGAGGCGAGGCAGGCGGTAACTGTGACGGCGACTGGACAGGCGGAGGACACTCTACTGAGGGAGGAGGACAGGGAGGAGGAGCCTGACCAAGAACCTGCTGAAGAAGTGGGACGAAGTACGGTCGGGGCCGCGTAGCGTCTCCAGAACCAGCAGAGACACCAGCGGCAGGGTCCTCAGCACCAGCAGCAGCTCCAACGTCCGGGTCCTCAACACCAGCAGCAGCTCCACCGGCCGGGTCCTCAGCACCAGCAGCAGCACCACCGCTCGGGTCCTCAGCTCCAGCAGTAGCTCCAACGCTCGGGTCCGCAGCACCAGCAGCAGCGCCACCGCTCGGGTCCGCAGCACCAGCAGGAACTCCACCAGCCGGGTCCTCAGCTCCAGCAGCAGCTCCACCGCTCGGGTCCCCAGCTCCAGCAGTAGCTCCAACGTCCGAGTCCTCAGCACCAGCAGTAGCTCCACCGCCCGGGTCCTCAGCACCAGCAGCAGCTCCAGCGCCCGGGTCCTCAGCACAAGCAGCAGCGCCACCGCTCGGGTCCTCAGCACCCGGAGGACCACTCCGAAGACTGCAGCGGCGTGTGTACCACTCTCGGATCTGCTGAATGGGGGGGAGCTCCTGGGTAGGAGGGGAAGTACCGGGACGAGCTCCAGCAGCACCTCTCCGGAGGCGGCAGTACTCGAGGTACCTCTCCTGCAGCTGCTGGGAGGAGAGGGCTCCTCCAGGTGTAGCACGCTCAGTCTCAGCACCCCCAGACTCAGCACCCCCAGACTCAGCACCTCCAGGCTCCGCACCGCCAGGCTCCGCACCTCCAGGCTCAACACCCCCAGGCTCCGCACCCCCAGACTCAGCACCCCCAGGCTCAGCACCCCCAGACGCAGGACGAGAGTCAACAGCTACCTCGACAGGCTCACCCGGGTCTACCTGGGACACACCTGAGGGAGCGGCACCCTGAGGGGGGAGGGGGTCTGGTACCTCAGCACCTGGAGCGAGGAAGAGAGGCGGGGGGGGGAGCGGGGCAGTGCGGTAGGGGAAGAGGCGGTAGTAGGGGACGGACTCGTCAAAAGTGACGTCCTGAGAGGCCAGGACACGACGCGAGGTGGGGTGGTAGAACTGCCAACCAGGGGCGTCCGGGACAAAGCCAAGGAAGACGCAGGGGACAGCGCGACGGGAGAGCTTGTCCGCGGACGTGTCGCGGACAAAAGCTCGGGATCCCCAGACCCGAAAACGCGACGCATCGCCAGCCTCTCCCGTCCAACGCAGTGTCGGGGAAGTCTCGGGCAAGGAGACACGGGGCCAGAGGTTGAGCTGATGCGCAGCGTATCGGACCGCAAACGGCCACAGAAAATGGGGGGCAGCCGCATGACTCAAGGAGGTACGAGCGACCTCCATGACTAGACCAATGCGGCGCTCAGCAACCCCATTCTGCTGTGGAGAGGCCGGAAGCGTGAACAACTGCTCAATGCCCTCCTACTGACAGAAGGCCTCCAGGAGGCCAGAGGAAAACTCCCCACCTCTGTCAGAGTGCAGACGCAGGACAGGAAAGTCGGAGCGGAAACGCCTGGTGAGCTGGAGACGAGATCTGCGGATCCAAGGGATCAAGACATCAGGTACGTCACCCTTGGCTCGCAAGGGGAAGACCGTGGTGTAGCGCGAGAAGTCGTCAACAACGAGCAGGAAGTACCGCTCCTGACCCTGTCCACGGACGCGGGCTGGGCCCCACACGTCCAAGTGGAGCGTCTGCAAGGGAGCAGTCGTCGGGGGAAAGGAGGAGGAGTGAGGAGCGGCGCGCTGCCGCCCCTCGACACAGGGAATACAGGGAGGAGCAGGCGAGTCGGGAAGGGGAGGGAGCACCCTGGGAAGACCAGCAACAAGGTCCCGTTTGTGCATGGCCCGAAGGCGCTGCACAGACGGGTGACCAAGGCGGTGGTGCCAAAGGACAGTCTCATGCGCCAGAGAGCGACACGAGCAGGGGGCGGACAGCTGACCTGACGCAGACGCAGACGCAGCTACCTGAGGGGACTCAGTGGTCAGTGTGTACAGGTCCGACCCCGGCTCTCGAGTGAAAGTAGCCAGGTGGCGACCCGTCCGAGCACACGTGCAGTGTGTCACGCGCTCGTAGGCAGGGGTGAACTGGTGAACACCCGAGTCCTGGAGCGCACAACCCGCCACCAAGTTCGTAGAGAACGAGGGGAGGTAGAGACCTGAAAGCGTGCCGGACGGGACCGCAGGACAAGGAAGGACAGTGGAGGAGGTCGCAATGACCGGACCCCCAGAGGGGTCAGCAAGGGAGACAGCAACTGGCCGAGCGAGTGGCTCAAGGACAGTGCGGTCACGAAAGAAAGAGCGAGAGGCACCTGAGTCCAGTGTGAAGGTGTGCAGTGCTGCAGTCAACCCAGTACCAGGGGGCACGGACGCACTAGCACCTAGGGCAGCAGCCTCACCAGGACCTGTGGGAGCAGACGCACTAGCACCTAGAGCGGCAGCCGGACTGGCCTGAATGCCCGGGTCGGGCAGAACACGCAAGTACTGAGCACCCTCTCCACTAATAGACATGGCATACATGGCAGTGAGAATAGCATCAAAGTCTAGAGCCCAAATATCGACACCCCTCTTTTCCAGATCAGCCCAGCGCGGCAGCTCAGCGGCATCGGGAAACTGGGTGCGCCACGCGTCGTTAAGGCGCGCGAAGCAGCGGTGCGTGGGGTGCGGCCTCCCACACTGCTGGCCTCTGCGGTCACCTGTGCGAATGACGTACGTGCAGGTAAAGCCACACTGCGCATACCACTCACGGGCGGCCTGAAGCGTCGGGGCGGGCTGCTGACTCGGGCCTCCGCCAGTGCCTCCACGACCACCACCGCCACCACCACCGCCTCGGCCACCTCCACCCCTGCCGCCGCCACGACCATCTCCACCTCCGCTGCCTCAGCGACGATGCTCGCCTCAGCTGCAAGCAGTTCCTTCTCGAGGAGGGCAACAGTGAGCTCAGTGGGGGAGCGAGAGAGGAAGTGGTCCCTGACTGCACGCAGAGAGTCAGGGAGGCGGGTGACGATGTGGTAGAGAGTGATCCAGAGCGGGGGGGGGGTTGCTAGTGAGAAACTCGGCAGGCATAGCAGCGCGAAAGCGGGCCTCACTAGTCTTAAGGTGGGTGATGAGGTCTGCGACAGTGTGAAAGGAGGCTAGGTCGGGGAACAGGTAGGGGAGAGTGAGGCGGCCTAGCGTAGCAGAAGCGGGTGAGGAGTAGCGGGCAACTACAGCGGTGTAGAGGTCCTTAGCAGTCTTGCACTGGCCGAAGTGCTCGCGCTCGTCTAGCGGCAGGGAGTTGCGAATAGCAAAGCGAGCGTGCGCATCACGAGTCTGCCACTGAGAGCGTAGAGTGCTGTCAGCAGACGTGTCAGGGGCAGTAGCATGGCCTAGGGCGTGGTCGTACAGCGAGATGTCTTCCTTGGCAGTGAGCTGTAGGAACAGGTGCAGGTCATCTAGCCAGGTTTCGAACTTCACCGGACGGCCCTCGGCATCGAAAGCTAGAACGGGAGGACTAGCCATAGTGACAGTAGTAGGAGGAGGAACTAGGCCGCTGGAAAGGTGTGCGTAGGGTCAACGGGACCGGCGGGGATGCTAGGTAAGGCGCGGGCGGGGTCGACTGTCCGTAGTGGCACACGAGCGGCAGGAGTAGGGAGCGTGGCAGCAGGAGCTGCAACGGCGCACTGGTGGCAGCTGCAGTGGCAGCAGTGTGCGCGGTAGGTAGCGTAGGGGCAGCGGCGGCGCACGGGCAGCGGCGGCGCACGGGCGGCAGCAGTGCACGTGCGGCGACGGCAGGAGGCGGCGGTGCGCAAGCAGCAGCGGAAGCAGCGCACGGGCGGCAGCTGCGTATGCGCACGTGCGGCAGTGGCAGCGGCGCACGGGCGGCTGCGGGCAGCGGGGCGTGCGCGAGCAGGCGACGGGCGGCTGCGGGGCGTGCGCGAGCAGGCGACGGGCGGCTGCGGACGGGCGGCCTCTGCGACGGCGGGCTGCGGGCAGCGGGGCGTGCGCGAGCAGGCGACGGGCGGCTGCGGGGCGTGCGCGAGCAGGCGACGGGCGGCTGCGGGGTGTGCGCGAGCAGGCGACGGGCGGCTGCGGGGCGTGCGCGAGCAGGCGACGGGCGGCTGCGGACGGGCGGCCTCTGCGACGGCGGGCTGCGGGCAGCGGGGCGTGCGCGAGCAGGCGACGGGCGGCTGCGGGGCGTGCGCGAGCAGGCGACGGGCGGCTGCGGACGGGCGGCCTCTGCGACGGCGGGCTGCGGGCTGCGGGGCGTGCGCGAGCAGGCGACGGGCGGCTGCGGGGCGTGCGCGAGCAGGCGACGGGCGGCTGCGGACGGGCGGCCTCTGCGACGGCGGGCTGCGGGCCTGCGGGGTGTGCGCGAGCAGGCGACGGGCGGCTGCAGCAGCGGGTGCGTCAGCGTGGCGCACAGGGCAGCGGCGGGCAGTGCGCGAGGCTACGAGGCGCACGGGCAGCAGCGCAAAGGCGCGCGGGCAGCTGGCGGGGCGCACGCGTGAAAACGGCCGCGCGCGAGCGGCTAGTACGGCGCGCGCGGTAAAAAAAAAAGGAAAGCCACGCGCGGGCGGCTAGCGAGCTGCGTGCGCGTGGTAGGTAGGTAAGGAGCGCTCTAGGACGCGCAGGCGCACGAGGCGCACAGTAGGTAGGTAGGTAGGTAGGTGGGCCCTAAGAACAGTCCTAGCGACGGACCTGCTCTGAAACCATGTCAGTAATAACGGACTGGAATGGTGAACTAGAAAGGATTGTGAGTACAAATATGAAACCCTGATGTGACCCCCCTATAGGCTAACCCACTACAGCCTACACAAACACAACACATATAATGTTTGACAAAAAAACCTCGTTTCGGACGTTTGTAGCCGCGAGAAGCGAAAACAGCCGCACCTGCGCAGATCATGGAGCAGGCAATTTTCCGTCGAGGGGGTCCACGACCAATCGCTCTCGCTTCACTCCCAGGCATTTTTGAGTATACAAGTGGGTCCGCGAACTCACACGTGACGTCTTTACATTGAAGAAAAAACCTCGTTTCGGATGTTTGTAGCCCCGAGAAGCGAAAACAGCCGCACCTGTGCAGATCATGGAGCAGGCAATTTTCCGTCGTGGAGGTCCCTGACCAATCACTCTCGCTTCAATCCCTGGCACATTCTAGCATAATTGCGGGTCCGCGAACTCACAAATGACGTCTATACATTGAAGAAAAAACCTCGTTTCGGACGTTTGTAGCCTCGAGAAGCGAAAACAGCCGCACCTGTGCAGATCATGGAGCAGGCAATTTTCCGTCATGGAGGTCCCTGACCAATCGCTCTCGCTTCACTCCTAGGCACTTTCCAGCATAATTGCAGGTCCGCGAACTCACAAATGACGTCTTTACATTGAAGAAAAAAAACTTCTTTCGGACGTTTGTAGCACCGAGAAGCGAAAACAGGTACACTTGTGCAGATCATGGAGCAGACAATTTTCCGTCGTGGAGGTCCCTGACCAATCGCTCTCGCTTCACTCCCAGGCACTTTCCAGCATAATTATGGGTCTGCAAACGCACAAATGGCATCTTTACTATGAAGATTAAACCTTGTTTCGGACGTTTGTAGCCCGGAGTATCGAAAATAGCCGCACCTATGCAAATCATGGAACAGACAATTTTCCGTCGTGGAGGTCCCTGACCAATCGCTCTCGCTTCACTCCCAGGCACTTTCCAGCATAATTGCGGGTCCGCGAACTTACAAATGACATCTTTACATTGTAGAAAAAACCTCATTTTGGACGTTTGTTGTCGCAAGAAGCGAAAACAGCCGCACCTGTGCAGATCATGGAGCAAGCAATTTTCCGTCGTGGAGGTCCCTGACCAATCGCTCTCGCTTCACTTCCAGGCACTTTCCAGCATAATTGCAGGTCCGCGAACTCACAAATGACGTCTTTATATTGAAGAAAAAAACTCTTTTCGGACGTTTGTTGCCAAGAGAAGCGAAAACAGCCGCACCTGTGCAGATCATGGAGCAGGCAATTTTCCGTCGTGGAGGTCCTTGACCAATCGCTCTCGCTTCACTCCCAGGCACTTTCCAGCATAATTGCAGGTCCGCGAACTCACGCATGGCGTCTTCACATTGAAGAAAGTTCTTCGTTTCGGACGTTTGTAGCCCCGAGAAGCGAAAACAGCCGCACCTGTGCAGATCATTGGGCAAGCAATATTCCGTCGTAGAGGTCCCTAACCAATCATTCTTGCTTGACTCCTAAGCACTTTCTAGCATAATTGCGGGTATGTGAACTCACAAATGACGTCTTTACATCGAAGAAAAAATCTCGTTTCAGATGTTTGTTGCCGCAAGAAGCGAATACAGCCGCACCTGTGCAGATCATGGAGCAAGCAATTTTCCGATGTGGAGGTTATCAGAATCACTAGGCAAGAATGAATGAACTAACAGAAGTTTGGGTACAAATATGAAACCCTAGTTGGGGTTGTACCCCATATTGGCTACCCCACTACAGCCTACAAGCATAATACAGTTTAACACACCCCCATAGGCAAAGTGGGGGAGAACAAAGGGTCACAAGACCAGTCCAGCAAAGCAAAACAAAGCCCAGGGTGGATCACAACGTCACCACACTCCGAGCACAAGTAAAGGCCACAAGGCCAGTTCACATGCAGTGCTAGATATAGTACAAGACAAGCAACACAGTGATCAAAACCTAGCAAGCAAGCAACAAGATATATATAAAGTACAGTACAAAGAATGTCAAGCAGTGAGCAAGTGAGGAAACGTGGACACAAGGCCTAAAGAAGTACAGTGCCGCTGATGATCACTAGGCGGGAGCGCCTTGGTGAAGATATCAGCAGTGTTGGCCTTCGAGTCCACGTACACAAGCCGAAGCTGACCGCGCTGCTGAAGCTCTCGAGCAAGAAAGTAGCGAAGAGCAATGTGCTTCGTCCTGTGCTCCAGTCTGTGCTCCTGACACAAGGCAAGAGCCGCCTTGTTGTCACCGTACAGAACTGGAGGAGAACTAGGCCGCTCTCCCAAGTCAGTCAGCAGGTAGGTGAGCCAGCGTAACTCCTGTGCAGCCATGGCTGTGGCGTAGATCTCAGCCTCACAACTAGAGCTGAGAACAGAGGAAGAGCGGGTGGACCGCCACGAGACAGAACCTGAGCCAAGGCTGAAGGTGTAACCCTGTGACGACCGCTGCGTAGCCAGGTCGTCCACCCAAGAGGCGTCCGAGTGACCAGTGAGGACAACTCTGTCGCGTCCTCCAAGCACCAGCCCCATGCCTGATGTACTGCACAGGTAACGCAGCACCCTCTTAGCAGCCTCCCAGTGCTCTCGCCTGTGTCTCCCAGGCGCAACGTAACGAGCAAGGATGCTAAGAGGGTACGCGAGGTCAGGTCGCGTGCAAGTCATCAGGTACATGAGGCAGCCTACAAGCTCTGGGTACGGGCCACTCGGCTCTACGGACTCGTCCGAAGGTGGAGCTGAGAGCGAGTGGCTGGTAGCCAGAGGTGTGGCCTGTGGTGAGGAGAACTGGAAGCCGAAGCGCTGAAGGACCTGCTGCACCATGTGTGACTGAGTCAGGGTGATGGTGCGGCGAGCTCTGTCCCGGGTGATCTGCAAGCCAAGGTAGCTACGCAGTTCACCCAGGTCAGTGCAGGTGTGTCTCTTCTGCAGCTCCGACTTCACACGAGCGAGTGCCTCAGTGTCAGCAGTAGCAAAGACCAAGTCGTCGACGTACACGAGAATGTAGAACGGCGGCAGCGACGTGTCTGTGCGCAGAAACAGCGACGGGTCAGCAGTAGACGGCGCGAACCCAAGAGCCGCAAGAGTAGTCCTCAGTGTGTCGTGCCACTCACGTGGCGCCTGGCGGAGACCGTAGACTGGCCGGCGGAGACTCCACTGGGTACCAGGGGGAAACGACCCAGTAAAGCCAGGTGGGCGGCGCAGCCAGATCTCCTCGTTCAGGCTGCCCTGCAAGAACGTTGTGCTGAAGTCAAGAGAGTGAAGCTCGTAGTCACGCTGAGCAGCAACGTGCAGCAGAACCCGAAGAGTGGTCATCTTCGGGGTGGGGGAGAAGGTCTGGAAGAAGTCGACCCCCTGACGCTGACTGAAGCCTCTAGCAACGTAACGAGCCTTGAAGACAGGCGGAGAACCTGGCGGCCGCTTCACCCTGAAAATCCACATGCCATCGACGATGTTCGCCCCAGGAGGGGGAACCTCGTCGACGTAGGTGCCTGTGGACTTCCAGGATGCCATCTCTGCGTCCATGGCTGTCTGCCACTGAGAGGAGTAGGGACCCGAGATCGCCTCTGCGTAAGTGCGCGGAGTGGGGATGTCTAGTGCATCCGGGTCTCCCTCAGGGGCAAGCAACCAGGCCACGAGATGAGGTACAGCAGCCGCAAGAGAGTCAAAGTCCTCCTGCCTGTCCTCAAGGACGTCCGTGCCAAGAGCACACTCACCCCCGACGGACGGAGGACAGACAGACGCAGACTCTGACTCAGCAACAAGGCTAGCAGCGTAGTCTAGACGACAGGCAGCAGCAAAGTCAACCAACTCAGCGACCAGAGCAGACGCAGCCGAGGACTCAAAGGTAGGGTCAGTGACAACAGTAGCGAGGAGACGCGTGACTGTAGGGTGCTCAGCGCGATACCGGTCAGACTCAGGGTCCGGAACGGCAGGCAAAGAGGACGCAGGAGGAGACGGTAGAGGGACACGCCGAGGAGCAGTAGAGGGACGCAGAGTCATGTAGTGAGTGCCTGGGACAGGAGGAGGACGCTCACGACGGACACGACTAGCAGTGCGAGCAGGACGAACAGGCGACGCAGGACGAGACTCAGGCTCACGACGCTCTGTAAGACCTCCTGTGGGACCAGTATAAGGAGAGGGAGCAGGGAGAGGCGAGGCAGGCGGTAACTGTGACTGCGGCTGGACAGGCGGAGGACACTCTACGGAGGGAGGAGGACAAGGAGGAGGAGCCTGCCCAAGAACCTGCTGAAGGAGCGGTACGAAGTACGGTCGCGGCCGCGCAGCATCTCCAGAAGCAGAAGGGACTCCAGCGGCCGGGTCCTCAGCACCAGTAGGAGCTCCAGCGTCCGGGTCCACAGCACCAGCAGCAGCTCCACCGGCCGGGTCCCCAGCTCCAGCAGCAGCTCCACCGTCCGACTCCTCAGCACCAGCAGCAGCTCCACCAGGTGGGTCCGCAGCACCAGCAGCAGCGCCACCCCCAGAGTCGGCAGCTCCAACTCCGCTAGCACCGCCAGCGCCAGAGTCCCCAGCTCCAGCAGCTCCAGTCGCAGTGCTCCCAGAACAGCCAGTCCCTGCAGCTCCAGTACCCCCAGTACGAGCACCCCCAGGACGAGCAGCTCCAG
The DNA here is from genome assembly GCA_947470075.1 of Closterium sp. Yama58-4. Lineage (NCBI taxonomy): Eukaryota > Viridiplantae > Streptophyta > Zygnematophyceae > Desmidiales > Closteriaceae > Closterium > Closterium sp. Yama58-4. The sequence continues at coordinate 91,072 of CANIUD010000825.1, read as the reverse complement.
CACCCCCAACTCCAGCCGAGCCACTAGGACGGCGAAAGCGTCGGACGTACCAGTCACGAAGCTGCTGCGGTGTGAGAGACTGCTCAGCACCCCGAACCGGAGCACCCCCAGACGCAGTAACCCGAGGCTCCGTAGGCTCAGTAGCAGCACCCCCAGGCTCAGTACCCGCAGGCTCAGTACCCGCAGGCTCAGCACCCCCAGTCGCAGCACCCCCAGGCTCAGCACGGCAAACTCTCAGGCACAGTACCCTCAGCTCCAGCACCCGCAGTCCCAGCACTCCCAGGCCCCGCACCCGCAGGCTCAGCACCCCCAGGCTCAGCACCCCCAGGCTCCGTACTCTCAGGCACCGTACCCTCAGCTCCAGCACCCTCAGTCCCAGCACCTGCAGCCCCAGCACCCCCAGGCCCAGCACCCCCAGGCTCAGCACCCCCAGGCTCAGCACCCCCAGGCTCAGCACTCCCAGCAGCACCACCCGCAGCAGCACCTGAGTCACCTGTGACCTCGACAGGCTCAGCGACGGGAGGAGGGTCTACCTGAGAGACACCTGAAGGAGCAGGACCCTGAGGGGGAAGGGGGTCTACCGGAGGGGGACCAGGAGCAAGGAAAAGCGGCGGGGGAGGGAGGGGGGCAGTGCGGTAGGGGAAGAGACGGTAAAAAGGGACCGACTCGTCAAAGGTGACATCCTGAGAGGCGAAGACCCGGCGCGAGGTGGGGTGGTAAAATTGCCAGCCAGGCGCGTCAAGGACAAAGCCAAGGAAGACACAGGGAAGCGTGCGGGAGGAGAGCTTGTCCGCGGACGTATCGCGGACAAGGGCACGAGCACCCCACACCCGGAAGCGCGACGCATCGCCAACCTCCCCCGTCCAACGCAGTGTGGGCGAGGTCTCCGGCAAGGAGACACGGGGCCAGAGGTTGAGCTGATGCGCGGCGTACCGGACAGCAAACGGCCACAGAAAATGGGGAGCCGCCGCGTGGACCAAGGAGGTACGAGCGACCTCCATGACCAGGCCAATGCGGCGCTCAGCAACCCCATTCTGCTGCGGGGAGTCCGGAAGCGTGAAGGTCTGCTCGATGCCCTCCGCCTGACAGAAGGTCCTCAAGAGGTCGGAGGAAAACTCACCACCTCTGTCAGAGTGCAGACGCAGGACAGGAAGATCCGTCCGGAAACGGCGGCGGAGCTGGAGACGAACCGTGCGGATCCAAGGGATCAGAACAGCAGGGACCTCACCCTTGGTGCGCAAGGGGAAGACCGTGGTGTAACGCGAGTAGTCGTCGACAACCAGCAAAAAATACCGCTCACCGCCCTGACCACGAACGCGGGCTGGGCCCCACACGTCCAGGTGGAGGGTCTCCAGAGGAGCCTCTGTCGGGGGGAACGAGGAGGAGTGAGGAGCGGCGCGCTGCCGCCCCTCGACGCAAGGAAGGCAGGGCGGCGCAGGCGAGGCAGGTAGGGGAGGGAGGGACCGGGGAAGACCGGACACAAGGAGGCGACGGTGCATGCCACGAAGGCGTGGCAAGGAGGGGTGACCCAGGCGGTGGTGCCAGAGAAGAGTCTGGTGCGACAGGGAACGACACTCACAGGCGTGGGCCACCAGACCTGACGCAGACACCTGACCGACAGCAGCTACCTGGGGAGACGCAGTGGTCAGTGTGTAGAGACTCGACCCCGGCCGACGGGTGAACGTAGCCAGGTGACGGCCAGTCCTGGAGCACGTGCAGATCGCCACACGCTGTCCGCCAGGGGTAAAGGTGTCAACCCACTGATCCTGGAGGACAGCGTTGCTCACCAGGTTCGTCGAGAACGAGGGGAGGTGGAAACCCGACAACGAGCCAGACGGAACCGCCGGACAAGGGAGGACAGTGGTGGACTGGGCAAGGACTGGGCCCCCAGAGGGGTCAGCCAAGGAGACTGGGACCGGTGCAGGGAGCGGTGTGAGCTCAGTACTGTCACGAAAGAAGCAACGGGAAGCACCTGAGTCAAGGGTGAAGGTGTGACAGGCCTCAGCCGGTGCGGTACCTGAGAGAGCAGTCTCTGTGGGTGCTGTACCTGAGAGAGCAGACTCGAAACCAGTCGGGACAGCACTGGAGGGAGCAAGTACACGGGGCACCATACCAGAGAGAGCAGACTCACTAGTACCCAGGGCAGCGGGCTCTATACCTGGGTCAGGCGGCACACACAAGTAACAGTCTCCCTCGGCACTAACAGTCAATGCATACATGGCAGCAATAATAGCATCATAGTCAAGAGCAAAGACATCAACACCAGCCCTCATGAGCTCAGCCCAGCGGGGGCGCTCAACATCCGCACCCATCTCCTCACGCCAAGCGTCGTCAAGGCGGGAGAAGCAGCGGTACGGGGTGTGGAACCTCCCACACGTCTGTCCCTTGCGGTCACCTGTGCGAATGACATAAGAACAGCGGGCACTGGCCCCCGACGTCCCACGCTGAGCAAGCCACTCACGAAGCTGCTGGGTCGTCTGGGGACGCTGCTGCTGCTGGGAGCTCTGGCCCGAGCCAGTGCCTCCACTCCGACCGCCGCCGCCACCACTACCACCGCTCCGACCGCCACCGCCACCACCGCCACCACCGCCACCGCCGCCACCGCCGCCGCCGCCACTACTGCCACTGCTTCCGCCGCCGCCCCCGCCTCCACCACCGACCCCACTCCCACCAGCGCTCCCGCCACCGCTCCCTCCAGCACCGCCTCCCCCCCCACCTCCCCCACCTCCTCCCCCCCCAGCGCCACCACCACCACCCTTGCCCCCCTTGCCCTTGCCGGTGCGGCGCCTCCCACCAGGAGCAGAAGCAGCGCCAACAGACTCAGCACCAAGGAAGTCAACAGCAGCAGCAGCGTAGGAGGGAGCGAGGGGAGAGGGAGAACACCCCTCAAAGATGGGGGTGCGAGGAGCGCCACGAGCAGCACCAACAGCTACAATGCTCTTTTCGGCCGCGAGCAGCTGCTCCTCTAGGAGGGCGACTGTGAGCTCAGTGGGACAGCGAGCAAGGAAGTGGTCTCGAACTGAGCGGAGGGTGTCAGGGAGACGGGTGACTATGAAGTGGAGTGTCCAGTACAGTGGAGGGGGGTTCTTAGCGCAGAACTCGGTGGGAAGGGCGGCACGCAGGCGAGCATCACTAGTGCGAAGGTGGGTGATAAGATCGGCGACTGTAGTAAAGGTGGACAGATCGGGGAACAGGTACGGCAGCATGAGGCGGCTAAGCTCGGCTGTGGCAGGCGAGGAGTAGCGAGTAACAACAGCGTCGTACAGGGCCTTAGCGGATTTGCAGTCGCCAAAATGCTCTAGCTCAGCTAACGGCAGGTGACTGCGAATGGCTAGGCGAGCAGCTGCGTCACGAGTCTGCCAGTGGGAACGAACACTAAGCTCAGCTGTGGCAGGAGGGGCAGGCGCAGCACCAGACGCGTAGTCATAGAGCGACACATGCTCCTTGCTATCGCTCAGGAGAAACAGCTGCAGGTCATCTAGCCAAGCGGTGAAACGCACAGGGCGGCCCTCAGCATCGAACGACAGCACGCGAATGGAAGCCATAGCGACAGTGTGACAGAGTAACGAAAGCTGCCGCAGCAGGGGAAGACGACTGTGCACGGATAGAGAGCAGCGGGCGAGGCTGGCGCTACGGGCAGGCGGCGCTGCAAGCGGTCAGTGCGACGGGAGGGCGACGCTGCGAGCGGGCAGCGCGGCGGACGGGCCGGAAAGCGGGCAGCGCGGCGGGCAGGCGGCGCTGCAAGCGGGCAGCACGGTGGGCGGGCGACGCTGCGAGGCGGGCGGGCCGCAAAGCGAGCAGCGGGCGGGCGGGCGGGCTGCGAAGCGGGCAGCGGGGCAAGCGGGCTGCGATGCGAGCGGGCTGCGATGCGAGCGGGCCGCGAAGTGGGCAGCGAGCGGGCGGGCGGGCTGCGAAGTGGGCGGGCCGCGAAGCGGGCAGCGGGGCGAGCGGGCTGCGAGGCGGGCGGGCCGCGAAGCGGGCAGCGAGCGGGCGGGCGGGCTGCGAAGTGGCGGGCCGCGAAGCGGGCAGCGAGCGAGCGGGCTGCGAAGCGGGCGGGCCGCGAAGCGGGCAGCGAGCGAGCGGGCTGCGAAGCGGGCGGGCCGCGAAGCGGGCAGCGAGCGGGCGGGCGGGCTGCGTAGCGAGCGGGCCGCGAAGCGGGCAGCGAGCGGGCGGGCGGGCTGCGAGCGGGCGGCTCGGCGAGGGGCGCGCGAGGGCGCTAGTGAGAGGCGCGCGAGGGCGCTAGTGAGGGGCGCGCGAGGGCGCTAGCAAGGGGCGCGCGAGGGCGCTAGCAAAGGGGCGCGCGAGGGCGCTAACGAAGGGGCGCGCGAGGGCGCTGACGTGGGTGCGCGCGAGGGCGCTAACGAGGGTGCGCGCGAGGGCGCTAACGAGGGCGCACGAGGGCGCTACGAGGCTAGGGAACGGGGTAGCGTGGTAACCGCATGCGAGCGGTGGTGGGCCCTAAAAACGATCGGTAGGTCCTAGGGACCTCCTGCTCTGAATACCATATCAGAATCACTAGGCAAGAATGAATGAACTAACAGAAGTTTGGGTACAAATATGAAACCCTAGTTGGGGTTGTACCCCATATTGGCTACCCCACTACAGCCTACAAGCATAATACAGTTTAACAGAGGTCCCTGACCAATCGCTCTCGCTTCACTCCCAAGCACTTTCCAGCATAATTGCGGGTCCAAGAACGCAAAAATGGCGTCTTTACATTGAAGAAAAAACCTCGTTTCGGATGTTTGTAGCCCCGAGAAGCGAAAAAAGCCGCACCTTTGCAGATCATGGAGCAGGTAATTTTCCGTCGTGGAGGTCCCTGACCAATCGCTCTCGCTTCACTCCCAGGCACTTTCCAGCATAATTGCAGGTCCGGGAGCTTATAAATGACGTCTTTACATTGAAGGAAAAACCTCGTTTCGGACGTTTGTAGCCCCGAGAAGCGAAAACAGCCGCACCTGTGCAGATCACAGAGCAGGCAATTTTCCGTCGTGGAGGTCCCTGACCAATCGCTCTCGCGTCACTCTCAGGCACTTTCCAGTGTAATTGCGGGTCCGCGAACTCATAAATGACGTCTTTACATTGAAGAAAAAACCTCGTTTCGGATGTTTGTAGCCCCGAGAAGCGAAAACAGCCGCACCTGTGCAGATCATGGAGCAGGCAATTTTCCGTCGTGGAGGTCCCTGACCAATCGCTCTCGCTTACTCCCGGGGACTTTCTAGGATAGTTGCGGGCCCACAAACTCACAAATGACGTCTTTACATTGAAGAAAAAACATCGTTTCGGACGTCTGTAGCCGCGAGAAGCGAAAACGGCCGCTCCTGTGCAGATCATGGAGCAAGCAATTTTCCGTCGTGGAGGTCCCTGACCAATCACTCTCGCTTCACTCCCAGGCACTTTCCAGCATAATTGCGGGTCCACGAACTCATAAATGGCGTCTTAACATTGAAGAAAAAACCTCGTTTAAGACATTTGTAGCCCCGAGAAGCGAAAACAGCCGCACCTGTGCAGATCATGGAGCAGGCAATTTTCCGTCGTGGAGGTCCCTGACCAATCGCTCTCGCTTTACTCCCAGGCACTTTCCAGCATAATTGTGGGTCCGCGAACTCACAAATGACGTCTTTACATTGAAGAAAAACCCTTGTTTTGGACGTTTGTAGCCCCGAGAAGCGAAAACAACCGCACCTGTGCAGACCTTGGAGCATGCAATTTTCCGTCGTGGAGGTCCCTGACCAATCGCTCTCGCTTCACTCCCAGACACTTTCCAGCATTATTACAGGTCCATGAACTCATAAATGGCATCTTTACATTGAAGAAAAAACCGCGTTTCAGACATTTGTAGCCCCGAGAAGCGAAAACAACCGCACCTGTGCAGATCATGGAGCAGGCAATTTTTCGTCGTGGAGGTCCCTGACCAATCGCTCTCGCTTCACTCCCAGACACTTTCCAGCATAATTGCGGGTCCTCAAACTCACAAGTGATGTCTTTACATTGAAGAAAAAACCTCGTTTCGGACGTTTGTAGCCGCGAGAAGCGAAAACAGCCGCACCTGTGAAGATCATGGAGCAGGCAATTTTCCGTCGTGGAGGTCCCTGACCAATTGCTCTCGCTTCACTCCCATGCACTTTCCAGCATAATTGCGTGTCCGCAAACTTACAAATGACGTCTTTACATTGAAGAAAAAACCTCGTTTCGGACGTTTGTAGCCCCGAGAAGCGAAAACAGCCGCACTTGTGCAGATCATGGAGCAGGCAATTTTCCGTCGTGCATGTGAGAGTACGACGTCATTGCTACGCTTTAGTAGCTTGATTCTGCTTTACTATGCATTATCTAGCTTAGCTTTGCTTTATTTTGCTTGCTTTTGCTAGATTTCCTAGGTTCGTTGCTTTTACTATATTATTATAGTTTTAGGCACCGAACTAGGTTGAGTGCACCGAATTCTAGGCTTTTCGATTGCCTTCTACCGAATTCAGGAAGGACCCGTTCGGGACGCTTCGCGACCCGCGGAACCTTCTAGTAACACCCGGGTTACTGCCTTTGTGTCGAGCCTATATATAGCCTCGCCTTGTACCCAGGTGAATCATTCAATAGAATCATCTTTCCTGAACCAGATCCTCACACTTGGTAATCAGAGCGGGTTTACACGCGAGGTCTTCAACCGCGTAGTTCCGGCCTTTAAAAACCGCGGGGGCGACGACGAAGGCGCCGATACGGGTATGTGAAACCAGTTCCGTACAATTTTTCTAAGTCCCCCTCGATTCGGTTTTCGAACACCCCTCAGATTTACTGGTGGAAAGGTTGGAGTTTCGACCGTTCGATCGAGTTTCATCTCAACGGCCCAGAGAATTTCGCCCCGCAAAGTTGGAATTTGGAGCGTCGGATCGAGTTTCTTCTCAACGGCCGAGATCGAACGCGAATTTCAACTAAGAGCGGTTTACGCGACGTACAGAATTCGCGCTCGTCGATTTTACAGTCGATTCGACTCGCAGTAAGTCGACCAGCACCCATAAATCAATTATTTTCGTCGCGCTTCTTTCTGTAAATCGCCAAATGGAGGGAAAAAGAGATATTTCAGTACAGAAAATCGCGGAGTTACGTGCCGAGCATAAGCAGATACGTGCGGCGCTCCCACGACTCGTGAAACTCCTTGTGAACCAGTCAACAACCGCCACAGCAGCAGCGAATGCAGCAGCGACAGCAGCAGCAGCAGCAGCAGCGGCGACGACACCGACAATTCTACCTGCGACAACGGCAGCAGCTACAGTTAACCTCGAAGCAGTGAAGCTGAGGCTACCGGAGGCGTTCGATCCTATAGTTAAAGGGAACGACGTTCGTCGATTTGTAGCTGAACTCGAAATTTACTTCGAAGCCGTTGGATGCACGACCCCGACAGAAGACGCAATGCGCATACAGCTCACAGCAACACTGTTACAAGGCCCAGCTCTAGAGTGGATCAACAACAGAATAGTCCAAGGCGAAGGGACGTGGGCGCAGTTTCGGGCAGCACTGATCGAACAGTTCGACACGTTGAACAGTAGCTACTACGGAACACGACGCAACAAGCCAACTAGTGGCATGGGGCGATTGGCACCACCCACGACTGCTGAACCGATGGAGAACGACGAGGGCGATGTGGAGCAGCGGCTAGCAAAAACTGAGACGTACAAATTTTGCGGCGCTACAGGACATCGTATCTTGGCGTGTTGGGAAATGAAGGGAAGGCGTGCGGAGCTGAGATACAAGAACAGTGCGGCACCCCCGAAGCAGAAAACGGACAACGTGGCAACTTCGGAGAGGGCGAAAAAAGGAGAATATGATGGCGCGAGTTTAAAACGTCACGACCAGCCGGCACCAGGGGAAATCGCCGAGACAAATGGAGACTCCGCGAAACAAGACCCTGCACCGACTGGGAAACTCCAGCCGTACACCCCGACAAGTAAGAATATTACTTCTCGCTGGTTTCAAGCCTTTATTAAGGGAGAGTCAGAAATTAAACCGGTACCGGGTAATATGGGGACCCTACTCCGGAGCGCTAACAAGGGTCGAGCGTGATAAGCTGTATTATGCTTGTAGGCTGTAGTGGGGTAGCCAATATGGGGTACAACCCCAACTAGGGTTTCATATTTGTACCCAAACTTCTGCTAGTTCATTCATTCTTGCCTAGCTATTCTGAAATGGTATTCAGAGCAGGAGGTCCCTAGGACCTACCGACCGTTTTTTTTAAGGGCCCACCACCGCTCGCATGCGGTTACCACGCTACCCCGTGCCCTAGCCTCGTAGCGCCCTCGTGCGCCCTCGTTAGCGCCCTCGCGCGCCCCTCGTTAGCGCCCTCGCGCGCACCCTCGTTAGCGCCCTCGCGCGCCCCTTGCTAGCGCCCTCGCGCGCCCCTCACTAGCGCCCTCGCGCGCCCCTCGCAGTGTCGCCCGCCCGCCGAGCCGCCCGCTCGCAGCCCGCTCGTCCTGCTGCCCGCTTCGCAGCCCGCCCGCCCGCTCGCTGCCCGCTTCGCGGCCCGCCCGCCACGCAGCCCGCCCGCCCGCTCGCTGCCCGCTTCGCGGCCCGCCCGCTTCGCAGCCCGCTCGCTCGCTGCCCGCTCCGCGGCCCGCCCGCTTCGCAGCCCGCTCGCCCGCTCGCTGCCCGCTTCGCGGCCCGCCCGCCCGCTCGCTGCCCGCTTCGCGGCCCGCCCGCTTCGCAGCCCGCTCGCTCGCTGCCCGCTTCGCGGCCCGCCCGCTTCGCAGCCCGCCCGCCCGCTCGCTGCCCGCTTCGCGGCCCGCCCGCCTCGCAGCCCGCCCGCCCGCTGCCCGCTTCGCGGCCCGCCCACTTCGCAGCCCGCCCGCCCGCTCGCTGCCCGCTTCGCGGCCCGCCCGCTTCGCAGCCCGCTCGCCCCGCTGCCCGCTTCGCAGCCCGCCCGCCCGCTCGCTGCCCGCTTCGCGGCCCGCCCGCTTCGCTGCCCGCTCGCAGCGCCGCCCGCCCGCCCGCTACCTGCTTCGCAGCGCCGCCCGCTGCCTCACTGCCCGCTTGCTGCGTCCCCTCTGCTGCTGCTGCTGCTCTGCTGTGCCCTCACGCCTGAGCTATGGCCTCTATTCGCGTTCTTTCCTTCGATGCTGAGGGCCGTCCCGTGCAGTTCACTTCCTGGCTCGACGACCTGCAGTTGTATCTTATGAGCAATAGCACGGACCACATCTCCCTCTATGACTACGCGTCTGGTGCTGCCGCTGCTCCTGCTGCCACAGCCGAGCTTAGTGTTCGTTCCCACTGGCAGACTCGTGACGCAGCTGCTCGCCTAGCCATTCGTAGTCACCTGCCGCTAGCTGAGCTCGAGCATTTTGGCGACTGCAAATCCGCTAAGGCCCTGTACGATGCTGTCGTTGCTCGCTACTCCTCGCCTGCCACAGCCGAGCTTAGCCGCCTCATGCTGCCGTACCTGTTCCCCGATCTGTCCACCTTTACTACAGTCGCCGATCTTATCACCCACCTTCGCACTAGTGATGCTCGCCTGCGTGCCGCCCTTCCCACCGAGTTCTGCGCTAAGAACCCCCCTCCACTGTACTGGACACTCCACTTCATAGTCACCCGTCTCCCTGACACCCTCCGCTCAGTTCGAGACCACTTCCTTGCTCGCTGTCCCACTGAGCTCACAGTCGCCCTCCTAGAGGAGCAGCTGCTCGCGGCCGAAAAGAGCATTGTAGCTGTTGGTGCTGCTCGTGGCGCTCCTCGCACCCCCATCTTTGAGGGGTGTTCTCCCTCTCCCCTCGCTCCCTCCTACGCTGCTGCTGCTGCTGCTGCTGTTGACTTCCTTGGTGCTGAGTCTGTTGGCGCTGCTTCTGCTCCTGGTGGGAGGCGCCGCACCGGCAAGGGCAAGGGGGGCAAGGGTGGTGGTGGTGGCGCTGGGGGGGGAGGAGGTGGGGGAGGTGGGGGGGGAGGCGGTGCTGGAGGGAGCGGTGGCGGGAGCGCTGGTGGGAGTGGGGTCGGTGGTGGAGGCGGGGGCGGCGGCGGAAGCAGTGGCAGTAGTGGCGGCGGCGGCGGTGGCGGCGGTGGCGGTGGTGGCGGTGGTGGCGGTGGCGGTCGGAGCGGTGGTAGTGGTGGCGGCGGCGGTCGGAGTGGAGGCACTGGCTCGGGCCAGAGCTCCCAGCAGCAGCAGCGTCCCCAGACGACCCAGCAGCTTCGTGAGTGGCTTGCTCAGCGTGGGACGTCGGGGGGCAGTGGCCGCTGTTCTTATGTCATTCGCACAGGTGACCGCAAGGGACAGACGTGTGGGAGGTTCCACACCCCGTACCGCTGCTTCTCCCGCCTTGACGACGCTTGGCGTGAGGAGATGGGCGCGGATGTTGAGCGCCCCCGCTGGGCTGAGCTCATGAGGGCTGGTGTTGATGTCTTTGCTCTTGACTATGATGCTATTATTGCTGCCATGTATGCATTGACTGTTAGTGCCGAGGGAGACTGTTACTTGTGTGTGCCGCCTGACCCAGGTATAGAGCCCGCTGCCCTGGGTACTAGTGAGTCTGCTCTCTCTGGTATGGTGCCCCCTGTACTTGCTCCCCCCAGTGCTGTCCTGGCTGGTTTCGAGTCTGCTCTCTCAGGTACAGCACCCACAGAGACTGCTCTCTCAGGTACTGCACCGGCTGAGGCCTGTCACACCTTCACCCTTGACTCAGGTGCTTCCCGTTGCTTCTTTCGTGACAGTACTGAGCTCACACCGCTTCCTGCACCGGTCCCAGTCTCCTTGGCTGACCCCTCTGGGGGCCCAGTCCTTGCCCAGTCCACCACTGTCCTCCCTTGTCCGGCGGTTCCGTCTGGCTCGTTGTCGGGTTTCCACCTCCCCTCGTTCTCGACGAACCTGGTGAGCAACGCTGTCCTCCAGGATCAGTGGGTTGACACCTTTACCCCTGGCGGACAGCGTGTGGCGATCTGCACGTGCTCCAGGACCGGCCGTCACCTGGCTACGTTTACCCGTCGGCCGGGGTCGAGTCTCTACACACTGACCACTGCGTCTCCTCAGGTCGCTGCTGTCGGTCAGGTGTCTGCGTCAGGTCTGGTAGCCCACGCCTGTGAGTGTCGTTCCCTGTCGCACCAGACTCTTCTCTGGCACCACCGCCTGGGTCACCCCTCCTTGCCACGCCTTCGTGGCATGCACCGTCGCCACCTTGTGTCTGGTCTTCCCAGGTCCCTCCCTCCCCTCCCTGCCTCGCCTGCGCCGCCTTGCCTTCCTTGCGTCGAGGGGCGGCAGCGCGCCGCTCCTCACTCCTCCTCGTTCCCCCCGACAGAGGCTCCTCTACAGACCCTCCACCTGGACGTGTGGGGCCCAGCCCGCGTTCGTGGTCAGGGCGGTGAGCGGTACTTTTTGCTGGTTGTCGACGACTACTCGCGTTACACCACGGTCTTCCCCTTGCGCACCAAGGGTGAGGTCCCTGCTGTTCTGATCCCTTGGATCCGCACGGTTCGTCTCCAGCTCCGCCGCCGTTTCCGGACGGATCTTCCTGTCCTGCGTCTGCACTCTGACAGAGGTGGTGAGTTTTCCTCCGATCTCTTGAGGACCTTCTGTCAGGCGGAGGGCATTGAGCAGACCTTCACGCTTCCGGACTCCCCACAGCAGAATGGGGTTGCTGAGCGCCGCATTGGCCTGGTCATGGAGGTCGCTCGTACCTCCTTGGTCCACGCGGCGGCTCCCCATTTTCTGTGGCCGTTTGCTGTCCGGTACGCCGCGCATCAGCTCAACCTCTGGCCCCGTGTCTCCTTGCCGGAGACCTCGCCCACACTGCATTGGACGGGGGAGGTTGGCGATGCGTCGCGCTTCCGGGTGTGGGGTGCTCGTGCCCTTGTCCGCGATACGTCCGCGGACAAGCTCTCCTCCCGCACGCTTCCCTGTGTCTTCCTTGGCTTTGTCCCTGACGCGCCTGGCTGGCAGTTTTACCACCCCACCTCGCGCCGGGTCTTTGCCTCTCAGGATGTCACCTTTGACGAGTCGGTCCCTTTTTACCGTCTCTTCCCCTACCGCACTGCCCCCCTCCCTCCCCCGCCGCTTTTCCTTGCTCCTGGTCCCCCTCCGGTAGACCCCCTTCCCCCTCAGGGTCCTGCTCCTTCAGGTGTCTCTCAGGTAGACCCTCCTCCCGTCGCTGAGCCTGTCGAGTTCACAGGTGACTCAGGTGCTGCTGCGGGTGGTGCTGCTGGGAGTGCTGAGCCTGGGGGTGCTGAGCCTGGGGGTGCTGGGCCTGGGGGTGCTGGGGCTGCAGGTGCTGGGACTGAGGGTGCTGGAGCTGAGGGTACGGTGCCTGAGAGTACGGAGCCTGGGGGTGCTGAGCCTGGGGGTGCTGAGCCTGCGGGTGCGGGGCCTGGGAGTGCTGGGACTACGGGTGCTGGAGCTGAGGGTACTGTGCCTGAGAGTTTGCCGCCTGGGGGTGCTGAGCCTGGGGGTGCTGCGACTGGGGGTGCTGAGCCTGCGGGTACTGAGCCTGCGGGTACTGAGCCTGGGGGTGCTGCTACTGAGCCTACGGAGCCTCGGGTTACTGCGTCTGGGGGTGCTCCGGTTCGGGGTGCTGAGCAGTCTCTCACACCGCAGCAGCTTCGTGACTGGTACGTCCGGCGCTTTCGCCGTCCTAGTGGCTCGGCTGGAGTTGGGGGTGCTGGGGCTGCTCGTCCTGGGGGTGCTCGTACTGGGGGTACTGGAGCTGCCGGGACTGGTTGTTCTGGGAGCACTGCGACTGGAGCTGCTGGAGCTGGGGACTCTGGCGCTGGCGGTGCTAGCGGAGTTGGAGCTGCCGACTCTGGGGGTGGCGCTGCTGCTGGTGCTGCGGACCCGCCTGGTGGAGCTGCTGCTGGAGCTGAGGACCCGAGCGGTGGCGCTGCTGCTGGTGCTGGGGACCCGGACGTTGGAGCTCCTGCTGGTCCTGAGGACCCGGCCGCTGGAGTCCCTTCTGCTTCTGGAGACGCTGCGCGGCCGCGACCGTACTTCGTACCGCTCCTTCAGCAGGTTCTTGGGCAGGCTCCTCCTCCTTGTCCTCCTCCCTCCGTAGAGTGTCCTCCGCCTGTCCAGCCGCAGTCACAGTTACCGCCTGCCTCGCCTCTCCCTGCTCCCTCTCCTTACACTGGTCCCACAGGAGGTCTTACAGAGCGTCGTGAGCCTGAGTCTCGCCCTGCGTCGCCTGTCCGTCCTGCTCGCACTGGTAGTCATGTCCGTCGTGAGCGTCCTCCTCCTGTCCCAGGCACTCACTACATGACTCTGCGTCCCTCTACTGCTCCTCAGCGTGTCCCTCTACCGTCTCCTCCTGCGTCCTCTTTGCCTGCCGTTCCGGACCCTGAGTCTGACCGGTATCGCGCTGAGCACCCTACAGTCACGCGTCTCCTCGCTACTGTTGTCACTGACCCTACCTTTGAGTCCTCGGCTGCGTCTGCTCTGGTCGCTGAGTTGGTTGACTTTGCTGCTGCCTGTCGTCTAGACTACGCTGCTAGCCTTGTTGCTGAGTCAGAGTCTGCGTCTGTCTGTCCTCCGTCCGTCGGGGGTGAGTGTGCTCTTGGCACGGACGTCCTTGAGGACAGGCAGGAGGACTTTGACTCTCTTGCGGCTGCTGTACCTCATCTCGTGGCCTGGTTGCTTGCCCCTGAGGGAGACCCGGATGCACTAGACATCCCCACTCCGCGCACTTACGCAGAGGCGATCTCGGGTCCCTACTCCTCTCAGTGGCAGACAGCCATGGACGCAGAGATGGCATCCTGGAAGTCCACAGGCACCTACGTCGACGAGGTTCCCCCTCCTGGGGCGAACATCGTCGATGGCATGTGGATTTTCAGGGTGAAGCGGCCGCCAGGTTCTCCGCCTGTCTTCAAGGCTCGTTACGTTGCTAGAGGCTTCAGTCAGCGTCAGGGGGTCGACTTCTTCCAGACCTTCTCCCCCACCCCGAAGATGACCACTCTTCGGGTTCTGCTGCACGTTGCTGCTCAGCGTGACTACGAGCTTCACTCTCTTGACTTCAGCACAGCGTTCCTGCAGGGCAGCCTGCACGAGGAGATCTGGCTGCGCCGCCCACCTGGCTTTACTGGGTCGTTTCCCCCTGGTACCCAGTGGAGTCTCCGCCGGCCAGTCTACGGTCTCCGCCAGGCGCCACGTGAGTGGCACGACACACTGAGGACTACACTTGCGGCTCTTGGGTTCGCGCCGTCTACTGCTGACCCGTCGCTGTTTCTGCGCACCGACACGTCGCTGCCGCCGTTCTACATTCTCGTGTACGTCGACGACTTGGTCTTTGCTACTGCTGACACTGAGGCACTCGCTCGTGTGAAGTCGGAGCTGCAGAAGAGACACACCTGCACTGACCTGGGTGAGCTGCGTAGCTACCTTGGCTTGCAGATCACCCGGGACAGAGCTCGCCGCACCATCACCCTGACTCAGTCACACATGGTGCAGCAGGTCCTTCAGCGCTTCGGCTTCCAGTTCTCCTCACCACAGGCCACACCTCTGGCTACCAGCCACTCGCTCTCAGCTCCACCTTCGGACGAGTCCGTAGAGCCGAGTGGCCCGTACCCAGAGCTTGTAGGCTGCCTCATGTACCTGATGACTTGCACGCGACCTGACCTCGCGTACCCTCTTAGCATCCTTGCTCGTTACGTTGCGCCTGGGAGACACAGGCGAGAGCACTGGGAGGCTGCTAAGAGGGTGCTGCGTTACCTGTGCAGTACATCAGGCATGGGGCTGGTGCTTGGAGGACATGACAGAGTTGTCCTCACTGGTCACTCGGACGCTTCTTGGGTGGACGACCTGGCTACGCAGCGGTCGTCACAGGGTTACACCTTCAGCCTTGGCTCTGGTTCTGTCTCGTGGCGGTCCACCCGCTCTTCCTCTGTTCTCGGCTCTAGTTGTGAGGCTGAGATCTACGCCACAGCCATGGCTGCACAGGAGTTACGCTGGCTCACCTACCTGCTGACTGACTTGGGAGAGCGGCCTAGTTCTCCTCCAGTTCTGTACGGTGACAACAAGGCGGCTCTTGCCTTGTGTCAGGAGCACAGACTGGAGCACAGGACGAAGCACATTGCTCTTCGCTACTTTCTTGCTCGAGAGCTTCAGCAGCGCGGTCAGCTTCGACTTGTGTACGTGGACTCGAAGGCCAACACTGCTGATATCTTCACCAAGGCGCTCCCGCCTAGTGATCATCAGCGGCACTGTACTTCTTTAGGCCTTGTGTCCACGTTTCCTCACTTGCTCACTGCTTGACATTCTTTGTACTGTACTTTATATATATCTTGTTGCTTGCTTGCTAGGTTTTGATCATTGTGTTGCTTGTCTTGTACTATCTCTAGCACTGCATGTGAACTGGCCTTGTGGCCTTTACTTGTGCTCGGAGTGTGGTGACGTTGTGATCCACCCTGGGCTTTGCTTTGCTTTGCTGGACTGGTCTTGTGACCCTTTGTTCTCCCCCACTTTGCCTATGGGGGTGTGTTAAACTGTATTATGCTTGTAGGCTGTAGTGGGGTAGCCAATATGGGGTACAACCCCAACTAGGGTTTCATACTTGTACCCAAACTTCTGCTAGTTCATTCATTCTTGCCTAGCTATTCTGAAAGAGCGTTCCGAGGAGTTAATATTCTCTCCCAGCAGCTCTGTTTAAAGGCTCCCTTGATGAAGCCTACACAGCTGCAAAGGCCTAGGGGAAGGTTCCAGGCTCAAGAGAAGTTGTACCAGCCTCGGATAAATCCTTCTAACCCTACTCAGGTGATACCTGATATTGAAGCTGCATCTTCGAGCGCAGGACCTAGGGATGACATATTCGACGTACCCTACGATCCTGTAAGCAACACCATCTACAGCTACTCGGAGCGGCAGCAGCCACTAGTACTCGAGGTGATCTGCAACAAGCGTCGCCTCCAGGCACTGGTGGACAGTGGTGCGTCCCACTCGGTGTGCGACCACGGGACGTTGGAGAAAATTGGAGAGTCATCGGAGGAGACCCAGTTTACAGCAACGATGGTGGACGGTACGAAGCTTCCCATCCACGGCGAGTCAACACTGCAGCTGCAGATAGGAGCGTTAAGGTGGAAGCCGACATTGCCGATCACGAATATCGAAGGATTAGATTTCATCTTGGGGCGTGATTTTCTGAAGCGGTTCAACCCCGAGATTGACTGGGTCAACCGGAAGGCGTGTATCTACAATAACAGGAAACGTGTGAAGCTGCGAAGGTGGACGGATACAGGGGATACTCCTCATCAGCAAGCCATGGAGCAGCTACAGACAGCACTGACTACAGCGCCAGTACTCATCCTACCGAATCCAGACAGAGACTACGTGGTGGAAGCAGACGCTAGTGACCAAGCAGTCGGAGCAGTACTGATGCAGGATCACGGACGCGGTTTGCAGCCCATCGCCTATCTGAGTAAGAAGCTACACGGAGCAGAACTGAACTACCCTATCCATGACAAGGAAGCCTTAGCGATAGTCACAGCCTGTGTTACCTAGAGGGAGCCAAGACTACAGTTTACACTGACCACTGCAGCCTCAAATACCTGAAGTCGCAGCCGACGCTCTCACGACGACAGGTGCGGTGGGTAGACTTCTTGGAGACCCACTTCCACTACGACATCGTCTACAAGCCCGGGCTACACAACAAAGCTGACGTGTTGAGCCGCCCCGGTCATGTAGCAGGCATCCAACTCGATGGGATAAACCCTCTGCTCAAGGGTCTATTCCAGCATGGGTACTCTGTGGACGCAGAGATCGCTACAGCAGAGAAACAGAAGCTGTTACAGTGGGAGAAGGACCTAGCTGTAAGAAAGGGATCAGGAAAGATTTGGGTACCGAACTATGCCCCGCTCCGACAGATCTTACTGGAGGAATTTCACGATGTGGCATACGCGGGACATTTCGGGAGCAACAAGACGTTAGCGGGAATAGCAAAGTATTATTACTGGCCCCGGATGGCAACAGACGTGCAGCAGTTCGTCACTTCATTTGACACGTGCCAGCAGATGAAGAGTAGCAAGCAGAAAAAATCAGGGTTACTTCAGCCTCTACCCGTCCCGGAGCAGCCATGGCAAGTTGTCAGCCTAGACTTCATTACTGGGCTTTCTTCGACCTCACGAGGGCATGACGCTATACTCGTGGTGATCGATAAGTTCTCTAAAATGGGACACTTCATCCCGACCAACGCCACGGCTACTGCTGAAGCAACTGCTCGCCTCTTCTTCGACCGCATCATCACCATCCACGGCATCCCTGCTACACTTATCTCGGACAGAGACCCTAAGTTCACTAGTAAGTTCTGGAGGGAACTCATGGGATTGTTGGGGACAAAGCTTGCGATGTCTTCAGCGTACCACCCCCAGACTGACAGACAGACAGAGCGACTCAATCAGGTGGTTGAACAGTTACTGCACACAGCTTGCAAAGACGACGTCAGCCACTGGGATTCACAGTTACCGACACTTGAGTTCGCTTACAATAACGCGTCGCATGCGGCCACAGGGAAATCTCCATTCTTCCTGTGCTACGGACGGGAACCACTTACACCACAGCAACCAACCACACCGGCACACGTCCAAGCCGCACACGACTTCGTCACCACCATGCAGCAGTTATGGGAGAAGACTCAGCGACGTCTTTCCACGATGCAGAACTCCCAGAAGCAGTATGTCGATCGCCAGCGACGTGTTCTCTCAGTAGCAGTCGGAGATCAGGTGCTTCTTGACACGCACAACTTGAACCTGTCTCACCTACCGTCCAAGCTCCGGCCTCGCTTCTGTGGTCCTTTTCGCATTGAGGCACAGGTGACACCAGTAACATTCCGCTTGCGCTTACCTACTACGTAGAAGCTTCACAATGCTTTCCATGTTCAGCTACAAAAGCCCTACAAGGACCCCAACCAACAGTTCCAGGGACGCCAGCTACCGCCACCATCACCTGTTCTCATACAGGATGAACCAGAGTACGAGGTGGAAAAAGTTCTCGCTCATCGACGCAGACGCGGCAACACGCTCGAGTTCCTGATACGCTGGAGGGGATATGACCCATCGGAGGACAGTTGGGTTGCAGAAGCTGATATGGGCAACGCACACCGTGCTCTCAAGTACTATCTTGTCAAGCAGGGTGTTTCTCACGCCACCCAGCTTTGAGGGGGGACGTGTGAGAGTACGACGTCATTGCTACGCTTTAGTAGCTTGATTCTGCTTTACTAAACATTATCTAGCTTAGCTTTGCTTTATTTTGCTTGCTTTTGCTAGATTTCCTAGGTTCGTTGCTTTTCCTAGTTTTAGGCACCGAACTAGGTTGAGTGCACCGAATTCTAGGCTTTTCGATTGCCACCGAATTGCCTTCTACCGAATTCGGGAAGAACCCATTCGGGACGCTTCGTGACCCGCGGAACCTTCTAGTAACACCCGGGTTACTGCCTTTGTGTCGAGCCTATATATAGCCTCGCCTTGTACCCAGGTGAATCATTCAATAGAATCATCTTTCCTGAACCAGATCCTCACAGTGCAGGTCCTTGACCAATCGCTCTCGCTTCACTCCCAGGCACTTTCCAGCATAATTGCGGGTCTGCAAACTCACAAATGACGTCTTTACATTGAAGAAAAACCCTCGTTTAAGATGTTTGTAGCCCCGAGAAGCGAAAACAGCCGCACCTGTGCAGATCATGGAGCATGCAATTTTCCGTCGTAGAGGTCCCTGACCAATCGCTCTCGCTTCACTCCCTGGCACTTTCCAGTATGATTGCGGGTCCGCGAACTCACAAATGACATCTTTACATTGAAGAAAAATCCTCGTTTCGAACGTTTATAGCCGCGAGAAGCGAAAACAGCCCACCTGTGACGATCATGGAGCAGGCAATTTTCCGTCGTGGAGGTCCCTGACCAATCACTCTCGCTTCACTCCCAGGCACTTTCCAGCATAATTATGGGTCCGCAAACTTACAAATGACGTCTTTACATTGAAGAAAAAACCTCGTTTCGGACGTTTGTAGCCCCGAGAAGCGAAAACAGCCGCACCTGTGCAGATCATGGAGCAGGCAATTTTCCGTCATGCAGGTCCTTGACCAATCGCTCTCGCTTCACTCCCAGGCACTTTCCAGCATAATTGCGGGTCTGCAAACTCACAAATGACGTCTTTACATTGAAGAAAATCCCTCGTTTCAGACGTTTGTAGCCCCGAGAAGCGAAAACGGCCGCACCTAGTGTAGATCTTGGAGCAGGCAATTTTTGGTCATGGAGGTCACTGACCAATCGTTCTCACTTCACTCCCAGGCACTTTCCAGCATAATTGCGGGTCTGCGAACTCACAAATGGCGTCTTTACATTGAAGAAAAAACCTCGTTTCGGACGTTTGTAGCCTCGAGATGCGAAAACAGCCGCACCTGTGCAGTTTATGGAGCAGGCAATTTTCTGTCGTGGAGGTCCCTGACCAATCGCTCTCGCTTCACTCCCAGGCACTTTCCAGCATAATTGCGGGTCTGCGAACTCACAAATGACGTCTTTAAATTGAAGAAAATCCCTCGTTTCAGACGTTTGTAGCCCCGAGAAGCGAAAACAGCCGCACCTAGTGTAGATCTTGGAGCAGGCAATTTTTGGTCATGGAGGTCACTGACCAATCCATCTCACTTCACTCCCAGGCACTTTCCAGCATAATTGCGGGTCTGCGAACTCACAAATGGCGTCTTTACATTGAAGAAAAAACCTCGTTTCGGACGTTTGTAGCCTCGAGATGCGAAAACAGCCGCACCTGTGCAGTTTATGGAGCAGGCAATTTTCTGTCGTGGAGGTCCCTGACCAATCGCTCTCGCTTCACTCCCAGGCACTTTCCAGCATAATTGCGGGTCCGTGAACTCACAAATGACGTCTTTATATTGAAGAAAAAACCTCGTTTCGGACGTTTGTAGCCGCGAGAAGCGAAAACAGCCGCACCTGTGCAAATCATGGAGCAGGCAATTTTCCGTCGTGGAGGTCCCTGACCAATTGCTCTCGCTTCACTCCCAAGCACTTTCCAGCATAATTGTGGGTCCGCGAACTCACAAATGACGTCTTTACATTGAAGAAAAAACCTCGTTTCAGACGTTTTTTTGCCATGAGAAGCGAAAACAACCGCACATGTGAAGATCATGGAGCAGGCAATTTTCCATCGTGGAGGTCCCTGACCAATCGCTCTTGCTTCACTCCCAGGCACTTTCCAGCATAATTGCGGGTCCGCGAACTCACAAATAACATCTTTACATTGAAGAAAAATCCTCGTTTCGGATGTTTATAGCCACGAGAAGCGAAAACAGCCGTGTCAGAATCACTAGGCAAGAATGATGCATTGAATGAAACAGTTGGGTACAAGTAGCAAACCCTAGTTGGGGTTGTACCCCATATTGGCTACCCCACTACAGCCTACAAGCATAATACAGTTTAACACACCCCCATAGGCAAAGTGGGGGAGAACAAAGGGTCACAAGACCAGTCCAGCAAAGCAAAACAAAGCCCAGGGTGGATCACAACGTCACCACACTCCGAGCACAAGTAAAGGCCACAAGGCCAGTTCACATGCAGTGCTAGATATAGTACAAGACAAGCAACACAGTGATCAAAAACCTAGCAAGTAAGCAACAAGATATATATAAAGTACAGTACAAAGAATGTCAAGCAGTGAGCAAGTGAGGAAACGTGGACACAAGGCCTAAAGAAGTACAGTGCCGCTGATGATCACTAGGCGGGAGCGCCTTGGTGAAGATATCAGCAGTGTTGGCCTTCGAGTCCACGTACACAAGTCGAAGCTGACCGCGCTGCTGAAGCTCTCGAGCAAGAAAGTAGCGAAGAGCAATGTGCTTCGTCCTGTGCTCCAGTCTGTGCTCCTGACACAAGGCAAGAGCCGCCTTGTTGTCACCGTACAGAACTGGAGGAGAACTAGGCCGCTCTCCCAAGTCAGTCAGCAGGTAGGTGAGCCAGCGTAACTCCTGTGCAGCCATGGCCGTGGCGTAGATCTCAGCCTCACAACTAGAGCCGAGAACAGAAGAAGAGCGGGTGGACCGCCACGAGACAGAACCAGAGCCAAGGCTGAAGGTGTAACCCTGTGACGACCGCTGAGTAGCCAGGTCGTCCACCCAAGAGGCGTCCGAGTGACCAGTGAGGACAACTCTGTCGCGTCCTCCAAGCACCAGCCCCATGCCTGATGTACTGCACAGGTACCGCAGCACCCTCTTAGCAGCCTCCCAGTGCTCTCGCCTGTGTCTCCCAGGCGCAACGTAACGAGCAAGGATGCTAAGAGGGTACGCGAGGTCAGGTCGCGTGCAAGTCATCAGGTACATGAGGCAGCCTACAAGCTCTGGGTACGGGCCACTTGGCTCTACGGACTCGTCCGAAGGTGGAGCTGAGAGTGAGTGGCTGGTAGCCAGAGGTGTGGCCTGTGGTGAGGAGAACTGGAAGCCGAAGCGCTGAAGGACCTGCTGCACCATGTGTGACTGAGTCAGGGTGATGGTGCGACGGGCTCTGTCCCGGGTGATCTGCAAGCCAAGGTAGCTACGCAGTTCACCCAGGTCAGTGCAGGTGTGTCTCTTCTGCAGCTCCGACTTCACACGAGCGAGTGCCTCAGTGTCAGCAGTAGCAAAGACCAAGTCGTCAACGTACACGAGGATGTAGAACGGCGGCAGCGACGTGTCAGTGCGCAGAAACAGCGACGGGTCAGCAGTAGACGGCGCGAACCCAAGAGCCGCAAGAGTAGTCCTCAGTGTGTCGTGCCACTCACGTGGCGCCTGGCGGAGACCGTAGACTGGCCGGCGGAGACTCCACTGAGTACCAGGGGGAAACGACCCAGTAAAGCCAGGTGGGCGGCGCAGCCAGATCTCCTCGTGCAGGCTGCCCTGCAGGAACGCTGTGCTGAAGTCAAGAGAGTGAAGCTCGTAGTCACGCTGAGCAGCAACGTGCAGCAGAACCCGAAGAGTGGTCATCTTCGGGGTGGGGGAGAAGGTCTGGAAGAAGTCGACCCCCTGACGCTGACTGAAGCCTCTAGCAACGTAACGAGCCTTGAAGACAGGCGGAGAACCTGGCGGCCGCTTCACCCTGAAAATCCACATGCCATCGACGATGTTCGCCCCAGGAGGGGGAACCTCGTCGACGTAGGTGCCAGTGGACTTCCAGGATGCCATCTCTGCGTCCATGGCTGTCTGCCACTGAGAGGAGTAGGGACCCGAGATCGCCTCTGCGTAAGTGCGCGGAGTGGGGATGTCTAGTGCATCCGGGTCTCCCTCAGGGGCAAGCAACCAGGCCACGAGATGAGGTACAGCAGCCGCAAGAGAGTCAAAGTCCTCCTGCCTGTCCTCAAGGACGTCCGTGCCAAGAGCACACTCACCCCCGACGGACGGAGGACAGACAGACGCAGACTCTGACTCAGCGACAAGGCTAGCAGCGTAGTCTAGACGACAGGCAGCAGCAAAGTCAACCAACTCAGCGACCAGAGCAGACGCAGCCGAGGACTCAAAGGTGGGGTCAGTGACAACAGTAGCAAGGAGACGCGTGACTGTAGGGTGCTCAGCGCGATACCGGTCAGACTCAGGGTCCGGAACGGCAGGCAACGAGGACGCAGGAGGAGACGGTAGAGGGACACGCCGAGGAGCAGTAGAGGGACGCAGAGTCATGTAGTGAGTGCCTGGGACAGGAGGAGGACGCTCACGACGGACACGACTACCAGTGCGAGCAGGACGAACAGGCGACACAGGACGAGACTCAGGCTCACGACGCTCTGTAAGACCTCCTGTGGGACCAGTATAAGGAGAGGGAGCAGGGAGAGGCGAGGCAGGCGGTAACTGTGACTGCGGCTGGACAGGCGGAGGACACTCTACGGAGGGAGGAGGACAAGGAGGAGGAGCCTGCCCAAGAACCTGCTGAAGGAGCGGTACGAAGTACGGTCGCGGCCGCGCAGTGTCTCCAGAAGCAGAAGGGACTCCAGCGGCCGGGTCCTCAGCACCAGTAGGAGCTCCAGCGTCCGGGTCCACAGCACCAGCAGCAGCTCCACCGGCCGGGTCCCCAGCTCCAGCAGCAGCTCCACCAGGTGGGTCCGCAGCACCAGCAGCAGCGCCACCCCCAGAGTCGGCAGCTCCAACTCCGCTAGCACCGCCAGCGCCAGAGTCCCCAGCTCCAGCAGCTCCAGTCGCAGTGCTCCCAGAACGAGCAGCTCCAGTACCCCCAACTCCAGCCGAGCCACTAGGACGGCGAAAGCGTCGGACGTACCAGTCACGAAGCTGCTGCGGTGTGAGAGACTGCTCAGCACCCCGAACCGGAGCACCCCCAGACGCAGTAACCCGAGGCTCCGTAGGCTCAGTAGCAGCACCCCCAGGCTCAGTACCCGCAGGCTCAGTACCCGCAGGCTCAGCACCCCCAGTCGCAGCACCCCCAGGCTCAGCACCCCCAGGCGGCAAACTCTCAGGCACAGTACCCTCAGCTCCAGCACCCGCAGTCCCAGCACTCCCAGGCCCCGCACCCGCAGGCTCAGCACCCCCAGGCGCAGCACCCCCAGGCTCCGTACTCTCAGGCACAGTACCCTCAGCTCCAGCACCCTCAGTCCCAGCACCTGCAGCCCCAGCACCCCCAGGCCCAGCACCCCCAGGCTCAGCACCCCCAGGCTCAGCACTCCCAGCAGCACCACCCGCAGCAGCACCTGAGTCACCTGTGACCTCGACAGGCTCAGCGACGGGAGGAGGGTCTACCTGAGAGACACCTGAAGGAGCAGGACCCTGAGGGGGAAGGGGGTCTACCGGAGGGGGACCAGGAGCAAGGAAAAGCGGCGGGGGAGGGAGGGGGGCAGTGCGGTAGGGGAAGAGACGGTAAAAAGGGACCGACTCGTCAAAGGTGACATCCTGAGAGGCGAAGACCCGGCGCGAGGTGGGGTGGTAAAACTGCCAGCCAGGCGCGTCAGGGACAAAGCCAAGGAAGACACAGGGAAGCGTGCGGGAGGAGAGCTTGTCCGCGGACGTATCGCGGACAAGGGCACGAGCACCCCACACCCGGAAGCGCGACGCATCGCCAACCTCCCCCGTCCAACGCAGTGTGGGCGAGGTCTCCGGCAAGGAGACACGGGGCCAGAGGTTGAGCTGATGCGCGGCGTACCGGACAGCAAACGGCCACAGAAAATGGGGAGCCGCCGCGTGGACCAAGGAGGTACGAGCGATCTCCATGACCAGGCCAATGCGGCGCTCAGCAACCCCATTCTGCTGTGGGGAGTCCGGAAGCGTGAAGGTCTGCTCGATGCCCTCTGCCTGACAGAAGGTCCTCAGAAGATCGGAGGAAAACTCACCACCTCTGTCAGAGTGCAGACGCAGGACAGGAAGATCCGTCCGGAAACGGCGGCGGAGCTGGAGACGAACCGTGCGGATCCAAGGGATCAGAACAGCAGGGACCTCACCCTTGGTGCGCAAGGGGAAGACCGTGGTGTAACGCGAGTAGTCGTCAACAACCAGCAGAAAGTACCGCTCACCGCCCTGACCACGAACGCGGGCTGGGCCCCACACGTCCAGGTGGAGGGTCTCCAGAGGAGCCTCTGTCGGGGGGAACGAGGAGGAGTGAGGAGCGGCGCGCTGCCGCCCCTCGACGCAAGGAAGGCAAGGCGGCGCAGGCGAGGCAGGGAGGGGAGGGAGGGACCTGGGAAGACCGGACACAAGGAGGCGACGGTGCATGCCACGAAGGCGTGGCAAGGAGGGGTGACCCAGGCGGTGGTGCCAGAGAAGAGTCTGGTGCGACAGGGAACGACACTCACAGGCGTGGGCCACCAGACCTGACGCAGACACCTGACCGACAGCAGCTACCTGGGGAGACGCAGTGGTCAGTGTGTAGAGACTCGACCCCGGCCGACGGGTGAACGTAGCCAGGTGACGGCCAGTCCTGGAGCACGTGCAGATCGCCACACGCTGTCCGCCAGGGGTAAAGGTGTCAACCCACTGATCCTGGAGGACAGCGTTGCTCACCAGGTTCGTCGAGAACGAGGGGAGGTGGAAACCCGACAACGAGCCAGACGGAACCGCCGGACAAGGGAGGACAGTGGTGGACTGGGCAAGGACTGGGCCCCCAGAGGGGTCAGCCAAGGAGACTGGGACCGGTGCAGGAAGCGGTGTGAGCTCAGTACTGTCACGAAAGAAGCAACGGGAAGCACCTGAGTCAAGGGTGAAGGTGTGACAGGCCTCAGCCGGTGCGGTACCTGAGAGAGGAGTCTGTGTGGGTGCTGTACCTGAGAGAGCAGACTCGAAACCAGCCGGGACAGCACTGGAGGGAGCAAGTACAGGGGGTACCATACCAGAGAGAGCAGACTCACTAGTACCCAGGGCAGCGGGCTCTATACCTGGGTCAGGCGGCACACACAAGTAACAGTCTCCCTCGGCACTAACAGTCAATGCATACATGGCAGCAATAATAGCATCATAGTCAAGAGCAAAGACATCAACACCAGCCCTCATGAGCTCAGCCCAGCGGGGGCGCTCAACATCCGCACCCATCTCCTCACGCCAAGCGTCGTCAAGGCGGGAGAAGCAGCGGTACGGGGTGTGGAACCTCCCACACGTCTGTCCCTTGCGGTCACCTGTGCGAATGACATAAGAACAGCGGGCACTGGCCCCCGACGTCCCACGCTGAGCAAGCCACTCACGAAGCTGCTGGGTCGTCTGGGGACGCTGCTGCTGCTGGGAGCTCTGGCCCGAGCCAGTGCCTCCACTCCGACCTCCACCGCCACCACTACCACCGCTCCGACCGGCACCGCCACCACCGCCACCACCGCCACCGCCGCCACCGCCGCCGCCGCCACTACTGCCACTGCTTCCTCCGCCGCCCCCGTCTCCACCACCGACCCCACTCCCACCAGCGCTCCCGCCACCGCTCCCTCCAGCACCGCCTCCCCCCCCACCTCCCCCACCTCCTCCCCCCCCAGCGCCACCACCACCACCCTTGCCCCCCTTGCCCTTGCCGGTGCGGCGCCTCCCACCAGGAGCAGAAGCAGCGCCAACAGACTCAGCACCAAGGAAGTCAACAGCAGCAGCAGCAGCGTAGGAGGGAGCGAGGGGAGAGGGAGAACACCCCTCAAAGATGGGGGTGCGAGGAGCGCCACGAGCAGCACCGACAGCTACAATGCTCTTTTCGGCCGCGAGCAGGTGCTCCTCTAGGAGGGCGACTGTGAGCTCAGTGGGACAGCGAGCAAGGAAGTGGTCTCGAACTGAGCGGAGGGTGTCAGGGAGACGAGTGACTATAAAGTGGAGTGTCCAGTACAGTGGAGGGGGGTTCTTAGCGCAGAACTCGGTGGGAAGGGCGGCACGCAGGCGAGCATCACTAGTGCGAAGGTGGGTGATAAGATCGGCGACTGTAGTAAAGGTGGACAGATCGGGGAACAGGTACGGCAGCATGAGGCGGCTAAGCTCGGCTGTGGCAGGCGAGGAGTAGCGAGCGACGACAGCGTCGTACAGGGCCTTAGCGGATTTGCAGTCGCCAAAATGCTCTAGCTCAGCTAACGGCAGGTGACTGCGAATGGCTAGGCGAGCAGCTGCGTCACGAGTCTGCCAGTGGGAACGAACACTAAGCTCAGCTGTGGCAGGAGGGGCAGGCGCAGCACCAGACGCGTAGTCATAGAGCGACACATGCTCCTTGCTATCGCTCAGGAGGAACAGCTGCAGGTCATCTAGCCAAGCGGTGAACCGCACAGGGCGGCCCTCAGCATCGAACGACAGCACGCGGATAGAAGCCATAGCGACAGTGTGACAGAGTAACGCAAGATGCCGCAGCAGGGGAAGGCGACAGTGCACGAAAAGAGAGCAGCGAGCGGTCAGCGCGACGGGAGGGCGACGCTGCGAGTGGGCAGCGCGGCGGACAAGTCGGGAAGCGGGCAGCGCGGCGGGCAGGCGGCGCTGCAAGCGGGCAGCACGGCGGGCGGGCGACGCTGCGAGGCGGGCGGGCCGCGAAGCTGGCAGCGGGCGGGCGGGCGGGCTGCGAAGCGGGCAGCGGGGCGAGCGGGCTGCGATGCGGGCGGGCCGCGAAGTGGGCAGCTAGCGGGCGGGCGGGCTGCGAAGTGGGCGGGCCGCGAAGCGGGCAGCGGGGCGAGCGGGCTGCGAGGCGGGCGGGCCGCGAAGCGGGCAGCGAGCGGGCGGGCGGGCTGCGAAGTGGGCGGGCCGCGAAGCGGGCAGCGAGCGGGCGGGCTGCGTAGCGAGCGGGCCGCGAAGCGGGCAGCGAGCGGGCGGGCGGGCTGCGTAGTGAGCGGGCCGCGAAGCGGGCAGCGAGCGGGCGGGCGGGCTGCGAGCGGGCGGCTCGGCGAGGGGCGCGCGAGGGCGCTAGTGAGGGGCGCGCGAGGGCGCTAGCAAAGGGGCGCGCGAGGGCGCTAACGAAGGGGCGCGCGAGGGCGCTAACGAAGGGGCGCGCGAGGGCGCTAACGAGGGTGCGCGCGAGGGCGCTAACGAGGGGCGCGCGAGGGCGCTAACGTGGGCGCACGAGGGCGCTACGAGGCTAGGGCACGGGGTAGCGTGGTAACCGCATGCGAGCGGTGGTGGGCCCTTAAAAAAAAAACGGTCGGTAGGTCCTAGGGACCTCCTGCTCTGAATACCATGTCAGAATCACTAGGCAAGAATGATGCATTGAATGAAACAGTTGGGTACAAGTAGCAAACCCTAGTTGGGGTTGTACCCCATATTGGCTACCCCACTACAGCCTACAAGCATAATACAGTTTAACAAGCCGCACCTGTGAAGATCATGGAGCAGGCAATTTTCCGTCGTGGAGGTCCCTGACCAATCGCTCTCGCTTCACTCCCAGGCACTTTCCAGCATAATTGTGGGTCCGCGAACTTACAAATGACGTCTTTACATTGAAGAAAAAGCCTCGTTTCGGATGTTTGTAGCCCCGAGAAGCGAAAACAGCCGCACCTTGTCAAATATTGTATATGTTTCTGTTTTGTAGGCTACAGTGGGTTAGCCTTTAGGGTGTACATTTTTCTAGGGTTTCATACTTGTACTCCCAAATGTTTCTAGTTGATCACTTCTTGTTTCTGACATGGTATTAAGAGCCTAGGTCCTAGACCTAGGACTTACCTAAGGGCCCACCGTTAGAAGCGCCCTCAAGCGCCGTATCGACTTAGTGCGCCCTCGTGCGCCTCTCCTTCTCCTGCTGCCCGTGCGCAGCTCGCTAGTGCCGTGCGCGGCCTCTTTTTTTTTTTTTTTTTTTTTTTTTGCACGCGGCGCCAGCTAGCAGCCCGCGCGCGGCCGTTTTTGCGCGCGCGCCGACCGTTAGCCGCCCGCGCCGCCGCCCACGAGCAGCCCGCTAGCCGCCCGTCGACTGGCCCTCGTGGCCGTGCGTAGCCCGCTAGCGGCCCGCAGCCCCGCCTGTAGGCCGCCGCGTCGTCCGCGTAAGCCGTCGCCCACGCGCGACTGCAGCCCACGCACAGCCTCGGACCGCCCGCTACAGCCGCCCACGCGCAAGCCCACCGTCGCGCCGTGTCGCGTAGCCTAGTCCGAGCCGCGCCGCGCCGCCCTGCCCGAGCCGCGCCGCCCGAGTCGCGCCGCCCGAATCGCGCCGCCCTGACTGAGCCACGCCGCCCCACGTGCAGCAGCTACTGCTACTGCTGCTACTGCTACTGCTGCTACTGCTACTGCTACTGCTACTGCTGCTACTGCTACTGCTACTGCTGCTACTGCCACTATGGCCAGTCCCACTGTTCTCACTTTTGACGCTGAGGGCTGACCGATTAAGTTTGATGTCTGGCTAGATGACCTACACCTGTTCCTTCAGATCACTGCCAAGGACGACGTTTCCCTATATGACCATACGTCCGGCGCTCCCCCCGCACCTGCTGTTACTGCTGACAACACTGCTCGGTCACTGTGGCAGACCCGTGACGCTCATGCTCGCCTAGCCGTTCGCAGCCACCTGCCGTTAGATGAGCGCGAGCACTTCGGCCAGCATAAGACCGCTAAAAAGCTGTACGATGCTGTCGTTGCACGCTACTCCTCCCCTGCTACTGCTGCGATAGGCCGTCTCTCACTGCCCTATCTCTTCCCGGATCTGTCTGCCTTTGCCACTGTAGCTGACCTCATCACTCACCTCCGTACAAGTGATCTCCGCTACCGTGCCGCGCTCCCCCCCGACTTCCTAGCCAAGAACCCCCCCCGATGTACCTCACCCTCTACCACTTAGTCACTCGCCTCCCTGACTCTCTTCACGCTGTCAGGGACCACTTTCTCGGTCTCTCCCCCACAGACCTCACTGTTGACCTACTCGAGAAGGAACTCCTAGCAGCTGAGAAGAGCATTGTAGCTGTAGGTGCCTCTCGTGGCGACCCTCGCACTCCCTTCTTTGAGGGATGTTCCCCCTCCCCCCTTCTCCCCTCCATTGCATCTGCTGCTGCTGTCGACTTCCTAAGTACTGAGGGGGTCGGAGCTGCGTACGCTCCCAGTGGGCAGTGCAAGGGCGGCAGGGGCAAGGGGGGGCGGGGTGGCGGAGGTGGTGGCGGGGGAGGTAGTGGTGGAGGGGGTGGAGGGGGCGGCAGCGGTGGCGGCGGTGGTGGGAGTGGTGCTGGTGGTGGGGGGGGCGGTGGCGGAGCCGGGGGTGGTGGAGGCAGCGGTGGTGGAGGTGGCGGGGGTGGTGGTGGCGGTGGTGGCGGCGGTGGAGCTGGTGGAGGGCGCGGTGGAGCAGTGCAGCGTGGCGGGCTCGGCGGCGGCCAGAGGCAGCAGCAGCAGCATCCCAGCGAGACCCCGTCGCCCCAGCAGCTCCGTGAGTGGTACTCTCAGCGTGGGGGGTCTCGGGGTGGAGGTACCTGCCAGTACGTCATCCGCACATGTGACCGCACTGGCCAGACCTGTGGGAGGTTTCACACGGCGCAGCGCTGTTTCTTTCGCCTCGACGACGCCTGGCGCGAGCAGTTTCCTGACGCCTCTGAGCTGCTTAAGAAGGGGATTGATATCTTTGCTCTTGATTATGATGCTATCCTTGCTGCTATGTATGCATTGACTATTAGTGTTGAGGGTGACTGCTACCTGAGTGTACCGCTCGACCCGGGTATTGGGACCAGTGAGGCTGCAGCTCTAGGTGCTAGTGCGTCTGCTGCTCTAGGTCCTGGTGAGGCTGCTGCCCTAGGTGCTAGTGCGTCTGCGTCTGCTGGTACCGCGCCTACTGAGGCACTGCACACCTTCACACTGGACTCAGGTGCTTCCCGCTGTTTCTTTCGCGACCGCACTGCCCTCGAGCAGCTTCCTAGACCGGTTGCTGTCTCCCTGGCTGACCCCTCAGGGGGTCCGGTCCTTGCGACCTCCACCACTGCCCTCCCTTGTCCTACTGTCCCGTCTGGCACGCTGTCGGGCCTCTACCTCCCCTTGTTCTCTACGAACTTGGTGGCGGGTTCCGCGCTCCAGGACGCGGGTGTTCACCAGTTCACCCCTGCCTACGAGCGTGTGACGCACTTACGTGTGCCCAGACGGGTCGTCACCTGGCTACCTTCACTCGGCAGCCGGGGTCGGACTTGTACACACTGACCACTGAGTCCCCTCAGGTAGCTGCGTCTGCGTCTGCGTCAGGTCAGCTGTCGGCCCCTTGCTCGTGTCACTCCCTGTCGCACAGGACTATCCTCTGGCACCACCGCCTTGGTCACCCGTCAGTGCAGCGCCTTCGCGGCATGCACTCCAGGTACCTTGTCTCTGGTCTTCCCAGGGTTCTCCCTCCCCTACCACCCTCGCCTGCTCCTCCCTGTCTTCCCTGTGTCGAGGGGCGGCAGCGCGCCGCTCCTCACTCTTCCTCGTTCCCTCCCACAGAGGCTCCCCTGCAGACTCTCCACCTGGACGTGTGGGGCCCCGCCCGCGTCCGGGGACAGGGCCACGAGCGGTACTTTCTGCTGGTCGTCGACGACTACACGCGCTACACCACGGTCTTGCGTGCCAAGGCTGAGGTCCCTGATGTCTTGATCCCCTGGATCCGCGCTGCTCGTCTCCAGCTCCGCGACCGGTTCCAGTCGGACTTTCCTGTCCTACGTCTGCACTCTGACAGAGGTGGCGAGTTTTCCTCTGACCTCTTGGCAGCCTACTGTGCGGAGCACGGCATCCGCCAGACGTTCACTCTCCCGGCCTCTCCGCAGCAGAATGGGGTTGCTGAGCGCCGCATTGGTCTCGTCATGGAGGTCACTCGTACCTCCATGATCCATGCGGTTGCCCCCCATTTCCTGTGGCCGTTTGCAGTGCAGTACGCCGCGCATCAGCTCAACCTTTGGCCCCGTGTCTCTGTTCCGGAGACCTCGCCTACACTGCGTTGGACGGGGAAGGTTGGCGATGCGTCGGTGTTCCGAGTCTGGGGATGTCGAGCCTTTGTCCGCGATACGTCCGCGGACAAGCTCTCCTCCCGTGCCGTTCCCTGTGTCTTCCTTGGCTTTGTCCCTGACGCGCCTGGCTGGCAGTTTTACCACCCCACCTCGCGCCGTGTCTTCGCCTCTCAGGACGTCACCTTTGACGAGTCGGTACCCTTTTACCGTCTCTTCCCCTACCGCACTGCCCCGCTCCCCCCCCGCCGCTCTTCCTCACCCCAGGTGTCCCGTCGGTAGACCCCCTCCCTCCCCAGGTTGCTGCTCCCTCAGGTGTTTCCCAGGTAGACCCGGTCGAGCCTGTCGAGGTAGCTGTTGACTCTGGTCCTGCGCGAGGTGCTGAGCGTGCTGAGCCTGGTGGTGCTGGGTCTGGGGGTACTGAGACTGGGGGTGCTGAGCCTGGGGGTGCGGAGACTGGGGGTGCTGAGTCTGGGGGTGCGGAGACTGCGGGTGCTGAGCCTGGGGGTGCTGCGACTGGGGGTGCTGAGCCTCGAGGAGCTGAGGCTGGGGGTTCTGAGACTGGCCGTACTGCACCTGTTGGCGCTCCCTCTTCACAGCAGCTGCGTGAGTGGTACTCCCAGCGTTACAGCCTCCGTCGTGGGGCTATTGGAGCTGGGGGGTCTGCTGGAGTTGGGGCTGGTGGCCCTGCGGGTGCAGTGTTGCAGCCGGAGCCTCCCTCCCCTCAGCGGCTACGTGAGTGGTACGCTCGGCGCTGCAGCCTCCGGAGTGGAGCTCCTGGTGTTGAGGTACCGCCAGCTGGAGGCCCTGCTGCTACTGGAGGTCCTGGAGCTGCTGGAGGTGCTGCTGGTGCTGGTGCTGCTGGTGCTGCTGGAGGTGCTGGAGCTGCTGGAGGTGCTGCTGGTGCTGCTGGAGGTACTGGAGCTGCTGGAGGTGCTGCTGGTGCTGCTGGAGGCTCTGGAGCTGCTGGAGGTGCTGCTGGTGCTGGTTCGGCAAGAGGCTCTAGATGGTGCTGTCTCTGCTGCTTCTGGGGGCACTTCACGGCCGCGGCCGTACTTCGTTCCGCTCCTTCAGCAGGTTCTTGGTCAGTCGCCTCCTCCTAGTCCTCCTCCCTCCTTAGCGTGTCCTCCGCCTGTCCAGTCGCAGTCGCAGCTACCGCCTACCTCGCCACTTCCTGGTCCTTCTCCCTACACTGGTCCGACAGGCGGTCTTACAGAGCGTCGTGAGCCTGAGTCTCGTCCTGTGTCGCCTGTGTCTCGTCCAGTGTCACCTGTTCGTGCTGCTCGCACTGGTCGCCGTGTTCCGCGTGAGCGTCCTCCACCTGTCCCTGGCACACACTATATGACTCTGCGTCCTTCCACTGCTCCACAGCGTGTCCCTCTGCCGTCTCCTCCTGCGTCCTCTCTTCCTGTTCTTGCTGACCCAGAGTCTGACTCTCTTCGTGCTGCCAGTCCTACTGTCACGCGTCTCCTGGCCACTGTTGTCACTGACCCTTCCTTTGAGTCTGCTGCTGCGTCTGCCCTAGTTGCTGAGCTTGTCGACTTTGCTGCTCGCTGTCGTCTAGACTACGCCGCGAGTCTTGTTGCTGAGTCTGAGTCTGTCTGTCCTCCGTCCGTCGGGGGTGAGTGTGCTCTAGGCACGGACGTCCTTGAGGACAGACAAGAGGACCTTGAGTGTCTTGCAGCCGCTGCGCCTCATCTCGTGTCCATACTGCTTGCCCCTGAGGGAGACCCGGATGCTCCAGACATCCCGACCCCGCGCTCTTACGCTGAGGCGATCGCGGGTGAGTACTCCTCTCAGTGGCAGTCAGCCATGGACGCAGAGATGGCATCCTGGAAGTCCACTGGCACTTACGTCGACGAGGTTCCCCCTCCTAGGGCGAACATCGTCAGTGGCATGTGGATTTTCAGGGTGAAGCGGCCGCCACGTTCTCCGCCTGTCTTCAAGGCTCATTACGTTGCTCGAGGCTTCAGTCAGCGAGAGGGAGTAGACTTCTTTCAGACCTTCTCCCCCACCCCGAAGATGACCACTCTTTGGGTGCTACTGCACGTTGCTGCTCAACGTGACTACGAGCTTCACTCTCTTGACTTCAGCACAGCTTTCTTGCAGGGCAGCCTGCACGAGGAGATCTGGCTGCGCCGCCCTCCTGGCTTCACTGAGTCGTTTCCTCCTGGTACCCAGTGGAGCCTCCGGCGGCCAGTCTACGGTCTCCGCCAGGCGCCACGTGAGTGGCACGACACACTGAGGACTACTCTTGCGGCACTTGGGTTTGCGCCTTCTACTACTGACCCGTCGCTGTTTCTGCGCACCGACACTTCGCTGCCGCCGTTCTACATCCTCGTGTACGTCGATGACTTGGTCTTTGCCACTGCTGACACTGAGGCTCTCGCCCACGTGAAGTCGGAGCTGCAGAAGAGACACACGTGCACAGACCTGGGTGAACTGTGCAGCTACCTTGGCTTGCAGATCACCCGGGACAGAGCACGCCACACCATCACACTGACTCAGTCACACATGGTGCAGCAGGTCCTTCAGCGCTTCGGCTTCACCTGGTCCTCAGCACAGGCCACTCCTCTGGCTACAGGTCACTCGCCCTCAGCTCTGCCTTCGGATGAGTCCGTAGAGCCGAGTGGTCCTTACCCAGAGCTAGTTGGCTGCCTCATGTACCTGATGACTTGCACTCGTCCTGACCTAGCGTACCCTCTTGGCCTTCTGGCCCGCTACGTGGCTCCTGGTAGGCACCGAAAGGTGCACTGGGATGCTGCAAAGAGGGTATTGCGCTACTTGTGCAGTGCATCGGGCATGGGGCTCGTGCTTGGAGGAGGGAGCTCAGTCGTTCTCACTGGGCACTCTGACGCTTCTTGGGTTGACGACCAGGCTACTCAGCGGTCGTCACAGGGTTACACCTTCAGCCTTGGCTCTGGCTCAGTTTCGTGGCGTTCTACGCGTTTGTCTTCAGTTCTCAGCTCCAGTTGTGAGGCTGAGATCTACGCCACAGCCATGGCTGCACAGGAGTTACGCTGGCTCACCTACCTGCTGACCGACCTGGGAGAGCGGCCTCGTTCCCCTCCAGTGCTGTACGTCGACAACAAGGCTGCCATTGCCTTGTGTGAGGAGCACAGACTGGAGCACAGAAAGAAGCACATCGCTCTACGTTACTTTCTGGCTCGAGAGTTACAGCAGCGTGGTCAGCTTCGTCTGCGTTACGTGGCCACTCAGGCCAACACTGCTGATATATTCACCAAGGCGCTTCAGTCTGGTGATCATCAGCGTTTCTGCACTTTGCTAGGGCTTGAACCCACTTTTCCTCACTTGTTGTAGACTCTGCCTGTACTGTGATCTATATATATATACCTGCATGCTTGCTTTGCTAGGTATAGATCACTGTGATGCTTGTGTTACATACATGCTTCTTGCTTGTGCTCAGAGTGTGTGGTGACGTTGTGATCCACCCTGAGCTTGCTTTGTCTTTCTTGACTGGTCTTGTGACCTCTTGTTCTCCCCCACTTAGCCTATGGGGGTGTGTCAAACATTGTATATATTTTTCTTTTGTAGGCTACAGTGGGTTAGCCTTTAGGGTGTACATTTCTCTAGGGGTTCATACTTGTACACCCAAATGTTTCTAGTTGATCACTTCTTGTTTCTGACACAGCTGTGCAGATCATGGAGCAGGCAATTTTCCGTCGTAGAGGTCCCTGACCAATCGCTCTCGCTTCACTCCCAGAAACTTTTCCAGTATCATTGCGGGTCCTTAAACTCACAAATGACGTCTTTACATTGAAGAAAAAACCTCGTTTCGGACGTTTGTAGCCCCGAGAAGCGAAAACAACCGCACCTGTGCAGATGATGAAGCAGGCAATTTTCCGTCGTGGAGGTCCCTGACCAATCGCTCTCGCTTCACTCCCAGACACTTTCCAGCATAATTGCGGGTCCTCAAACTCACAAGTGATGTCTTTACATTGAAGAAAAAACCTCGTTTCGGACGTTTGTAGCCCCGAGAAGCGAAAACAGCTGCACCTGTGCAGATTATGGAGCAGGCAATTTTCCGTCGTGGAGGTCCCTGACCAATCGCTCTCGCTTCACTCCCAGGCACTTTCCAGCATAATTGCGGGTCCGCAATCTCACAAATAACGTCTTTACATTGAAGAAAAAACCTCGTTTCGGACGTTTGTAGCCCCGAGAAGCGAAAACAGCCGCACCTGTGCAGATCACAGAGCAGGCAATTTTCCGTCGTGGAGGTCCCTGACCAATCGCTCTCGCTTCACTCCCAGGCATTTTCCAAAATAATTGCGGGTCCGCAAACTCACAAATGACGTCTTTACATTGAAGAAAAAACCTCGTTTCAGACGTTTGTAGCTGCGAGAAGCAAAGACAGCTGCACCTGTGCAGATCATGGAGCAGACAATTTTCCGTCGTGGAGGTCCCTGACCAATCGCTCTCGCTTCACTCCCAGGCACTTTCCAAAATAATTACGGGGCTGCAAACTCACAAATGACGTCTTTAGATTGAGGAAAAAACCTCGTTTCGGACGTTTGTAGCCGCGAGAAGCGAAAACAGCTGCACCTGTGCAGATCATGGAGCAGGCAATTTTCCGTCGTGGAGGTCCCTGACCAATCGCTCTCGCTTCACTCCCAGGCACTTTCCAGCATAATTGCGTTTCCGCAAACTCACAAATGACGTCTTTATATTGAAGAAAAAACCTCGTTTCGGACATTTGTAGCCCCGAGAAGCGAAAACAACCGCACCTGTGCAGATCATGGAGCAGGCAATTTTCCGAGCGCTCCCACCCCTAAAACGCGGAAGGATTCGCACATATGTAGGAAGTGCAGCGGACGCTCTTCATTCGCGAGCGCCGATGGCCGATGATGCTCGCAACCCTCCCACGCCCTTGCTGGCTTGGTAATAGGACCAGACAAGCGCAGCCACGAGACTCGGCGGAAGAGAAACGCTCGAAACGAGCGCTCCCACCCCCAAAACGCGGAAGGATCCGCACATGTGCAGGAAGTGCAGCGGGCGCTCTTCATTCGCGAGCGCCGATGGCCGATGATGCTCGCAACCCTCCCACGCCCTTGCTGGCTTGGTAATAGGACCAGACAAGCGCAGCCACGTGACCCGGCGGAAGAAAAATGCTCGAAACGAGCGCTCCCACCCCCAAAATGCGGAATGCTCCGCACATGTGCAAGAAGTGCAGCGGGCGCTCTTCATTCGCGAGCGTCGATGACCGATGATGCTCGCAACCCTTCCACGCCCTTGCTGGCTTGGTAATAGGACCAGAGAAGCGCAGCCACGTGTCCCGGAGGAAGAGAAACGCTCGAAACGAGCGCTCCCACCCCCAAAATGCGGAAGGATCCGCACATGTGCAGGAAGTGCAGCGGGCGCTTTTCATTCGCAAACGCCGATGGCTGATGATGCTCGCAACCCTCCCACGCCCTTGCTGGCTTGGTAATAGGACCAGAAAAGCGCAGCCACGTGACCCGGCAGAAGAGAAACGCTCGGAACGAGTGCTCCCACCCCCAAAAGGCGGAAGGATCTGCACATGTAAAAAGAAGTGCAGCAGCGCTCTTCATTCGCGAGCACCGATGACCGATGATGCTCGCAACCCTCCCACGCCCTTGCTGGCATGGCAGTAGGACCACACAAGCGCAGCCACGTGAGCCGGTGAAAGAAAAACGCTCGAAACGAGCGCTCCCACCCCCAAAACGCGGAAGGATCTGCACATGTGCAGGAAGTGCAGCGGGCGCTCTTTATTCGCGAGCGCCGATAACCGATGATGCTCGCAACCCTCCCACGCCCTTGCTGGCTTCGCAATAGGACCAGAAAAGCGCAGCCACGTCAGCCGGTGGAAGAAAAATGCTCGAAACGAGTGCTCCCATCCCCAAAACGCGGAAGGATCCGCATATGTGCAGGAAGTGCAGCGGCCGCTCTTCATTCGCGAGCGCCGATGACCGATGATGCTCGCAACCCTCCCACGCCCTTGCTGGCTTGGTAATAGGACCAGACAAGCGCAGCCACGTGACCCGGCGGAAGAGAAACGCTCGAAACAAGCGCTCCCAACCTCAAAACGCGGAAGGATCCGCACATGTGCAGGAAGTGCTGCTGGCGCTTTTCATTCGCAAGCGCCGATAGCTGATTTTGCTCGCAACCCTCCCACGCCCTTGCTGGCTTGGTAATAGGACCAGACAAGCGCAGCCACGTGACCCGGCGGAAGAGAAACGCTCGAAACGAGCGCTCCCACCCCCAAAACGCGGAAGGATCCGCACATGTGAAAGGAAGTGCAGAGGGCGCTCTTCATTCGCGAGCGCCGATGATCGATGATGCTCGCAACCCTCCCACGCCCTTGCTGGCTTGGCAATAGGACCAGACAAGCGCAGCCACGTGAGCAGGTGATGGGAAGAAAAACGCTCGAAACGAGCGCTCCCACCCCCAAAACGCGGAAGGATCCGCACATGTGCAGGAAGTGCAGCGGGCGCTCTTCATTCGCGAGCGCCGATGACCGATTGTTAGAAACTAAAGACAGGAATGGCTTGAATTGAAACAGAGTTGGGTACATATGCTAACCCTAACATTGGGTTGTACCCTTTATGGGCTACCCCACTACAGCCTACACAAGTATATAACATATACAGTTTGACACACCCCCATAGGCAAAGTGGGGGAGAACAAGGGGTTACAAGACCAATCAAGAAACGCAAAACAAGCTCATGGTGGATCACAACGTCACCACACAAACTGAGCACAAGCAAAGGGCCACAAGGCCAGTCCACATGCAGAGATATATATATGCAACAAGAGCAGTACAGTGATCAATACCTAGCAAGAGCAAGCATGCAGGTATAAATATAGAGCACAGTACACACAAAGGCTACAGCAAGTGTGGAAACGTAGGCACAAGGCCTAACAAAGTACAAAAGCGCTGATGATCACCAGACGGAAGTGCCTTGGTGAATATATCAGCAGTGTTGGCCCGAGTGGCCACGTGTGCAAGACGAAGCTGACCACGCTGCTGCAACTCTCGAGCCAGGAAGTAACGCAGAGCGATGTGCTTCGTTCTGTGCTCCAGTCTGTGCTCCTCACACAAGGCAATGGCAGCCTTGTTGTCGACGTACAGCACTGGAGGAGAACGAGGCCGCTCTCCCAGGTCGGTCAGCAGGTAGGTGAGCCAGCGTAACTCCTGAGCAGCCATGGCGGTGGCGTAGATCTCAGCCTCACAACTGGAGCTGAGAACAGAAGACGAGCGAGTAGAACGCCAAGAAACAGAACCAGAGCCAAGGCTGAAAGTGTACCCCTGTGACGACCGCTGCGTAGCCTGGTCGTCAACCCAAGAAGCGTCTGAGTGCCCAGTGAGGACCACCTCTCGCCGTCCTCCAAGCACGAGCCCCATGCCCGATGTATTGCACAAGTAGCGCAGTACCCTCTTCGCAGCATCCCAGTGCACCTTTCGGTGCCGACCAGGAGCCACGTAGCGAGCCAGAAGGCCAAGAGGGTACGCAAGGTCAGGACGAGTGCAAGTCATCAGGTACATGAGGCAGCCCACTAGCTCTGGGTAAGGACCACTCGGCTCTACGGACTCGTCCGAAGGTGGAGCTGAGAGCGAGTGACCTGTAGCCAGAGGAGTGGGCTGTGGTCAGGACCAGGTGAAGCCGAAACGCTGAAGGACCTGCTGCACCATGTGTGACTGAGTCAGTGTGATGGTGCGGCGTGCTCTGTCTCGGGTGATCTGCAAGCCAAGGTAGCTGCGCAGCTCACCCAGGTCTGTGCACGTGTGTCTCTTCTGCAGCTCGGACTTCACCAGGGCGAGGGCCTCAGTGTCAGCAGTAGCAAAGACCAAGTCCTCGACGTACACGAGGATATAGAACGGCGGCAGCGAAGTGTCGGTGCGCAGAAACAGTGACGGGTCAGCAGTCGAAGGCGCAAACCCAAGAGCCGCAAGTGTAGTCCTCAGTGTGTCGTGCCACTCACGGGGTGCCTGGCGGAGACCGTAGACTGGCCGGCGGAGGCTCCACTGGGTACCAGGAGGGAACGACCCAGTGAAGCCAGGTGGGCGGCGCAGCCAGATCTCCTCGTGCAGGCTGCCCTGTAGGAAAGCTGTGCTGAAGTCAAGGGAGTGAAGCTCGTAGTCACGCTGAGCGGCAACGTGCAGCAGCACCCGAAGAGTAGTCATCTTCGGGGTGGGGGAGAAGGTCTGGAAGAAGTCAACTCCCTCTCGCTGACTGAAGCCTCGAGCAACGTAACGCGCCTTGAAGACAGGCGGAGAACCCGGCGGCCGCTTCACCCTTAAAATCCACATGCCATCGACGATGTTCGCCCCAAGAGGGGGAACCTCATCGACGTAAGTGCCTGTGGACTTCCAGGATGCCATCTCTGCGTCCATGGCTGCCTGCCACTGAGAGGAGTACTCACCCGCGATCGCCTCAGCGTAAGAGCGCGGTGTGGGGATGTCTATAGCATCCGGGTCTCCCTCAGGGGCAAGCAGCATGGCCACGAGATGAGGCGCAGCGGCTGCAAGACACTTAAGGTCCTCGTACCAGTCCTCAAGGACGTCCGTGCCAAGAGCACACTCACCCCCGACGGACGGAGGACAGACAGACTCAGACTCAACAACAAGGCTAGCAGCGTAGTCTAGACGACAGGCGGCAGCAAAGTCAACAAGCTCAGCGACCAGGGCAGACGCAGCAGCAGACTCAAACGACGGGTCAGTGACAACAGTGGCTAGCAGACGCGTGACAGTAGGGTGCGCAGCACGAAACCGGTCAGACTCAGGGTCCGCAACGTCAGGCAAAGAGGACGCAGGGGGAGACGGAAGAGGAGTACGCTCCGGAGTAGGGGACCGACGCAGGGCTACAAGGCGTGTGCCGGGGACAGCCGGCTGACGCGGACGAGGAACTAGACGACCGGTACGACCAGGACGAACAGGCGAGACAGGACGCGACGCAGGCTCACGACGCTCAGTAAGACCCCCTGCCTGCTCAGTATAAGGAGAAGGAACAGGCAGCGGTGAGCCAGGCTCTAACGGAAGACCAGTAGACGAAGGGAGACTAAGAACCTGGCGAAGCACAGAGTCAGGCGGTGGCAGAGACGACGGAGACGGTGGAGGAAAGAACAGGCTCGGCTGTGCAGTGCCACCAACACGAGCAGCTCCAGCACCCCCAGCAGCTGCAGCACCTCCAGAAGCTCCTGAAACGGCAGCATCAGCTCCTCCAGGACCAGCTCCACCAGCAGCAGCACCCCCAGAACCGGCACCTCCAGTCCCAGGGTCTCCAGCCGCAGTGTCTCCAGCAGCAGCACCCGCAGGCTCAGCACCTCCAGCCCCAGCAGCTCCAGTACCCTCAGTACGAGCACTGCCGAGACCAGCACCACTCCCAGCGCCAGAGACGGCAGCAGAAGCACCTCCAGGAGCAGAGCCCCCAGCTGCAGAAGCGCGAGCCTGATGGCGACCGTACCAGTCGTGCAGCTGCTGGGAGGTGAGAGGCACACGCGGACGAAGGCGGCTACTCCAAGGAGACCGCGCAACAGCAGACTCAGAACCCTCAGCGCCAGCACCCCCAACAGCTCCAGAACCTCCAGTGCCAGCACCCTCAGCGCCAGCACCCTCAGCAGCTCCAGCGCCACCAGCACCAGGACCTCCAGCAGCTCCAGAACCTCCAGCGCTCGCACCCTCAGCAGCCCCAGAACCACCAGCTCCAGTGCCACCAGCACCAGGACCTCCAGCAGCGCCAGAACCTCCAGCTCCCGCAGGCGCAGCACCCCCAGACTCAGAACTGCCAGACTCAGCACCCCCAGACCCCTCACACTCAGGCTCAGCACCACCAAGCTCCACACCCTCAAGCTCCGCATCCCCAGGCTCCGCACCTCCAAGCTCAGCACCCCCAGGCTCCGCACCCCTAGGCTCAGCACCCCCAGAAGTAGCACCCCGAGCAGGACCACCCCCAGCAGGACCTGAGTCACCAGTGACCTCGACCGGCGCAGGGAAGGGAGGAGGGTCTACCTGAGACACACCTGAAGGAGCAGGACCGGGAGCGGGGAGGGGGTCTACCTGGGGAGCACCTGGAGCGAGGAAGAGCGGCGGGGGAGGGAGAGGGGCAGTGCGGTAGGGGAAGAGACGGTAAAAGGGAACCGACTCATCGAACGTGACGTCTTGAGACGCAAAGACACGGCGCGAGGTGGGGTGGTAAAACTGCCAACCAGGCGCGTCAGGGACAAAGCCAAGGAAGACACAGGGAACAGCGCGGGCGGAGAGCTTGTCCGCGGTGGTATCGCGGACAAAGGCATGAGCACCCCAGACCCGGAAACGCGACGCATCGCCAACCTTCCCCGTCCACAGCAGCGTGGGCGAGGTCTCCGGCAAGGAGACACGGGGCCAGAGGTTGAGCTAATGCGCGGCGTATCGGACCGCAAACGGCCACAGAAAATGGGGGGTAGCCGCATGGATCATGGAGGTACGAGCGACCTCCATGACTAAGCCAATGCGGCGCTCAGCAACCCCATTTTGCTGTGGAGAGGCCGGAAGCGTGAACGTCTGACGGATGCCGTGCTCCGCACAGAAGGCCGCCAAGAGGTCGGAGGAGAACTCACCATCTCTGTCAGAGTGCAGACGCAGGACGGGAAACTCCGTCCCGAACCGCTCGCGGAGCTGGAGACGGGCAGCGCGGATCCAAGGGATCAAAACAGCAGGGACGTCCCCCTTGCTTCGCAAGGGGAAGACCGTGGTGTAACGCGTGTAGTCGTCGACAACCAGCAGGAAGTACCGCTCGTGGCCCTGTCCACGGACGTGGGCTGGGCCCCACACGTCCAGGTGGAGAGTCTGCAGGGGAGCCTCTGTGGGAGGGAACGAGGAGGAGTGAGGAGCGGCGCGCTGCCGCCCCTCGACGCAAGGAATGCAGGGCGGCGCAAGCGAGGGAGGGAGGGCAGGCAAAGACCTGGGAAGACCAGAAACCAGGAAGCGAGAGTGCATGCCACGAAGGCGCTGCACCGAGGGGTGACCAAGGCGGTGGTGCCACAGGAGGGTCTGGTGCGACAAAGCGCGACACTCGCAGGGGGCCGTCGGCTGACCTGACGCAGACGCAGACGCAGCTACCTGAGGGGACTCAGTGGTCAGGGTGTACAGACTCGAGCCAGGCGCACGGGAAAACGTGGCCAGGTGTCGGCCGGTCCGAGCACAGGCACAGTGAGTCACTCGCTGACTCGCAGGAGTGAACTGGTGCACCCCCTGATCCTGGAGGTCAGCTCCACTCACCAGGTTCGTAGAGAACAAGGGGAGGTAGAGACCTG
The DNA here is from genome assembly GCA_947470075.1 of Closterium sp. Yama58-4. Taxonomy (NCBI): domain Eukaryota; kingdom Viridiplantae; phylum Streptophyta; class Zygnematophyceae; order Desmidiales; family Closteriaceae; genus Closterium; species Closterium sp. Yama58-4. The sequence continues at coordinate 48,597 of CANIUD010000825.1, read as the reverse complement.
ACAGCGAGCCAGACGGGGCGGCCGGACACGGCAGAACCGTGGAGTAGTGGGCAAGGACTGGACCCCCGGAGGGGTCCGCCAGGGAGACTGGAACCGGCCGACTAAGCGGCGTGAGTGTGGTGCAGTCGCGAAAGAAAGAGCGGGAAGCTCCTGAGTCAAGGGTGAAGGTGTGCAAGACCGCAGCAGGCGCAGTACCAGAGAGAGCAGACTCACCAGCACCTGGAGCAGCAGCCCCACCAGCACCTAGAGCAGGAGACGCAGTAGCACCTAGAGCAGCAGCCTCACCAGCACCCAGAGTAGAAGACGCACTGGCACCTAGAGCAGCAGCCTCACCAGTACCGAGAGCAGCAGGCGCTATACCAGGGTCAGGCGGGACGCACAGGTAACAGGCACGGTCAACACTAGTAGGCAATGCATACATGGCAGTGAGAATAGCATCATAGTCAAGAGCAAAGATATCTACCCCCTGTCCAAGCAGCTCCAGCCAGGTGGGGAGCTCAGCCTCGTCGCCAAACACGGTACGCCAGGCATCGCTCAGACGGGCGAAGCAGCGGGACTCTGTGTGACTAAGCGTCCCGCAAGGCTGACCAGTCCTATCACCTGTGCGAATGACGTACTGGCAGCGAACTGGACTCAAAGACCCGCGACTCTGAGCGTACCACTCATGGAGCTGCTGGGACGTAAGGCTCTTGCGTGGACGTTGCTGCAGCTGCAGCTGGCCACTGCCAGACGCTCCCAACTGACCAGCTCCAGGGCGACAGCTACGATGGCTACCGCGACAGCCCCAACTAGTATACCACTCACTAAGCTGCTGGGGCGTGAGAGACTCGCGTGAACGTCGCTGGAGCTGCATCTGGCCACCTGCTAATAGCAGTAGTAGTAGCAGCAGCTCGGGCAGGGCAGGCGCGGCAGGCAGGCAGGCAGGCCGGCAGGCAGGCAGGCAGGGAGGCCAGCAGGCAAGCAGGCAGGCAGGCAGGCCGGCAGGCAGGCAGGCAGGCAGGCCGGCAGGCAGGCAGGCAGGCAGGCCGGCAGGCAGGCAGGCAGGCAGGCCGGCAGGCAGGCAGGCAGGCAGGCAGGCCAGCAGGCAGGCAGGCAGGCAGGCAGGCAGGCCGGTAGGCAGGCAGGCAGGCAGGCCGGCAGGCAGGCAGGCAGACAGGCCGGCAGGCAGGCAAGCAGGCAGGCAGGCAGGCAGGCAGGCCGGCAGGCAGGCAGGCAGGCAGGCCAGCAGGCAGGCAGGCAGGTGCTCACCAAAGGCTGGAAGGGCAGGCGCTCGCCGGGCGAGCAGGGCCGGCGCTCGGCGGGCGGCGGCCGGGTAGGCGCACGACGGCGGCGACGGCGGGGCCGCAACAGCGGCTGCAGAGGAAGGTCACGGCAGCTGCAGGGCGGGGCCGCTTCAGCGGCATTCGCACGGAGGGGCCGCATCAGCGGCAGGTCGGGGCCGAGGCAGCTGCAGGGCGGGGCCGCATCAGCGGCAGGTCGGGGCCGTGGCAGTTGCAGGGCGGGGCCGAGGCAGCTGCAGGGCTGGGCCGCGTCAGTGGCAGGTCGGGGCCGCTTCCGCGGCCGGGCGGGTCTGCGCGAGCGGTGCGCGGGGCAGCAGCAGGCCGCGCGCGGGCTGCGCGGGCTCGGGGCGGGCTGGGGGAGGCAGCAGTGGGCTGCGCGCTGCTCGGCGCGGGCTGTGCGGGCCGCGCGGGCTCAGCGCGGGCTGCGCGCGGTAGCGCGCGGGGCTGCTACGGGCCGCGCGAGGTAGTGGCGGGCTACACGCGGCGCGGCGCGGGCTGCGCGGGCTCGGCGCGGGCTGCGCGCGGCTCGGAGCGGGCTGCGCGGGCTCGGGGCGGGCTACGCGCGGCAGTAGCGGGCTGCGCACGGCTCGGAGCGGGCTGCGCTGGCTCGGCTGCAGCGGGCTGCGCGCGGCTCGGCGCGGGCTGCGCGGGCTTGACGCGGGCTGCGCGCGGCAGCAGCGGGCTGCGCGCGGCTCGGCGCGGGCTGTGTAGGCTCGGGGCGGGCTACGCGCGGCTGCAGTGGACTGCGCAGGGCGACGCGCGTGCAGGAAGGTGCGCGCGGGCTGGAAGGGCGACACGCACGGGAAAACAGTACACAGGAGGGGGGACAGTCACAGGCACAGTCACAGGCTCATTCGTGGGGTAGCGGTAGGTGGGCCCGAAAAAAAAAACGGTCCTACGGACCTACTCCTCTGAAACCATGTTAGAAACTAAAGACAGGAATGGCTTGAATTGAAACAGAGTTGGGTACATATGCTAACCCTAACATTGGGTTGTACCCTTTATGGGCTACCCCACTACAGCCTACACAAGTATATAACATATACATTTTGACACCGATGATGCTCGCAACCCTCCCACGCCCTTCCTGGCTTGGCAATAGGACCAGACAAGCGCAGCCACATGAGCCGGCGGAAGAAAAACGCTCAAAACGAGTGCTCCGTTCCCCAAAACCCGGAAGGATCCGCACATCTGCATGAAATGCAGCAGACGCTCTTCATTCGCGAGCGCCGATGACCGATGATGCTCGCAACCCGCCCACGTCCTTGCTGGCTTGGTAATAGGACCAGAAAACCGCAGTCACGTGACCCGGCGGAAGAGAAACGCTCAAAACGAGCGCTCCCACCCCCAAGACGTGGAAGGATCTGCACATGTGCAGGAAGTGCAGCGGGCGCTCTTCGTTCGCGAGCGCCGATGACCGATGATGCTCGAAACCCTCCCACGCCCTTGCTGGCTTGGTAAAAGGACTACACAAGCGCAGCCTCGTGAGCAGGCGGAAGAAAAACACATGAAACGAGCGCTCCCACCCCCAAAACGAGGAAGGATCCGCACATGTGCAGGAAGTGCAGCGAGCGCTCTTCATTCGCGAGCGCCGATGACCAATGATGCTCGCAACCCTCCCACGCCCTTGCTGGCTTGGCAATAGGACCAGACAAGCGCAGCCACGTGAGCCAGTGGAAGAAAAACGCTCGAAACAAGTGCTCCCATCACCAAAACGCGGAAGGATCCGCACATGTGCATGAAGTGCAGCGGACGCTCTTCATTCGCGAGCGCCGATGAGTGATGATGCTCGCAACCCGCCCACGTCCTTGCTGGCTTGGTAATAGGACCAGAAAAGCGCAGCCACGTGACCCGGCGGAAGAGAAACGCTCAAAACGAGTGCTCCGTTCCCCAAAACGCGGAAGGATCCGCACATGTGCAGGAAGTGCAGCGGACGCTCTTCATTCGCGAGCGCCGATGACCGATGATGCTCGCAACCCGCCCACGTCCTTGCTGGCTTGGTAATAGGACCAGACAACCGCAGTCACGTGACCCGGCGGAAGAGAAACGCTCAAAACGAGCGCTCCCACCCCCAAGACGTGGAAGGATCTGCACATGTGCAGGAAGTGCAGCGGGCGCTCTTCGTTCGCGAGCGCCGATGACCGATGATGCCCGAAACCCTCCCACACCCTTGCTGGCTCGGTTAAAGGACTACACAAGCGCAGCCTCGTGAGCCGGCGGAAGAAAAACACATGAAACGAGCGCTCCCACCCCCAAAACGAGGAAGGATCCGCACATGTGCAGGAAGTGCAGCGAGCGCTCTTCATTCGCGAGCGCCGATGACCAATGATGCTCGCAACCCTCCCACGCCCTTGCTGGCTTGGCAATAGGACCAGACAAGCGCAGCCACGTGAGCCAGTGGAATAAAAACGCTCGAAACGAGTGCTCCCATCACCAAAACGCGGAAGGATCCGCACATGTGCATGAAGTGCAGCGGACGCTCTTCATTCGCGAGCGCCGATGAGTGATGATGCTCGCAACCCGCCCACGTCCTTGCTGGCTTGGTAATAGGACCAGAAAAGCGCAGCCACGTGACCCGGCGGAAGAGAAACGCTCAAAACGAGTGCTCCGTTCCCCAAAACGCGGAAGGATCCGCACATGTGCAGGAAGTGCAGCGGACGCTCTTCATTCGCGAGCGCCGATGACCGATGATGCTCACACCCCCAAAACGCGGAAGGATCCGCACATATGCAGGAAGTGCAGCGGGCGCTCTTCGTTCGCGAGCGCCGATGACCGATGATGCTCGCAACCCTCCCACGCCCGTGCTGGCTTGGTAATAGGACCAGACAAGCGCAGCCACATGAGCCGGCGGAAGAAAAACGCTCGAAACGAGCGCTCCCACCCCCAAAACGCAGAAGGATCCGCACATGTGCAGGAAGTGCAGCGAGCGCTCTTCATTTGCGAGCGCCGATGACCGATGATGCTCGCAACCCTCCCACGCCCTTGCTGGCTTGGCAATAGGACAAGACAAGCGCAGCCACGGGAGCCGGTGAAAGAAAAATGCTCGAAACGAGCGCTCCCACCCCCAAAACGCGGAAGGATCCGCACATGTGCATGAAGTGCAGCGGGCGCTCTTCATTCGCGAGCGCCAATGACCGATGATGCTCGAAACCCTCCCACGCCCTTGCTGGCTTGGCAATAGGACCAGACAAGCGCAGCCACGTCAGCCGGTGGAAGAAAAATGCTCGAAACGAGCGCTCCCACCCCCAAAACGCGGAAGGATCCGCACATGTGCATGAAGTGCAGCGGACGCTCTTCATTCGCGAGCGCCGATGACTGATGATGCTCGCAACCCTCCCACACCCTTGCTGGCTTGGCAATAGGACCAGACAAGCGCAGCCACGCGAGCCGGTGGAAGAAAAATCCTCGAAACGAGCACTCCCACCACCAAAACGCAGAAGGATACGCACATGTGCAGGAAGTGCAGCGGGCGCTCTTCATTCGCGAGCGCCGATGACTGATGATGCTCACAACCCTCCCACGCCCTTGCTGGCTTGGTAATAGGACCAGACAAGCACAGCCGCGTGACTCGTCGGAAGAGAAACGCTCAAAACAAGCGCTCCCACCCCCAAAACGTGGAAGGATCCGTACATGTGCAGGAAGTGCAGCGGGCGCTCTTCGTTCGCGAGCGCCGATGACCGATGATGCTCGAAACCCTCCCACGCCCTTGCTGGCTTGGTAATAGGACCAGACAAGCGCATCTACGAACGTGACCCGGCGGAAGAGAAACGCTCGAAACGAGCGCTCCCAACCCCAAAACGCGGAAGGATTCGCACATGTGAATGGAAGTGCAGTCGTGCTCTTCATTCGCGAGCGCCGATGATCGATGATGCTCACAACCCTCCCACGCCCTTGCTGGCTTGGTAATAGGACCAGACAAGCGCAGCCACGTGAGCCGGCGGAAGAAAAACCCTCCAAACGAGCGCTCCCAGCCCCAAAACGCGGAAGGATCCGCACATGTGAATGGAAGTGCAGCAGCGGGTGCTCTTCATTCGCGAGCGCCGATGACCGATGATGCTCGCAACCCTCCCACGCCCTTGCTGGCTTGGCAACAGGACCAGACAAGCGCAGCCACGTGACCCAGTGGAAGAAAAACGCTCAGAACGAGCGCTCCCACCCCTAAAACGCGGAAGGATCCACACATGTGCAGGAAGTGCAGCGGGCGCTCTTCATTTGCGAGCGCCGATGACCGATGATGCTCGCAACTCTCCCACGCCCTTGCTGGCTTGGTAATAGGACCATACATGCGCAGTTACAAGACCCGGCGGAAGAGAAACGCTCAAAACGAGCGCTCCCAACCCTAAAATGCAGAAGGATCCGCACATGTGCACGAAGTGCAGCGTGCGCTTTTTTTTCGCGAGTGCCAATGACCGATGATGCTTGCAACCCTCCCACGCCCTTGCTGGCTTGGCAATAGGACCAGACAAGCGCAGCCACGTGACCCGGCGGAAGAAAAACGCTCGAAACGAGCGCTCCCGCCTCCAAAACGCGGAAGGATCAGCACATGTGCAGGAAGTGCAGCGGCACTCTCCATTTCCGAGCACCGATGACCGATGATGCTCGCAACCCTCCCACGCCCTTGTTAGTTTGGCAATAGGACCACAAAAGCACAGCCACGTGAGCCGGTGGAAGAAAAATGCTCGAAACGAGCGCTCCCACCCCCAAAACGCGGAAGGATCCGCACATGTGCAGGAAGTGCAACGTGCGCTCTTTTTTTGCGAGCGCCGATGACCGATAATGCTCGCAACCCTCCCACGCCCTTGCTGGCTTAGCAAGAGGACCAGACAAGCGCAGCCACTTGAGCTGGCGGAAGAAAAATGCTCGAAATGAGCGCTTCCACCCCCAAAACGCGGAAGGACCCGCACATGTGCAGGAAGTGCAGTGGGCGCTCTTCATTCGCAAGCGCCGATGACCGATGGTGCCCTCAACCCTCCCACACCATTGCTGACTTGGCAATAGGACCAGACAAGCACAGCCACATGACCTGGCGAAAGAGAAACGCTCGAAAAGAGCGCTCCCAACCCCAAAATGCAAAAGGATCCTCACATGTGCAGGAAGTGCAGCAGACTCTCTTCATTCGCGAGCTCCGATGACCGATGATGCTCGCAACCCTCCCATGCCCTTGCTGGCTTAGTAATAGGACCAGACAAGCACAGTCACGTGAGCCGGCGGAAGAAAACGCTCAAAACCAACGCTTCCAGTGTCAAAACGTGGAAGGATCCGCACATGTGCAGGAAGTGCAGCGGGCGCTCTTCATTCGCGAGCGCTGATGACTGATGATGCTCGCAACCCTCCCACGTCCTTGCTGGCTTGGTAATAGGACCAGACAAGCGCAGCTACATGAGCGGGATGAAGAAAAACGCTCGAAACGAGCGCTCCCACCCCCAAAACGCGGAAGGATCCGCACGTGTGCAGGAAGTGCAGCGGGCGCTCTTCATTCTCAAGGACCGATGACCAATGATGCTCGCAACCCTCCCACGCCCTTGCTGGCTTGGCTATAGGACCAGCCAAGTGCAGCCACGTGAGCCGGCGGAAGAAAAACGCTCGAAACGAGCGCTCCCACCCCCAAAACGCGGAAGGATCCGCACATGTGCAGGATGTGCAGCGGGCGCTCTTCATTTGCCAGCGTCAATGACCGATGATGCTCACAACCCTCCCACGTCCTTGCTAGCTTGGCAGTAGGACAAGACAAGCGCAACCACATGAGCCGGCGGAAGAAAAACGCTCGAAACGAGCGCTCCCACCCCCTAAACGCGGAAGGATCCGCACATGTGCAGGAAGTGCAGTGGGCGCTCTTCATTCGCGAGCGCCGATGACTGATGATGCTCACAACCCTCCCACGCCCTTGCTGGCTTGGCAATAGGACCAGACAAGCGCAGCCACGTGAGCCGGCGGAAGAAAAGTGCTCGAAACGAACGCTCCCACCCCTAAAACGCGGAAGGATCCGCACATGTGCAGGAAGTGCAGCGGGTGCTCTTCATTCGCGAGCGGCGATGACCGATGATGCTCCAACCCTCCCACGCCCTCGCTGGCTTGGAAAAAGTACCAGACAAGCGCAGCCACGTGAGCCGGTAGAAGAAAAACGCTCGAAACCAGCGCTCCTACCCCCAAAACGCGGAAGGATCCGCACATGTGCAGGAAGTGCAGCAGGCGCTCTTCATTCGCGGGCTCCGATGAGCGATGATGCTCGCAACCCTCCCACGCCCTTGCTGGCTTGGTATTAGGACCAGACAAGCGTAGCCATGTGACTCGCTGGAAGAGAAACGCTTGAAAATTGCGCTCCCAACCCCAAAACGCGGAAGGATCCGCACATGCGCAGGAAGTGCAGCGGGCGCTCCACATTTGCGAGTGCCGATAACCGATGATGCTCGCAACCCTCCCACGCCCTTGTTGGCTTGGTAATAGGACCAGACAAGTGCAGCAACGTGAGCCGGCGGAAGAAAAACTCTCCAAACGAGCGCTCCCACCCCCAAAACGCGGAAGGATCCACACATGTGCAGGAAGTGCAGCGGACGCTCTTCATTCGCGAGTGCCGATGACTGATGATGCTCGCAACCCTCCCACGCCTTTGCTGGCTTAGTAATAGGGCCAGACAAGTACAGCCACATGACCTGGCGGCACAGAAGCGCTCGAAACGAGCGCTCCCAACCCCAAAACGCGGAAGGATCCGCACATGTGTAGGAAGTGCAGCGGGCGCTCTTCATTTGCGAGCTCCAATGACCGATGATGCTCACAACCCTCCCACGCCCTTGCTGGCTTGGTAATAGGGCCAGAGAAGCACAGCCACATGACCTGGGGGAAGAGAAACGCTCGAAACGAGCGCTCCAGACCCCAAAACGCGGAAGGATCCCCATATGTGCAGGAAGTGCAGCGAGGCTCTTCATTCATGAGCGCCGATGGCCGATGACTGATGATGCTCGCAACCCTCCCACGCCCTTGCTGGCTTGTTAGTAAAACCAGACAAGCGCAGCCACGTGACCCGGCGGAAGAGAAACGCTCGAAACGAGCGCTCCCACCCCCAAAACGCGAAAGGATCCGCACATGTGCAGGAAGTACAGCGGGCGCTCTTCACTCGCGAGCTCAGATGACCGATGATGCTTGCAACCCTCCCACGCCCTTGCTGGCTTGGTAATAGGACCAGACAAGCGCAGCCACGAGACCCGGCGGAAGAGAAACGCTCGAAACGAGCGCTCCCAGCCCCAAAACTCAGAAGGACTCGCACATGTGCAGGAGGTGCAGCGGGCGCTCTTCATTCGCGAGCGCCGATGACCGATGATGATTGCAATCCTCCCACGCCCTTGCTGGCTTGGTAATAGGTCTAGACAAAGGCAGCCACATGAGCCGGCGGAAGAAAAACGCTCGAAACGAGCGCTCCCACCCCCAAAACGCGGAAGGATCCGCACATGTGCACGAAGTGCAGCGGGCGCTCTTCATTCGCGAGCGCCGATGACCGATGATGCTTGCAACCCTCCCACGCCCTTGCTGGCTTGGTAATAGGACCAGACAAGCGCAGCCACGTGAGCCGGCGGAAGAAAAACGCTCGAAACGAGCGCTCCCACCCCCAAAACGCTGAAGGATCCACACATGTGCAGGACGTGCAGCGGGCGCTCTTCATTCGCGAGCGCCGATGATCGATGATGCTCGCAACCCTCCCACGCCCTTGCTGGCTTGGTAATAGGACCATACAAGCGCAGCCACATGAGCCGGCGGAAGAAAAATGCTCGAAACGAGCGCTCCCACCCCCAAAACGCGGAAGGATCAGCACATGTGCAGGAAGTGCAGCGTGCGCTCTTCATTCGCGATCGCCGATGACCGATGATGCTCGCAACCCTCCCACGCCCTTGCTGGCTTGGCAATAGGACCAGACAAGCGCAGCCACGTGAGCCGGCGGAAGAAAAACGCTCAAAACGAGCACTCCCACCCCGAAAACGCGGAAGGATCCGCACATGTGCAGGAAGTGCAGCGGGCGCTCTTCATTCGCAAGCGCCGATGACCGATGATGCTCACAACCCTCCCACGCCCTTGCTAGCTTGGCAATAGGACCAGACAAGCGCAGCCACGTGAGCCGGCGGAAGAAAAACGCTCGAAACGAGCGCTCCCACCCCCAAAACGCGGAAGGATCCGCACATGTGCAGGAAGTGCAGCGAGCGCTCTTCATTCGCGAGCGCCGATGACCGATGATGCTTGCAACCCTCCCACGCCCTTGCTGGCTTGGCAATAGGACCAGACAAGCGCAGCCACGTGAGCCGGCGGAAGAAAAACGCTCGAAACGAGCGCTCCCACCCCCAAAACGCGGAAGGATCCGCACATGTGCAGGAAGTGCAGGGGGCGCTCTTCATTCGCGAGCGCCGATGACTGATGATGCTCACAACCCTCCCACGCCCTTGCTGGCTTGGCAATAGGACCAGACAAGCGCAGCCACGTGAGCCGGCGGAAAAAAATGTGCTCGAAACGAGCGCTCCCACCCCCAAAACGCGGAAGGATCCGCACATGTCCAGGAACATAGTGCAGCAGGCGCTCTTCATTCGCGAGCGCCGATGGCCGATGATGCTCGCAACCCTCCCACGCCCTCGCTGGTTTGGTAATAGGACCAGATAAGGGCAGCCACGTGACCCGGCGGAAGAGAAACGCTCGAAACGAGCGCTCCCACCCCCAAAACGCGGAAGGATCCGCACATGTGCAGGAAGTGCAGCGGGCGCTCTTCATTCGCGAGCGCTGATGACCGATGATGCTTGCAACCCTCCCACGCAATTGCTGGTTTGGCAATAGTTCCAGAGAAGCGCAGCCACGTGAGCCGGCGGAAGAAAAACGCTCGAAACGAGCGCTCCCACCCCCAAAACGTGGAAGGATCCACACATGTGCAAGAAGTGCAGCGGGCGCTCTTCATTCGCGAGCGTCGATGACCGCTGATGCTCGCAACCCTCCCACGCCCTTACTGGCTTGGTATTAGGACCAGACAAGTGCAGCCATGTGACTCGGCGGAAGAGAAACACTTGAAAATTGCGCTCCCACCCCCAAACGCGGAAGGATCCGCACATGTGCAGGAAGTGCAGAGGGCGCTCTACATTTTCGAGTGCCGATAACCGATGATGCTCGCAACCCTCCCACGCCCTTGTTGGCTTGGTAATAGGACCAGACAAGCGCAACCACGTGAGCCGGCAGAACAAAAACTCTCCAAACCAGCGCACCCACCCCCAAAACGCGGAAGGATCAGCACATGTGCAGGAAGTGCAGCGGGCGCTCTTCATTCGCGATCGCCGATGACCGATGATGCTCGCAACCCTCCCACGCCCTTGCTGGCTTGGCAATAGGACCAGACAAGCGCAGCCACGTGAGCCGTCGGAAGAAAAACGCTCGAAACGAGCGCTCCCAGCCCCAAACACAGAAGGATCTGCACATGTGCATAAGTGCAGCGGGCGCTCTTCATTCGCGAGCGCCGATGATCGATGATGCTCGCAACCCTCCCACACCCTTGCTGGCTTGGTAATAGGAACAGACAAGTGCAGCCACATGAGCCGACGGGTGGAAGAAAAACGCTCGAAACGAGCGCTCCCACCCCCAAAACGCGGAAGGATCCACACATGTGCAGGAAGTGCAGCGGACGCTCTTCATTCGCGAGTGCAGATGATTGATGATGCTCGCAACCCTCCCACGCCCTTGCTCGCTTGGTAATAGGGCCAGACAAGCACAGCCACATGACCTGGCGGCACAGAAGCGCTCGAAACGAGCGCTCCCAACACCAAAACGCGGAAGGATCCGCACATGTGTAGGAAGTGCAGCGGGCGCTCTTCATTTGCGAGCTCCAATGACCGATGATGCTCACAACCCTCCCACGCCCTTGCTGGCTTTGTAATAGGGCCAGACAAGCACAGCCACATGACCTGGCGGAAGAGAAACGCTCGAAACGAGCGCTCCCAACCCCAAAACGCGGAAGGATCCCCACATATGCAGAAAGTGCAGCGAGCGCTCTTCATTCGCGAGCGCCGATGGCCGATGATGCTCGCAACCCTCCCACGCCCTTGCTGGCTTGTTAGTAAAGGACCAGACAAGCGCAGCCACGTGAGCCGGCGGAAGAAAAACGCTCGAAACGAGCGCTTCCACCCCCAAAACGCGGAAGGATCCGCACATGTGCAGGAAGTGCAGCGGGCGCTGTTCATTCGCGAGCTCAGATGGCCGATGATGCTCGCAACCCTCCCACGCCCTTGCTGGCTTGGTAATAGGACCAGACAAGCGCAGCCACGAGACTCGGCGGAAGAGAAACGCTCGAAACGAGCGCTCCTCGCCCCCAAACGCGGAAGGATCCGCACATGTGCAGGAAGTGCAGCAGGCGCTCTTCATTCGCGAGCGCAGATGACCGATGATGCTCGCAATCCTCCCACGCCCTTGCTGGCTTGGTAATAGGTCCAGACAAGGGCAGCCACATGAGCCGGCGGAAGAAAAACGCTCGAAACGAGCGCTCCCACCACCAAAACGCGGAAGGATCCGCACATGTGGAGGAAGTGTAGCGGGCGCTCTTCATTTGCGAGTGCCGATAATCGATGATGCTCACAACCCTCCCACGCCCTTGCTGGCTTGGCAATAGGACCAGACAAGCGCAGCCACGTGAGCCGGCGGAAGAAGAACGCTTGAAACAAGTGCTCCCACCCCCAAAACTCTGAAGGATCCGCACATGTGCAGGATGTGCAGCGGGCGCTATTCATTCGCGAGCACAGATGGTTGATGATGCTCGCAACCCTCCCACGCCCTTGCTGGCTTGGTAATAGGACCAGACAAGCGCAGCCACGTGAGCCGGCGGAAGAAAAACGCTCGAAACGAGCGCTCCCACCCCCAAAACGCGGAAGGATCAGCACATGTGCAGGAAGTGCAGCGGGCGCTCTTCATTCGCGATCATCGATAACCGATGATGCTCGCAACCCTCCCACACCCTTGCTGGCTTGGCAAGAGGACCATACAAGCGCAGCCACGTGAGCCGGTGGAAGAAAAACACTAGAAACGAGCGCTCCCAGCCCCAAAACGCGGAAGGATCCGCACATGTGCATAAGTTTTGAAGTGCAGCGGGCGCTCTTCATTTGCGAGCGCCGATGACCGATGATGCTCACAACCCTCCCACGCCCTTGCTGGCTTGGTAATAGGACCAGACAAGCGCAGCCACATGACCCGGCGGAAGAAAAACGCTCAGAACGAGCGGTCCCACCCCCAAAACACGGAAGGATCCGCACATGTGCAGGAAGTGCAGCGGACGCTCTTCATTCGCAAATGTAGATGGCTGATGATGCTCGCAACCCTCCCACGCCCTTGCTGGCTTGGTAATAGGACCAGACAAGTGCAGCCACATGACCTGGCGGAGGAGAAACGCTCGAAATGAGCGCTCCCAACCCCAAAATGCGGAAGGATCTGCACATGTGCAGGAAGTGCAGAGACGCTCTTCATTCGCGAGCGCCGATGGCCGATGATGTTCGCAACCCTCCCACGCCCTTGCTGGCTTGGTAATAGGACTAGACAAGCGCAGCCACGTGACCCGGCGGAAGAAAAACGCTCGAAACGAGCGCTCCCACCCCCAAAATGCGGAAGGATCTGCACATGTGCAGGAAGTGCTGCGGGCGCTCTTCATTCGCGAGCGCCGATGGCTGATGATGCTCGCAACCCTCCCATGCCCTTGCTGGCATGGTAATAGGACCAGACAAGCGCTGCCATGTGACCCGGCGGAAGAGAAACGCTCGAAACGAGTGGTCGCACCCCCAAAACGCGGAAGGATCCCTACATCTGCAAGAAGTGCAGTGGGCGCTCTTCATTCGCGAGCGCCGATAACCGATGATGCTCTCAACCCTCCCACGCCCTTAGCTTGGTAATAGGGCCAGACAAGCACAGCCACATGACCGGGCGGAAGAGAAACGCTCGAAACGAGCGCTCCCAACCCCAAAACGCGGACGGATCCCCACATGTGCCGGAAGTGCAGCGAGGTTCTTCATTCACGAGCGCCGATGGTTGATGATGCTCGCAACCCTTCCACGCCCTTCCTGGCTTGGCAAAAGGACTAGACAAGTGCAGCCATGTGAGTCGGCGGAAGAAAAACGCTCGAAACGAGCGATCCCACCCCAAAAACGCAGAAGATCCGCACATGTGTAGGAAGTGCAGCGGGCGCTCTTCATTTGCGAGTGCGGATGATCGATGTTGTTCGCAACCCTCCTACGCCCTTTGTGGCTTCGCAATAGGACAAGACAAGAGCAGCCACGTGAGCCGGGGGAAGAAAGACGCTTGAAACAAGCGCTCCCACCCCCAAAACGCGGAAGGATCCGCACATGTGCAGGAAGTGCAGCGGGCGCTCTTCATTTGCGAGTGCCGATGACCGATGATGCTCGCAGCCCTCCCACGCTCTTGGTGGCTTGGTAATAGGACCTAACAAGCACAGCCACGTGAGCCGGCAGAAGAAAAACGCACAAAAGAGTGCTCCCACCCCCAAAACGCGGAAGGATCCGCACGTGTGCAGGAAGTGCAGCGGGCGCTCTTCATTCGCGAGCGCTGATGACCGATGATGCTCGCAACCCTCCCACGCCCTTGCTGGCTTGGCAATAGGACCAGACAAGTGCATCCACGTGAGCCGTCGAAAGAAAAATGCTCGAAACGAGCGCTCCCACCCCCAAAACGCGGAAGGATCCGCACATGTGCAGGAAGTGCAGCGGGCGCTCTTAATTTGCGAGCGCCGATGATAGATGATGCTCGCAAAACTCCCACACCATTGTTGGCTTGGTAATAGGACCAGACAAGCGCAGCCACGAGATCTTGCGGAAGCGAAACGCTCGAAACGAGCGCTCCAACACCCAAAACGCGGAAGGATCCGCACATGTGCAGGAAGTGTAGCGGGCGCTCTTCATTCACGAGCGCCGATGACCGATGATGCTCGCAACCCTCCCACGCCCTTGCTGGCTTAGTAATAGGACTAGATAAGCGTAGCCACAGGACCCGGCGGAAGAGAAACGCTCGAAACGAGCGCTCCCAGCCCCAAAACGCGGAAGGATCCGCACATGTGCAGGAAGTGCAGCGGGCGCTCTTCATTCGCGAGCGCTGATGACCGATGATGCTCGCAACCCTCCCACGCCCTTGCTGGCTTGGTAATAGGACCAGACAAGTGCAGCCACGTGAGCCGTCGGAAGAAAAACGCTCGAAACGAGCGCTCCCACCCCCAAAACGCGGAAGGATTCGCACATGTGCAGGAAGTGCAGCGGGCGCTCTTAATTTGCGAGCGCCGATGACAGATGATGCTCGCAACCCTCCCACGCCCTTGTTGGCTTGGTAATAGGACCAGACAAGTGCAGCCACGTGACCCGGCGGAAGAGAAACGCTCGAAACGAGCGCTCCCACCCCCAAAACACGGAAGGATCCACACATGTGCAGGAAGTGCAGCGGGCGCTCTTCATTCACGAGCGCCGATGACCGATGATGCTCGCAACCCTCCCACGCCCTTGCTGGCTTGGTAATAGGACTAGACAAGCGCAGCCACAGGATCTGGCGGAAGAGAAACGCTCGAAACGAGCGCTCCCACCCCCAAAACGCGGAAGGATCCGCACATGTGCAGGAAGTGCAGCGGGCGCTCTTCATTCGCGAGCGCCGATGAGCGATGATGCTCGCAACCCTCCTACGCCCTTGCTGGCTTGGTAATAGGACCACACAACCGCAGCCACGTGACCCGGCGGAAAATAAACGCTCGAAACGAGCGCTCCCACCCCCAAAACGCGGAAGGATCCGCACATGTGCAGGAAGTACAGCGGGCGCTCTTCATTCGCGAGCGCCAATGACCGACGATGCTTGCAACCCTCTCACGCCCTTGCTGGCTTGGTAATAGGACCAGACAAGCGCAGCCACGAGACCCGGCGGAAGAGAAACGCTCGAAACGAGCGCTCCCACCCCCAAAACACAGAAGGATCTGCACATGTGCAGGAAGTGCAGCGGGCGCTCTTCATTCGCGAGCGCCGATGACCGATGATGCTCGCAACCCTCCCACACCCTTGCTGGCTTGGTAATAGGACCAGACAAGCGCAGTCACATGACCTGGTGGAAGAGAAACGCTCGAAACGAGCGCTCCCAGCCCCAAAACGCGGAAGGATCCGCACATGCGCAGGAAGTGCAGAGGGCACGCTCTTCATTCGCGAGCGCCGATGGCCGATGATGCTCGCAACCCTCCCACACCCTTGCTGGCTTGGTAATAGGACCAGAAAAGCGCAACCACGTGGCCCGTCGAAAGAAAAACGCTCGAAACGAGCGCTCCCACCTCCAAAACGCGGAAGGATCCGCACATGTGCAGGAAGTGCAGCGAGCGCTCTTCATTCGCGAGCGCAGATGACCGATGATGCTCGCAACCCTCCCATGCCCTTGCTGGCTTGGTAACAGGACCAGAGAAGTGCAGCCGCGAGACCCAGCGGAAGAGAAACGCTCGAAACGAGCGCTCCCACCCCCAAAACGTGGAAGGATCCGCACATGTGCAGGAAGTGCAGCGGGCGCTCTTCATTCGCGAGCGTCGATGACCGCTGATGCTCGCAACCCTCCCACGCCCTTGCTGGCTTGGCAATAAGACCAGACAAGTGCACTCACGTGAGCCGTCGGAAGAAAAACGCTCGAAACGAGCGCTCCCAACCCCAAAACGCGGAAGGATCCGCACATATGCAGGAAGTGCAGCGGGCACGCTTCATTCGCGATCACCGATGGCTGATGATGCTCGCAACCCTCCCACGCCCTTGCTGGCTTGGAAATAGGACCAGACAAGCGCAGCCACGAGACCCGGCGGAAGAGAAACGCTCGAAACGAGCGCTCCCAACCCCAAAACGCGGAAGGATCCGCACATGTGCAGGAAGTGCAGCGGGCGCTCTTCATTCGCGAGCGCCGATGGCCGATGATGCTCGCAACCCTCCCACGCCATTGATGGCTTAGTAATAGGACCAGACAAGTGTAGCCACGAGACCCGGCAGAAGAGAAACGCACAAAAGAGTGCTCCCATCCCCAAAACGAGGAAGGATCCGCACATGTGCAGGAAGTGCAGTGGGCGCTCTTCATTCGCGAGCGCTGATGACCGATGATGCTCGCAACCCTCCCACGCCCTTGCTGGCTTGGCAAAAGGACCAGACAAGTGCAACCACGTGAGCCGTCGAAAGAAAAATGCTCGAAACGAGCGCTCCCACCCCCAAAACGCGGAAGGATCCGCACATGTGCAGGAAGTGCAGCGGGCACTCTTCATTTGCGAGCGCCGATGATCGATGATGCTCGCAACCCTCCCACACCCTTGTTGGCTTGGTAATAGGACCAGACAAGCGCAGCCACGAAATCCGGCAGAAGAGAAACGCTCGAAACGAGTGCTCCAACACCCAAAACGCGGAAGGATCCGCACATGTGCAGGAAGTGCAGCGGGCGCTCTTTATTCGCGAGCGCCGATGGGCGATGATGCTCCCAACCCTCCCACGCCCTTGCTGGCTTGGTAATAGGACCACACAAGCGCAGCCACGTGACCCGGCGGAAGAGAAACGCTCGAAACGAGCGCTCCCACCCCCAAAACGCGGAAGGATCCGCACATGTGCAGGAAGTACAGCGGGCGCGTTCTTAATTCGCGAGCGCCAATGACCGACGATGCTTGCAACCCCCTCACACCCTTGCTGGCTTGGTAATAGGACCAGACAAGCGCAGCCACGAGACCCGGCGGAAGAGAAACGCTCGAAACGAGCGCTCCCACCCCCAAAATACAGAAGGATCTGCACATGTGCTGGAAGTGCAGCGGGCGCTCTTCATTCGCGAGCGCCGATGACCGATGATGCTCGCAACCCTCCTACGCCCTTGCTGGCTTGGTAATAGGACCACACAACCGCAGCCACGTGACACGGCGGAAAATAAACGCTCGAAACGAGCGCTCCCACCCCCAAAACGCGGAAGGATCCGCACATGTGCAGGAAGTACAGCGGGCGCTCTTCATTCGCGAGCGCCAATGACCGACGATGCTTGCAACCCTCTCACGCCCTTGCTGGCTTGGTAATAGGACCAGACAAGCGCAGCCACGAGACCCGGCGGAAGAGAAACGCTCGAAACGAGCGCTCCCACCCCCAAAACACAGAAGGATCTGCACATGTGCAGGAAGTGCAGCGGGCGCTCTTCATTCGCGAGCGCCGATGACCGATGATGCTCGCAACCCTCCCACACCCTTGCTGGCTTGGTAATAGGACCAGACAAGCGCAGTCACATGACCTGGTGGAAGAGAAACGCTCGAAACGAGCGCTCCCAGCCCCAAAACGCGGAAGGATCCGCACATGCGCAGGAAGTGCAGAGGGCACGCTTCATTCGCGAGCACCGATAGCAGATGATGCTCGCAACCCTCCCACACCCTTGCTGGCTTGGTAATAGGACCAGAAAAGCGCAACCACGTGGCCCGTCGAAAGAAAAACGCTCGAAACGAGCGCTCCCACCTCCAAAACGCGGAAGGATCCGCACATGTGCAGGAAGTGCAGCGAGCGCTCTTCATTCGCGAGCGCAGATGACCGATGATGCTCGCAACCCTCCCATGCCCTTGCTGGCTTGGTAATAGGACCAGAGAAGTGCAGCCGCGAGACCCAGCGGAAGAGAAACGCTCGAAACGAGCGCTCCCACCCCCAAAACGTGGAAGGATCCGCACATGTGCAGGAAGTGCAGCGGGCGCTCTTCATTCGCGAGCGTCGATGACCGCTGATGCTCGCAACCCTCCCACGCCCTTGCTAGCTTGGCAATAGGACCAGAAGAGCGCACCCACGTGAGCCGTCGGAAGAAAAACGCTCGAAACGAGCGCTCCCAACCCCAAAACGCGGAAGGATCCGCACATATGCAGGAAGTGCAGCGGGCACGCTTCATTCGCGATCACCGATGGCTGATGATGCTCACAACCCTCCCACGCCCTTGCTGGCTTGGAAATAGGACCAGACAAGCGCAGCCACGAGACCCGGCGGAAGAGAAACGCTCGAAACGAGCGCTCCCAACCCCAAAACGCGGAAGGATCCGCACATGTGCAGGAAGTGCAGCGGGCGCTCTTCATTCGCGAGCGCCGATGGCCGATGATGCTCGCAACCCTCCCACGCCATTGATGGCTTAGTAATAGGACCAGACAAGTGTAGACACGAGACCCGGCGGAAGAGAAACGCACAAAAGAGCGCTCCCACCCCCAAAACGCGGAAGGATCCGCACGTGTGCAGGAAGTGCAGCGGGCGCTCTTCATTCGCGAGCGCTGATGACCGATGATGCTCGCAACCCTCCCACGCCCTTGCTGGCTTGGCAATAGGACCAGAAAAGTGCAATCACGTGAGCCGTCGAAAGAAAAATGCTCGAAACAAGCGCTCCCACCCCCAAAACGCAGAAGGATCCGCACATGTGCAGGAAGTGCAGCGGGCGCTCTTAATTTGCGAGCGCCGATGATAAATGATGCTTGCAACCCTCCCACGCCCTTGTTGGCTTGGTAATAGGACCAGACAAGCGCAGCCACGAAATCCGGCAGAAGAGAAACACTCGAAACGAGTGCTCCAACACCCAAAACGCGGAAGGATCCGCACATGTGCAGGAAGTGCAGCGGGCGCTCTTTATTCGCGAGCGCCGATGACCGATGATGCTCGCAACCCTCCCACGCCCTTGCTGGCTTGGAAATAGGACTAGACAAGCGTAGCCACCGGACCCGGCGGAAGAGAAACGCTCGAAACGAGCGCTCCCAGCCCCAAAACGCGGAAGGATCCGCACATGTGCAGGAAGTGCAGCGGGCGCTCTTCATTCGCGAGCGCCGATGAGCGATGATGCTCGCAACCCTCCCACGCCCTTGCTGGCTTGGTAATAGGACCACACAAGCGCAGCCACGTGACCCGGCGGAAGAGAAACTCTCAAAACGAGCGCTCCCACCCCCAAAACGCGGAAGGATCCGCACATGTGCAGGAAGTACAGCGGGCGCGTTCTTCATTCACGAGCGCCAATGACCGACGATGCTTGCAACCCTCTCACGCCCTTGCTGGCTTGGTAATAGGACCAGACAAGCGCAGCCACGAGACCCGGCGGAAGAGAAACGCACGAAACGAGCACTCCCACCCCCAAAATACATAAGGATCTGCACATGTGCTGGAAGTGCAGCGGGCGCTCTTCATTCGCGAGCGCCGATGATCGATGATGCTCGCAACCCTCCCACACCCTTGCGCGCAGTCACATGACCCGGCGGAAGAGAAACGCTCGAAACGAGCGCTCCCACCCCCAAAACGCGGAAGGATTCGCACATGTGCAGGAAGTGCAGCGCGCGCTCTTCATTCGC
The DNA here is from genome assembly GCA_947470075.1 of Closterium sp. Yama58-4. Lineage (NCBI taxonomy): Eukaryota > Viridiplantae > Streptophyta > Zygnematophyceae > Desmidiales > Closteriaceae > Closterium > Closterium sp. Yama58-4. The sequence continues at coordinate 28,992 of CANIUD010000825.1, read as the reverse complement.
GAGCGCCGATAACCGATGATGCTCGCAACCCTCCCACGCCCTTGCTGGCTTGGTAATAGGACCAGACAAGCGCAGTCACATGACCCAGCAGAAGAGAAATGCTCGAAACGAGCGTTCCCACTTCCAAAACGTGGAAGGATCCGCACATGTGCAGGAAGTGCAGCGTGCGCTCTTCATTCGCGAGCGCCAATGACCGATGATGCTCGCAACCCTCCCATGCCCTTGCTGGCTTGGTAATAGGACCAGACAAGCGCAGCCACGAGACCCGGCGGAAGAGAAATGCTCGAAACGAGCGCTCCATCCCCAAAACGCAGAAGGATCAGCACATGTGCAGGAAGTGCAGCGGGCACTCTTCATTCGCGAGCGCCGATGACCGATGATGCTCGCAACCCTCCCACGACCTTGCTGGCTTGGTAATAGGCCCAGACAAGCGCAGCCACATGACCTAGCGGAAGAGTAACGCTCGAAACGAGTGCTCCCAACCCCAAAACGCGGAACGATCCGCACATGTGCAGGAAGTGCAGCGGGCGCTCTTCATTCGCGAGCGCCGATGGCCGATGATGCTCGCAACCCTCCCACGCCCTTGCTGGCTTGGCAAAAGGACCAGACAAGCACAGACTCATGAGGGGGCGGAAGAAAAACGCTCGAAACGAGCGCTCCCACCCCCAAAACGCGGAAGGATCCGCACATGTGCAGGAAGTGCAGCGGGCGCTCTTCATTCGCGAGCACCGATGACCGATGATGCTCGCAACCCTCCCACGCCCTTGCTAGCTTGGCAATAGGACCAGACAAGCACAGCCACGTGAGTCGGCGAAAGAATAACGCTCAGAACGAGCGCTCCCACCCCCAAAACGCGGAAGGATCCACACATGTGCAAGAAGTGCAGCGGGCGCTCTTCATTTGCGAGCGCCGATGACCCATGATGCTTGCTACCCTCCAACATTTTTGCTGGCTTGGTAATAGGACCAGACAAGCGCAGCCACGTGACCCGGTGGAAGAAAAACGCTCAAAACAAGTGCTTCCACCCCCAAAACGCGGAAGGATCCGCACATGTGCAGAAAGTGCAGCGGGCGCTCTTCATTCGCGAGTGCCGATGACTGATGATGCTTGCAACCCTCCCACGCCCTTTCTAGCTTGGCAATAGGACCACACAACCGCAGCCACGTGACCCGGCGGAAAATAAACGCTCAAAACGCGGAAGGATCCGCACATGTGCAGGAAGTGCAGCGGGCGCTCTTCATTCGCGAGCGCCGATGACCGATGATGCTCGCAACCCTCTCACGCCCTTGCTGGCTTGGTAATAGGACCAGACAAGCGCAGCCACGTGAGCCGGCGGAAGAGAAATGCTCGAAACGAGCGCTCCCACCCCCAAAACGCGTAATGATCCGCACATGTGTAGGAAGTGCAGCGGGCGCTCTTCATTTGCGAGCGCCGATGACCGGTGATGCTCGCAACCCTCCCACGCCCTTGCTGGCTTGGAAATAGGACCAGACAAGCGTAGCCACGAGACCCGGCGAAAGAGAAACGCTCGTAACGAGAGCTCCTAGCCCAAAAACACGGAAGGATCCGCACATGTGCAGGAAGTGCAGCAGGCGCTCTTCATTCGCGATCGCCGATGACCGATGATGCTCGCAACCCTCCCACGCGCTTGGTAGCTTGGAAATAAGACCAGACAAGCACAGCCACGTGAGCTGGCGAAAGAATAACGCTCGAAACGAGCGCTCCCAGCCCCAAAACGCGGAAGGATCCACACATGTGCAGGAAGTGCAACGGGCGCTCTTCATTTGCGAGTGCCGATGACCCATGATGCTTGCTACCCTCCCACATTTTTGCTGGCTTGGTAATAGGACCAGACAAGCGCAGCCACGTGAGTCGGTGGAAGAAAAACGCTCGAAACGAGCGCTCCCACCCCCAAAACACGTAATGATCCGCACATGTGCAGGAAGTGCAGTGGGCGCTCTTCATTCGCGAGCGCCGATGGCCGATGATGCTCGCAACCCTCCCACGCCCTTGCTGGCTTGGCAAAAGGACCAGACAAGCGCAGCCACGTGACCCGGCAGAAGAAAAACGCTCGGAACGAGCGCTTTCACCCCCAAAATGCGGAAGGATCCGCACATGTGCAGGAAGTGCAGCGGGCGCTCTTCATTCGCGAGCGCCAATGACTGATGATGCTCGCAACCCTCCCACGCCTTTGCTCCCTTTGTAATAGGACCAGACAAGCGCAGCCACGTGAGCCGGCGGAAGAAAAACGCTCGAAACGAGCGCTCCCACCCCCAAAACGCAGAAGGATCCACACATGTGCAGGAAGTGCAGCAGGCGCTCTTCATTCGCGAGCGCCGATGACCGATGATGCTCGCAACCCTCCCACGCCCTTGCTGGCTAAGCAATAGAACCAGACAAGTGCAGCCACTTGAGCCGGTGGAAGAAAAACGCTCGAAACGAGCGCTCCCACCCCCAAAACGCGGAAGGATGCACACATGTGCAGGAAGTGCAGCGGGCGCTTTTCATTCGCAGGCGTCGATGACCGATGATGCTCGCAACCCTCTCACGCCCTTGCTGGCTTGGTAATAGGACCAGACAAGCGCAGCCACGTAACCCGGAGGAAGAGAAACGCTCGAAACGAGAACCCCAAAACGCGGAAGGATCCGCACATGTGCAGGAAGTGCAGCGGCCGCTCTTCATTCGCGAGCGCCGATGACCGATGATGCTCGCAACCCTCCCACGCCCTTGCTGGCTTGGTAATAGGACCAGACAAGCGCAGCCACATGACCCGGCGGAAGAGAAACGCTCGAAACGAGCGCTCCCACCCCCAAAACGTGGAAGGATCCGCACATGTGCAGGAAGTGCAGCGGGCGTTCTTCATTCGCGAGCGCCGATGACTGATGATGCTCGCAACCCTCCCCTGCCCTAGCTGGCTAAATAATAGGACCAGACAAGCACAGCCACGAGACCCGGCTGAAGAGAAACACTCGAAACGAGCGATCCCAACCCTAAAACGCGGAAGGATCCGCACATGTGCAGGAAGTGCAGCGTGCGCTCTTCATTCGCGAGCGCCAATGACCGGTGATGCTCGCAACCCTCCCACGCCTTTGCTCCCTTGGTAATAGGACCAAACAAGCGCAGCCACGTGAGCCGTCGGAAGAAAAACGCTCGAAACGAGCGCTCCCACCCCCAAAACGCGGAAGGATCCACACATGTGCAAGAAGTGCAGCGGGCGCTCTTCATTCGCGAGCGCCGATGACCGATGATGCTCGCAACCCTCCCACGCCCTTGCTGGCTTGGCAATAGAACCAGACAAGCGCAGCCACTTGAGCTGGTGGAAGAAAAACGCTCGAAACGAGCGCTCCCACCCCCAAAACGCGGAAGGATCCGCACATGTGCAGGAAGTGCAGCGGCCGCTCTTCATTCGCGGGCGTCGATGACCGATGATACTCGCAACCCTCCCACGCCCTTGCTAGCTTGGTAATAGGACCAGACAAGCGCAGCCACGTGACCCGGAGGAAGAGAAACGATCGAAACGAGAACCCCAAAACGCGGAAGGATCCGCACATGTGCAGGAAGTGCAGCGGCCGCTCTTCATTCGCGAGCGCCGATGACCGATGATGCTCGCAACCCTCCCACGCCCTTGCTGGCTTGGTAATAGGACCAGACAAGCGCAGCCACATGACCCGGCGGAAGAGAAACGCTCGAAACGAGCGCTCCCACCCCCAAAACGTGGAAGGATCCGCACATGTGCAGGAAGTGCAGCGGGCGCTCTTCGTTCGCGAGCGCCGATGACCGATGATGCTCGCAACCCTCCCACGCCCTTGCTGGCTTGGTAATAGGACCATACAAGCGCAGCCAGGAGACCCAGCGGAAGAGAAACGCTCGAAACGAGCGCTCCCACCCCTAAAACGCGGAAGGATCCGCACATGTGCAGGAAGTGCAGCGTGCGCTCTTTTGTCTCGAGCGCCAATGACCGATGATGCTCGCAACCCTCCCACGCCCTTGCTGGCTTGGTAATAGGACCAGACAAGTGAGCCATGTAACGCGGCGGAAGAGAAACGCTCAAAACGAGCGCTTTCACCCCCAAAACGCGGAAGGATTCGCACATGTGCAGGAAGTGCAGCGGGCGCTCTTCATTCGCGAACGCCGATGACCGATGATGCTCGTAACCCTCCCACGCCCTTGCTGGCTTGGCAATAGGACCAGACAAGCGCAGCCACGTGAGCCGGCGGAAGAAAAACGCTCGAAACGAGCGCTCCCACCCCCAAAACGCGGAAGGATCCGCACATGTGCAGGAAGTGCAGGGGGCGCTCTTCATTCGCGAGCGCCGATTAATGATGATGCTCACAACCCTCCCACGCCCTTGCTGGCTTGGCAATAGGACCAGACAAGCGCAGCCACGTGAGCCGGCGGAAAAAAATGTGCTCGAAACGAGCGCTCCCACCCCCAAAACGCGGAAGGATCCGCACATGTGCAGGAAGTGCAGCAGGCGCTCTTCATTCGCGAGCGCCGATGGCCGATGATGCTCGCAACCCTCCCACGCCCTCGCTGGTTTGGTAATAGGGCCAGATAAGGGCAGCCACGTGACCCGGCGGAAGAGAAACGCTCGAAACGAGCGCTCCCACCCCCAAAACGCGGAAGGATCCGCACATGTGTAGGAAGTGCAGCGGGCGCTCTTCATTCGCGAGCGCTGATGACCGATGATGCTCGCAACCCTCCCACGCCCTTGCTTGTTTGGCAATAGGACCAGAAAAGCGCAGCCACGTGAGCTGGCGGAAGACAAGCGCTCGAAACGAGCGCTCCCACCCCCAAAACGCGGATCCGCACATGTGCAGGAAGTGCAGCAGGCGCTCTTCATTCGCGAGCGCCGATGGCTGATGATGCTCGCAACCCTCCCACGCCCTTGCTGGCTTGGTAATAGGACCAGACAAGCGCAGCCACGTGACCCGGCGGAAGAGAAACGCTCGAAACGAGCGCTCCCACCCCCAAAACGCGGAAGGATCCGCACATGTGGAGGAAGTGCAGCGGGCGCTCTTCATTCGCGAGCGCCGATGACCGATGATGCTCGCATCCCTCCCACGCCCTTGCTGGCTTGGCAAGAGGACCAAACAAGCGCAGCCACGTGAGCCGTCGGAAGAAAAACGCTCGAAACGAGCGCTCCCACCCCCAAAACGCGGAAGGATCCGCACATGTGCAGGAAGTGCAGCGGGCGCTCATCATTCGCGAGCGCCGATGACTGATGATACTCGCAACCCTCCCACGCCCTTGCTGGCTTGGCAATAGGACCAGACAAGCACAGCCACGTGAGCCGTCGGAAGAAAAACGCTCGAAACGAGCGCTCCCACCCCCAAAACGAGGAAGGATCCGCACATGTGCAGGAAGTGCAGCGGGCGCTCATCATTCGCGAGCGCTGATGACTGATGATGCTCGCAACCCTCCCACGCCCTTGCTGGCTTGGCAATAGGACCGGACAAGCGCAGCCACGTGAGCCGTCGGAAGAAAAACGCTCGAAACGAGCGCTCCCACCCCCAAAACGCGGAAGGATCCGCACATGTGCAGGAAGTGCAGCGGGCGCTCTTCATTTGCGAGCGCCGATGACCGATGATGCTCGCAACCCTCCCACGCCCTTGCTGGCTTGGTAATAGGACCAGACAAGCGCAGCCACGTGACCCGGCGGAAGGGAAACGCTCGGAACGAGCACTCTCCACCCCAAAATGCGGAAGGATCAACACATGTGCAGGAAGTGCAGCGGGCGCTCTTCATTCGCGAGCGCCGATGACCAATGATGCTCGCAACCCTCCCACGCCCTTGCTGGCTTGGTAATAGGACCAGACAACCGCAGCCACGTGAGCCAGCGGAAGAAAAACGCTCGAATCGCGCGCTCCCACCTCCAAAACGCGGAAGGATCCGCACATGTGCAGGAAGTGCAGCGGGCGCTCTTCATTCGCGAGCGCCAATGACCGATGATGCTCGCAACCCTCCCACGCCCTTGCTGGCTTGGCAAGAGGACCAAACAAGCGCAGCCACGTGAGCCGTCGGAAGAAAAACGCTCGAAACGAGCGCTCCCACCCCCAAAACACGGAAGGATCCGCACATGTGCAGGAAGTGCAGCGGGCGCTCATCATTCGCGAGCGCCGATGACTGATGATGCTCGCAGCCCTCCCACGCCCTTGCTGGCTTGGCAATAGGACCAGACAAGCGCAACCACGTGAGCGGGCAGAAGAAAAACGCTCGAAACGAGCGCTCCCACCCCCAAAACGCGGAACCATCCGCACATGTGCAGGAAGTGCAGTGGGCGCTCTTCATTCGCGAGCGCCAATGACCGATGATGCTTGGCTGGCGGAAGAAAAACGCTCGAAACGAGCGCTTCCACCCCGAAAACGCGGAAGGATCCGCACATGTGCAGGAAGTGCAGCGGGCGCTCATCATTCGCGAGCGCCGATGACTGATGATGCTCGCAACCCTCCCATGCCCTTGCTGGCTTGGCAATAGGACCAGACAAGCGCAGCCACGTGAGCCGTCGGAAGAAAAACGCTCGAAACGAGCGCTCCCACCCCCAAAACGAGGAAGGATCCGCACATGTGCAGGAAGTGCAGCGGGCGCTCATCATTCGCGAGCGCCGATGACTGATGATGCTCGCAACCCTTCCACGCCCTTGCTGGCTTGGCAATAGGACTAGACAAGCGCAGCCACGTGAGCCGTCGGAAGAAAAACGCTCGAAACGAGCGCTTCCACCCCGAAAACGCGGAAGGATCCGCACATGTGCAGGAAGTGCAGCGGGCGCTCATCATTCGCGAGCGCCGATGACTGATGATGCTCGCAACCCTCCCACGCCCTTGCTGGCTTGGCAATAGGACCAGACAAGTGCAGCCACGTGAGCCAGCGGAAGAAAAACGCTCGAAACGAGCGCTCCCACCCCCAAAACGCGGAAGGATCCGCACATGTGCAGGAAGTGCAGCGGGCGCTCATCATTCGCGAGCGCCGATGACTGATGATGCTCGCAACCCTCCCATGCCCTTGCTGGCTTGGCAATAGGACCAGACAAGCGCAGCCACGTGAGCCGTCGGAAGAAAAACGCTCGAAACGAGCGCTCCCACCCCCAAAACGAGGAAGGATCCGCACATGTGCAGGAAGTGCAGCGGGCGCTCATCATTCGCGAGCACCGATGACTGATGATGCTCGCAACCCTTCCACGCCCTTGCTAGCTTGGCAATAGGACCAGACAAGCGCAGCCACGTGAGCCGTCGGAAGAAAAACGCTCGAAACGAGCGCTTCCACCCCGAAAACGCGGAAGGATCCGCACATGTGCAGGAAGTGCAGCGGGCGCTCATCATTCGCGAGCGCCGATGATTGATGATGCTCGCAACCCTCCCACGCCCTTGCTGGCTTGGCAATAGGACCAGACAAGTGCAGCCACGTGAGCCAGCGGAAGAAAAACGCTCGAAACGAGCGCTCCCACCCCCAAAACGCGGAAGGATCCGCACATGTGCAGGAAGTGCAGCGGGCGCTCATCATTCGCGAGCGCCGATGACTGATGATGCTCGCAACCCTCCCATGCCCTTGCTGGCTTGGCAATAGGACCAGACAAGCGCAGCCACGTGAGCCGTCGGAAGAAAAACGCTCGAAACGAGCGCTCCCACCCCCAAAACGAGGAAGGATCCGCACATGTGCAGGAAGTGCAGCGGGCGCTCATCATTCGCGAGCGCCGATGACTGATGATGCTCGCAACCCTTCCACGCCCTTGCTGGCTTGGCAATAGGACTAGACAAGCGCAGCCACGTGAGCCGTCGGAAGAAAAACGCTCGAAACGAGCGCTTCCACCCCGAAAACGCGGAAGGATCCGCACATGTGCAGGAAGTGCAGCGGGCGCTCATCATTCGCGAGCGCCGATGACTGATGATGCTCGCAACCCTCCCACGCCCTTGCTGGCTTGGCAATAGGACCAGACAAGTGCAGCCACGTGAGCCAGCGGAAGAAAAACGCTCGAAACGAGCGCTCCCACCCCCAAAACGCGGAAGGATCCGCACATGTGCAGGAAGTGCAGCGGGCGCTCATCATTCGCGAGCGCCGATGACTGATGATGCTCGCAACCCTCCCATGCCCTTGCTGGCTTGGCAATAGGACCAGACAAGCGCAGCCTCGTGAGCCGTCGGAAGAGAAACGCTCGAAACGAGCGCTCCCACCCCCAAAACGAGGAAGGATCCGCACATGTGCAGGAAGTGCAGCGGGCGCTCATCATTCGCGAGCACCGATGACTGATGATGCTCGCAACCCTTCCACGCCCTTGCTAGCTTGGCAATAGGACCAGACAAGCGCAGCCACGTGAGCCGTCGGAAGAAAAACGCTCGAAACGAGCGCTTCCACCCCGAAAACGCGGAAGGATCCGCACATGTGCAGGAAGTGCAGCGGGCGCTCATCATTCGCGAGCGCCGATGATTGATGATGCTCGCAACCCTCCCACGCCCTTGCTGGCTTGGCAATAGGACCAGACAAGTGCAGCCACGTGAGCCAGCGGAAGAAAAACGCTCGAAACGAGCGCTCCCACCCCCAAAACGCGGAAGGATCCGCACATGTGCAGGAAGTGCAGCGGGCGCTCTTCATTCGCGAGCGCCGATGACCGATGATGCTCGCAACCCTCCCACGCCCTTGCTGGCTTGGTAATAGGACCAGAAAAGCGCAGCCACGTGACCCGGCGGAAGGGAAACGCTCGGAACGAGCACTCTCCACCCCAAAACGCGGAAGGACCAACACATGTGCAGGAAGTGCAGCGGGCGCTCTTCATTCGCGAGCGCCGATGGCCGATGTTGCTCGCAACCCTCCCACGCCCTTGTCGGCTTGGTAATAAAACCAGACAAGCGCAGCCACGTTACCTGTCGGAAGAGAAACGCTCGAAACGAGCGCTCCCACCCGCAAAACGCGGAAGGATCCGCACATGTGCAGGAAGTGCAGCGGGCGCTCTTCATTCGCGAGCGCCGATGACCAATGATGCTCGCAACCCTCCCACGCCTTTGCTGGCTTGGTAATAGGACCAGACAAGCGCAGCCACGTGAGCCAGCGGAAGAAAAACGCTCGAAACGCGCGCTCCCACCTCCAAAACGCGGAAGGATCCGCACATGTGCAGGAAGTGCAGCGGGCGCTCTTCATTCGCGAGCGCCAATGACCGATGATGCTCGCAACCCTCCCACGCCTTTGCTGCCTTGGCAAGAGGACCAGACAAGCGCAGCCACGCGAGCCGTCAGAAGAAAAACGCTCGAAACGAGCGCTCCCACCCCCAAAACGCGGAAGGATCCGCACATGTGCAGGAAGTGCAGCGGGCACTCTTCATTCGCGAGCGCCGATGACCGATGATGCTCGCAACCCTCCCATGCCCTTGCTAGAGTGGTAATAGGACTATACAAACGCAGCCACGTAAGCCATCGGAAGAAAAACGCTCGAACGAGCGCTCCGACCCCGAAAATGTGGAAGGATTCACACATGTGCAGGAAGTGCAGCGGGCACTCTTCATTCGCGAGCGCCGATGACCGATGATGCTCGCAACCCTCCCATGAACTTGCTAGCTTGGTAATAGGTCTAGACAAGCACAACCACATGACCCGGCGGAAGAGAAACGCTCGAAACTAGTGCTCCCAACCCCTAAACGCGGAACGATCCGCACATGTGCAGGAAGTGCAGCGGGTGCTCTTCATTCGCGAGCGCCGATGGCCGATGATGCTCGCAATTCTCCCGCGCCCTTGTCGGCTTGGTAATAGAACTAGACAAGCGCAGCCACGTGACCCGGCGGAAGAGAAACGCTCGAAACGAGCGCTCCCACCCCCAAAACGTGAAAGGATCTGCACATGTGCAGGAAGTACAGCGGGCGCTCTTCATTCGCGAGCGCCGATGGCCGATGATGCTCGCAACCCTCCCACGCCCTTGCTGGCTTGGTAAAAGGACCACACAAGCGCAGCCTCATTACCCGGCGGAAGAGAAACGCTCGGAACGAGCGCTCCTAGCCCCAAAACGCGGAAGGATCCGCACATGTGCAAGAAGTGCAGCGGGCGCTCTTCATTCGCGAGCGCAGATGACCGATGCTCGCAACCCTCCCACGTCGTTAATGGCTTGGCAATAGGACCAGACAAGCGCAGCCACGTGAGCCAGCGGAAGAAAAACGCTCGAAACGCGGAAGGATCCGCACATGTGGAGGAAGTGCAGCGGGCGCTCATCATTCGCTTGCTCCGATGACTGATGATGCTCGCAACCCTCCCACGCCATTGCTGGCTTGGCAATAGGCCTAGACAAGCGCAGCCACATGACCCGGCGGAAGAGAAACGCTCGAAACGAGCGCTCTCAACCCCAAAACGTGGAAGGATCCGCACATGTGCAGGAAGTGCATCGGGCGCTCTTCATTCGCGAGCGCCGATGACCGATGATGCTCGCAACCCTCCCACGCCCTTCCTGGCTTGGCAATAGGACCAGACAAGCGCAGCCACGTGAGCCGTCGGAAGAAAAACGCTCGAAACGAGCGCTCCCACCCCCAAAACGCGGAAGGATCTGCACATGTGCAGGAAGTGCAGCGGGCGTTCTTCATTCGCGAGTGCCGATGGCTGATGATGCTCGCAACCCTCCCACGCCCTTGCTGGCTTGGTAGTAGGACTAGACAAGCGCAGCCACGTGACCCGGCGGAAGAGAAATGCTCGAAACGAGCGCTCCCACACCCAAAACGCGGAAGGATCCGCACATGTGCAAGAAGTGGGCGCTCTTCATTCGCGAGCGCCGATGACCGATGATGCTTGCAACCCTCCCACGTCCTTGCTGGCTTGACAATAGGACCAGACAAGTGCAGCCATGTGAGCCGGCGGAAGAAAAATGCTCGAAACGAGCGCTCTAACCCCTAAAACGCGGAAGGATCCGCACATGTGCAGGAAGTGCAGCGGGCACTCTTCATTCGCGAGCGCCGATGACCGATGATGCTCGCAACCCTCCCACGCCCTTGGTGGCTTGGCAGTAGGACCAAACAAGCGCACCCACGTGAGCGGTCGGAAGAAAAACGTTCGAAACGAGCTCTCTGAATTACCCCCAAAACGCGGAAGGATCCGCACAAGTGTGGCGGGCACTCTTCGTTCGCGAGCGCCGATGACCGATGATGCTCGCAACCCTCCCACGCCCTTGCTGGCTTGGTAATAGGACTAGACAAATGCAGCCACGTGACCCATCGGAAGAAAAACGCTCGAAACGAGCGCTCCCACCCCCAAAACGTGGAAGGATCCGCACATGTGCAAGAAGTGCAGCGGGCGCTCTTCATTCGCGAGCGCCGATGACCGATGATGCTCGCAACCCTCCAAGGCTCTTGCTGGCTTGGTAATAGGACCAGACAAGCGCAGCCACGTGACCCGGCGGAAGAAAAACGCTCGAAACGAGCGCTCCCACCCCCAAAACGCGGAAGGATCCGCACATGTGCAGAAAGTGCAGCGGGCGCTCTTCATTCGCGAGCGCCGATGACCGATGATGCTCGCAACCCTCCGACGCCCTTGCTGGCTTGGTAATAGGACCAGACAAGCGCAGCCACGTGAGCCGGCGGAAGAAAAAATGCTCCAAACTAGCGCTCCCAACCCCAAAACGCGGAAGGATCCGCACATGTGCAGGAAGTGCAGCGAGCGCTCTTCATTCGCGATTGCCGATGGCTAATTATGCTCGCAACCCTCCCACGCCCTTGCTGGCTTGGTAATAGGACCAGACAAGCGCAGCCACGTGACCCGGCGGAAGAGAAACGCTCGAAACGAGCGCTCCCACACCCAAAACGCGGAAGGATCCGCACATGTGCAGGAAGTGCAGCAGGCGCTCTTCATTCGCGAGCGCCGATGACCGATGATGCTTGCAACCCTCCCACGCCCTTGCTGGCTTGGTAATAGGACTAGACAAGCGCAGCCACGTGACCCGGCGGAAGAGAAACGCTCGAAATGAGCTCTCCAACACCCAAAACGCGGAAGGATCCGCACATGTGCAGGAAGTGCAGCGGGCGCTCTTCATTCGCAAGCGCCGATGACCGATGATGCTCGCAACCCTCCCACGCCCTTGCTGGCTTGGTAATAGGACCAGACAAGTGCAGCCATGTGAGCCGGCGGAAGAAAAATGCTCGATAGGAGCGCTCCCACCCCTGAAACGCGGAAGGATCCGCACATGTGCAGGAAGTGCAGCGGGCACTCTTCATTCGCGAGCGCCGATGACCGATGATGCTCGCAACCCTCCCATGTCAGAATATTATGCTCTAGCCTGCAGTGGGGTGCTCTATAGCGAGTACAACCCTTCTAGGGTTAGCTATTTGTACCACCATTGTTGCTAGTGCAACCCTCTCCTTTCTTCATTCTTACTTTCTACAGCTAACTTTGACATGCTATCAGAGCAGGTCGACCCTCCTGGGTCGATCCTGTGGGTGGGCCCACCACCTAATGCTTCCGCTGCTTTACTTCCTGCCGGGCGCCTCGGGCGCGCGACGACTTCTTCCTGCCGGCGGTTTTCATCCCGCCGTGCGCTCGGGGCGCGCGGCGGTTTTCTGCACGCCGTGCGCCCCGAGGCGCGCGGCGGTTTCCCACCGTCGAAGTGCCCCCCGTCGCCCGTCGAAGCGCCCTCCCCCCGTCGCCCGTCGAAGCGCCCCCGTCGCCCGTCGGAGCGCCCCCCGTCGCCCGCCAAAACGCCCCCGTCGCCCGTCGAAGCGCCCCTGGGACCCGCGCGCGGCCCGTACGGGCTGCGCCAGGCCCGCGCGCGGCCCGTACGGGCTGCGCCAGGCCCGCGCGCGGCCCGTACAGCCCGCGCGCGGCCCGTACGGGCTGCGCCAGGCCCGCGCGCGGCCCGTACGGGCTGCGCCAGGCCAGCGCGCGGCGCGGGCAGCCTGCGCGCGCCTCGTCCGTCCCCCTCTCGCCGTCCCCCGCGCTCCTGCCCCTATCCCACCCGTTTTAGGGTTTGGGGATGTAGAGTGTGGGGGTGGCGGGTGTGGGGGTGCCGGTTGTGTGCCCCGTCCCCTCCTTCTCCTCCTCCTCCGTCTCCCGCTGCTGCAGCTGCCGCTCAGGGGGGTGGTTGTGTGGGGAGCCGAAGGAGTGGTCCTAGGGGGGTGAAGGGGGAGTGGAGCTAGGGGCGCAGCAGGGGGTGTGTGTCGAGGGGTGTGGGACTGTTGGGGGAGGTTGAGCGGAGGTTGCCGTCGTGTCGTACGCAGCGCCTGTACTCCGGGGCACTCATTCCCGGTAGCTCAGAGAGCCGGTTGCGCCGTCGCCTGTGGGTCCGTTGCTCCTGCCGCGCATATTAGCCGCGGAGCCTGTTACTCCTGTACTCCGGGGCACTCATTCCCGGTAGCCACGTTGTCGCACCAGAGCCGTCTGTTGCCCGTGTGTCTGCATCTTCAGTCGTCGCCTCCTATCTACTCTCCTCTCACCAGCCCTCCTCCTCCTCACTTGCCCCCTGTGACTGCCTCTAGCTTTGCTCATAATTGTGAACCTTAAACTATTGCTTCTTGCTTGTGCTCAGAATGTGTGGTGACATCGTGATCCACCCTGAGCTTGTACTACTTTGCTTGCTCTGCTGATTACACCCCACTTTGACTATGGGGGTGTGTCAGAATATTATGCTCTAGCCTGCAGTGGGGTGCTCTATAGCGAGTACAACCCTTCTAGGGTTAGCTATTTGTACCACCATTGTACCGATGATGCTCGCAACCCTCCTACGCCCTTGCTGGCTTGGTAATAGGACTAGACAAATGGAGCCACGTGACCCATCGGAAGAAAAACGCTCGAAACGAGCGCTCCCACCCCCAAAACGTGGAAGGATCCGCACATGTGCAAGAAGTGCAGCGGGCGCTCTTCATTCGCGAGCGCCGATGACCGATGATGCTCGCAACCCTCCCAGGCTCTTGCTGGCTTGGTAATAGGACCAGACAAGCGCAGCCACGTGAGCCGGCAGAAGAAAAACGCTCGAAACGAGCGCTCCCACCCCCAAAACGCGGAAGGATCCGCACATGTGCAGAAAGTGCAGCGGGCGCTCTTCATTCGCGAGTGCCGATGACCGATGATGCTCGCAACCCTCCGACGCCCTTGCTGGCTTGGTAATAGGACCAGACAAGCGCAGCCACGTGAGCCGGCGGAAGAAAAACGCTCGAAACGAGCGCTCCCACCCCCAAAATGCGGAAGGATCCGCACATGTGCAGGAAGTGCAGCGGGCGCTCTTCATTCGCGAGTGCCGATGGCTGATGATGCTCGCAACCCTCCCACGCCCTTGCTGGCTTGGTAATAGGACCAGACAAGCGCAGCCACGTGACCCGGCGGAAGAGAAACGCTCGAAACGAGCGCTCCCACACCCAAAACGCGGAAAAAATCCGCACATGTGCAGGAAGTGCAGCGGGCGCTCTTCATTCACCAGAGCCGATTACCGATGATGCTTGCAACCCTCCCACGGTCTTGTTGGCTTGGTAATAGGACCAGACAAGCGCAGCCACGTAAGCCGGCGGAAGAAAAACGCTCGAAACGAGCGCTTCCACCCCCAAAACGCGGAAGGATCCGCACATGTGCAGGAAGTGCAGCGGGCGCTCTTCATTCGCGAGCGCCGATGATCGATGATGCTCGCAACCCTCCCACGCCCTTCCTGGTCTGGCAATAGGACCAGACAAGCACAGCCACGTGAGCTGTCGAAAGAAAAAAGCTCGAAACGAGCGCTCCCACGTGGAAGGATCCGCACATGTGCAGGAAGTGCAGCGGGCCCTCTTCATTCGCGAGTGTTGATGACTGATGATGCTCGCAACCCTCCCACGACCTTGCTGGCTTGGTAATAGGACCAGACAAGCGCAGCCACGTGAGCCGTCGGAAGAAAAACGCTCGAAACGAGCGCTCCCACCCCCGAAACGCGGAAGGATCCGCACATGTGCAGGAAGTGCAGCAGGCGCTCTTCATTCGCGAGTGCCGATGGCTGATGATGCTCGCAACCCTCCCACGCCCTTGCTGGCTTGGTAATAGCACCAGACAAGCGCAGCCTTGTGAGCCAGCGGAAGAAAAACGCTCGAAACGAGCACTCCCAGCCCAAAAACGCGGAAGGATCCACACATGTGCAGGAAGTGCAGCAGGCGCTCTTCATTCGCGAGCGCCGATGATCGATGATGCTCGCAACCCTCCTACGCCCTTGCTGGCTTGGCAATAGGACCAGACAAGCACAGCCACGTGAGCCGGCAGAAGAAAAACACTCAAAACGAGCGCTCCCACCCTCAAAACGCGGAAGGATCCGCACATGCGCAGGAAGTGCAGCGGGCGCTCTTCATTCGCGAGCACCGATGACCGATGATGCTCGCAACCCTCCAACGCCCTTGCTGGCTTGGCAATAGGACCAGACAAGCGCAGCCACGTGAGCCGGCGGAAGAAAAACGCTCGAAACGAGCGCTTGCACCCCCAAAACGCGGAAGGACCCGCACATGTGCAGGAAGTGCAGCGGGCGCTCTTCATTCGCGAGCGCCGATGACCGATGATGCTCGCAACCCTCCCACGCCCTTGCTCGCTTGGTAATAGGACCAGACAAACGCAGCCACATGAGCCGGTGAAAGAAAAACGCTCGAAACGAGCGCTCCCAGCCCCAAAACGCGGAAGGATCCGCACATGTGCAGGAAGTGCAGCGGGCGCTCTTCATTCGCGAGCGCCGATGACCGATGATGCTCGCAACCCTCCCACGCCCTTGCTGGCTTGATAAAAGGACCAGGAAAACGCAGCCACGTGAGCCGGCAGAACAAAAACGCTCGAAACGAGCGCTCCCAGCCCCAAAACGCGGAAGGATCCGCACATGTGCAGGAAGTGCAGCGAGCGCTCTTCATTCGCGAGCGCCGATGACCGATAATGCTCGCAACCCTCCCACGCCCTTGCTGGCTTGGTAATAGGACCAGACAAGCGCAGCCACGTGACCCGGCAGAAGGGAAACGCTCGCAACGAGCACTCTCCAACCCAAAACCCGGAAGGACCAACACATGTGCAGGAAGTGCAGCGGGCGCTCTTCATTCGCGAGCGCCGATGACCGATGATGCTTGCAACCCTCCCACGCCCTTGTTGGCTTGGTAATAGGACCAGACAAGCGCAGCCACGTTACGCGTCGGAAGAGAAACCCTCAAAACGAGCGCTCCTAGCCCCAAAACGCGGAAGGATCCGCACATGTGCAGGAAGTGCAGCGGGCGCTCTTCATTCGCGAGCGCCGATGACCAATGATGCTCGCAACCTTCCCACGCCCTTGCTGGCTTGGTAATAGGACCACAAAAGCGCAGCTACGTAAGCCAGCGGAAGAAAAACGCTCGAAACGAGCGCTCCCACCCCCAAAATGCGGAATGATCCGCACATGTGCAGGAAGTGCAGCGGGCACTCTTCATTCGCGAGCGCCGATGACTGATGATGCTCGCAACCCTCCCACAAAATTTCTGGCTTCGTAATAGCACCACACAAGCGCAGAAACATGACCCGGCGGAAGAGAAAGTCTCGAAACGAGTGCTCTTATCCCCAAAAGGCGGAACGATCCGCACATGTGCAGGAAGTGCAGCGGGCGCTCTTCATTCGCGAGCGCCGATGGCCGATGATGCTCGCAACCCTCCCACGCCCTTGCTGGCTTGGTAATAGGACCAGACAAGCGCAGCCACGGGAACCGGCGGAAGAGAAACGCTCGAAATGAGCGCGATCAAAACGCGGAAGGATCCGCACATGTGCAGGAAGTGCAGCGGGCGCTCTTCATTCGCGAGCGCCGATGGCCGATGATGCTCGCAACCCTCCCACGCCCTTGCTGGCTTGGCAAAAGGACCAGACAAGCGCAGCCACGTGACCCGGCGGAAGAGAAACGCTCGAAACGAGCGCTCCCACCCCCAAAACGTGGAAGGATCCGCACATGTGCAGGAAGTACAGCGGGCGCTCTTCATTCGCGAGTGCCAATGACCGATGATGCTCGCTGTCAACAGGACTAAGCAAGAATGTGTCATTGAATGGAAGAATTGGGTACAAGTAGCAAACCCTAGTTGGGGTTGTACCCCATACTGGCTACCCCACTACAGCCTACCAACATAACACAGTTTAACACACCCCCATAGGCAAAGTGGGGGAGAACAAAGGGTCACAAGACCAGTCTAGCAAAGCAAAGCAAGCCCAGGGTGGATCACAACGTCACCACACTCCGAGCACAAGCAAAGGCCACAAGGCCAGTTCACATGCAGTGCTAGATATAGTACAAGACAAGCAACACAGTGATCAAGACCTAGCAAGCAAGCAACGAGATATATATAAAGGACAGTACAAAGAAAGTCAAGCAGTAAGCAAATGAGGGAATGTGGACACAAGGCCTAAGGAAGTACAGTGCCGCTGATGATCACTAGGCGGGAGCGCCTTGGTGAAGATATCAGCAGTGTTGGCCTTCGAGTCCACGTACACAAGCCGAAGCTGACCTCGCTGCTGCAGCTCTCGAGCAAGAAAGTAGCGAAGAGCAATGTGCTTCGTCCTGTGCTCCAGTCTGTGCTCCTGACACAAGGCAAGGGCCGCCTTGTTGTCACCGTACAGAACTGGAGGAGAACTAGGCCGCTCTCCCAAGTCAGTCAGCAGGTAGGTGAGCCAGCGTAACTCCTGGGCAGCCATGGCTATGGCGTAGATCTCAGCCTCACAACTAGAGCCGAGAACAGAAGAAGAGCGGGTGGACCGCCACGAGACAGAACCAGAGCCAAGGCTGAAGGTGTAACCCTGTGACGACCGCTGCGTAGCCAGGTCGTCCACCCAAGAAGCGTCCGAGTGGCCAGTGAGGACAACTCTGTCGCGTCCTCCAAGCACCAGCCCCATGCCTGATGTACTGCACAAGTAGCGCAGCACCCTCTTAGCAGCCTCCCAGTGCTCTCGCCTGTGTCTCCCAGGCGCAACGTAACGAGCAAGGATGCTAAGAGGGTACGCGAGGTCAGGTCGCGTGCAAGTCATCAGGTACATGAGGCAGCCCACAAGCTCTGGGTACGGGCCACTCGGCTCTACGGACTCGTCCGGAGGTGGAGCTGAGAGCGAGTGGCTGGTAGCCAGAGGTGTGGCCTGTGGTGAGGAGAACTGGAAGCCGAAGCGCTGAAGGACCTGCTGCACCATGTGTGACTGAGTCAGGGTGATGGTGCGGCGAGCTCTGTCCCGGGTGATCTGCAAGCCAAGGTAGCTACGCAGCTCACCCAGGTCAGTGCAGGTGTGTCTCTTCTGCAGCTCCGACTTCACACGAGCGAGTGCCTCAGTGTCAGCAGTAGCAAAGACCAAGTCGTCGACGTACACGAGAATGTAGAACGGCGGCAGCGACGTGTCTGTGCGCAGAAACAGCGACGGGTCAGCAGTAGACGGCGCGAACCCAAGAGCCGCAAGTGTAGTCCTCAGTGTATCGTGCCACTCGCGTGGCGCCTGGCGGAGACCGTAGACTGGCCGGCGGAGGCTCCACTGGGTACCAGGAGGAAACGACCCAGTAAAGCCAGGTGGGCGGCGCAGCCAGATCTCCTCGTGCAGGCTGCCCTGCAGGAACGCTGTGCTGAAGTCAAGAGAGTGAAGCTCGTAGTCACGCTGAGCAGCAACGTGCAGCAGAACCCGAAGAGTGGTCATCTTCGGGGTGGGGGAGAAGGTCTGAAAGAAGTCGACCCCCTGACGCTGACTGAAGCCTCTAGCAACGTAACGAGCCTTGAAGACAGGCGGAGAACCTGGCGGCCGCTTCACCCTGAAAATCCACATGCCATCGACGATGTTCGCCCCAGGAGGGGGAACCTCGTCGACGTAGGTGCCTGTGGACTTCCAGGATGCCATCTCTGCGTCCATGGCTGTCTGCCACTGAGAGGAGTAGGGACCCGAGATCGCCTCTGCGTAAGTGCGCGGAGTGGGGATGTCTAGTGCATCCGGGTCTCCCTCAGGGGCAAGCAACCAGGCCACGAGATGAGGTACAGCAGCCGCAAGAGAGTCAAGGTCCTCCTGCCTGTCCTCAAGGACGTCCGTGCCAAGAGCACACTCACCCCCGACGGACGGAGGACAGACAGACGCAGACTCAGACCCAGCAACAAGGCGAGCAGCGTAGTCTAGACGACAGGCAGCAGCAAAGTCAACCAACTCAGCGACCAGAGCAGACGCAGCCGAGGACTCAAAGGTAGGGTCAGTGACAACAGTAGCTAGGAGACGCGTGACAGTAGGGTGCTCAGCACGATACCGGTCAGACTCAGGGTCCGGAACAGCAGGCAAAGAGGACGCAGGAGGAGACGGCAGAGGGACACGCTGAGGAGCAGTAGAGGGACGCAGAGTCATGTAGTGAGTGCCTGGGACAGGAGGAGGACGCTCACGACGGACACGACGACCAGTGCGAGCAGTACGGACAGGCGACGCAGGACGAGACTCAGGCTCACGACGCTCTGTAAGACCTCCTGTGGGACCAGTGTAAGGAGAGGGAGCAGGGAGAGGCGAGGCAGGCGGTAACTGTGACTGCGGCTGGACAGTCGGAGGACACTCTACGGAGGGAGGAGGACAAGGAGGAGGAGCCTGCCCAAGAACCTGCTGAAGGAGCGGTACGAAGTACGGCCGCGGCCGCGCAGCGTCTCCAGAAGCAGAAGAGACTCCAGCGTCCGGGTCCCCAGCACCAGCAGCAGCGCCACCGCTCGGGTCCTCAGCTCCAGCAGCAGCTCCACCAGGTGGGTCCGCAGCACCAGCAGCAGCACCACCCCCAGGGTCCGCAGCACCGCAAGGAAGAGCACCCCCAGAGTCGGCAGCTACAACTCCGCTAGCGCCGCCAGCTCCAGAGTCCCCAGCTCCAGCAGCTCCAGTCGTAGTGCTCCCAGAACAACCAGTCCCGGCAGCTCCAGTACCCCCAGCTCCAGCCGAGCCACTAGGACGGCGAAAGCGCCGGACGTACCAGTCACGAAGCTGCTGTGGTGTGAGAGACTGCTCAGCACCCCGAACCGGAGCACCCCCAGACGCAGCAACCCGAGGCTCCGTAGGCTCAGTAGCAGCACCCCCAGGCTCAGTACCCGCAGGCGCAGCACCCCCAGACTCAGCACCCTCAGACTCCGCACACGCCGGCTCAGCACCCCCAGTCGCAGCACCCCCAGGCTCAGCACCCCCAGGCGCCGAACTCTCAGGCACAGTACCCTCAGCTCCAGCACCCGTAGTCCCAGCACCCCCAGGCCCAGCACCCGCAGGCTCAGCACTCCCAGCAGCACCACCTGCAGCAGCACCTGAGTCACCTGTGACCTCGACAGGCTCAGCGACGGGAGGAGGGTCTACCTGAGAGACACCTGAAGGAGCAGGACCCTGAGGGGGAAGGGGGTCTACCGGAGGGGGACCAGGAGCAAGGAAAAGCGGCGGGGGAGGGAGGGGGGCAGTACGGTAGGGGAAGAGACGGTAAAAAGGGACCGACTCGTCAAAGGTGACGTCCTGAGAGGCGAAGACCCGGCGCGAGGTGGGGTGGTAAAACTGCCAGCCCGGCGCGTCAGGGACAAAGCCAAGGAAGACACAGGGAAGCGTGCGGGAGGAGAGCTTGTCCGCGGACGTATCGCGGACAAGGGCACGAGCACCCCACACCCGGAAGCGCGACGCATCGCCAACCTCCCCCGTCCAACGCAGTGTGGGCGAGGTCTCCGGCAAGGAGACACGGGGCCAGAGGTTGAGCTGATGCGCGGCGTACCGGACAGCAAACGGCCACAGAAAATGGGGAGCCGCCGCGTGGACCAAGGAGGTACGAGCGACCTCCATGACCAGGCCAATGCGGCGCTCAGCAACCCCATTCTGCTGTGGGGAGTCCGGAAGCGTGAAGGTCTGCTCGATGCCCTCCGCCTGACAGAAGGTCCTCAAGAGGTCGGAGGAAAACTCACCACCTCTGTCAGAGTGCAGACGCAGGACAGGAAGATCCGTCCGGAAACGGCGGCGGAGCTGGAGACGAACTGTGCGGATCCAAGGGATCAGAACAGCAGGGACCTCACCCTTGGTGCGCAAGGGGAAGACCGTGGTGTAACGCGAGTAGTCGTCGACAACCAGCAAAAAGTACCGCTCACCGCCCTGGCCACGAACGCGGGCTGGGCCCCACACGTCCAGGTGGAGGGTCTGCAGAGGAGCCTCTGTCGGGGGGAACGAGGAGGAGTGAGGAGCGGCGCGCTGCCGCCCCTCGACGCAAGGAAGGCAAGGCGGCGCAGGCGAGGAAGGGAGAGGAGGGAGGGACCTGGGAAGACCAGACACAAGGCGGCGACGGTGCATGCCACGGAGGCGTGGCAAGGAGGGGTGACCCAGGCGGTGGTGCCAGAGAAGAGTCTGGTGCGACAGGGAACGACACTCACAGGCGTGGGCCACCAGACCTGACGCGGACACCTGACCGACAGCAGCGACCTGAGGAGACGCAGTGGTCAGTGTGTAGAGACTCGACCCCGGCCGACGAGTAAACGTAGCCAGGTGACGGCCGGTCCTGGAGCACGTGCAGATCGCCACACGCTGTCCTCCAGGGGTAAAGGTGTCAACCCACTGATCCTGGAGGACAGCGTTGCTCACCAGGTTCGTCGAGAACGAGGGGAGGTGGAAACCCGTCAACGAGCCAGACGGAACCGCCGGACAAGGGAGCACAGTGGTGGACTGGGCAAGGACTGGGCCCCCAGAGGGGTCAGCCAAGGAGACTGGGACCGGTGCAGGAAGCGGTGTGAGCTCAGTACTGTCTCGAAAGAAGCAGCGGGAAGCACCTGAGTCAAGGGTGAAGGTGTGACAGGTCTCAGCCGGTGCAGTACCTGAGAGAGCAGTCTCTGTGGGTGCTGTACCTGAGAGAGCAGACTCGCAAGCAGCAGGGACAGTGCTGGAGGGAGCAGGTACAGGGGGCACCATACCAGAGAGAGCAGACTCACTAGTACCTAGGGCAGCGGGCCCTATACCTGGGTCAGGCGGCACACACAAGTAACAGTCTCCCTCGGCACTAACAGTCAATGCATACATGGCAGCAATAATAGCATCATAGTCAAGAGCAAAGATATCAACACCAGCCCTCATCAGCTCAGCCCAGCGAGGGCGCTCAACATCCTCGCCCATCTCCTCACGCCAAGCGTCGTCAAGGCGGAAGAAGCAGCGGTACTGAGTGTGGAACTTTCCACACGTCTGCCCCTTGCGATCACCTGTGCGAATGACATAGGAACAGCGGCCACTGCCCCCCGACGTCCCACGCTGAGCAAGCCACTCACGAAGCTGCTGGGTCGTCTGGGGACGCTGCTGCTGCTGGGAGCTCTGGCCCGAGCCGGTGCCTCCACTCCGACCTCCACCGCCGCCACTACCTCCGCTCCGACCGCCACCACCGCCACCGCCACTACCGCCACCGCCGCCACTGCCGCCGCTGCCACCACCGCCACTGCTCCCGCCGCCGCCCCCGCCTCCGCCGCCGGCCCCACTCCCACCGGCACTCCCGCCACCGCTCCCTCCAGCACCGCCTCCCCCCCCACCTCCCCCACCCCCTCCCCCCCCAGCGCCACCCCCGCCACCCTTGCCCCCCTTGCCCTTGCCGGTGCGGCGCCTCCCACCAGGAGCAGAAGCAGCGCCAGCAGACTCAGCACCAAGGAAGTCAACAGCAGCAGCAGTAGCATAGGAGGGAGCGAGGGGAGAGGGAGAGCACCCCTCAAAGATGGGGGTGCGAGGAGCGCCGCGAGCAGCACCTACAGCTACAATGCTCTTCTCGGCTGCTAGCAGCTTCTCCTCTAGGAGGGCGACAGTGAGCTCAGTGGGACAGCGAGCAAGGAAATAGTCGCGCACTGAGCTGAGGGTGTCAGGGAGACGGGTGACTATGAAGTGGAGTGCCCAGTACAGGGGAGGGGGGTTCTTAGCGCAGAACTCGGTGGGAAGGGCGGCACGCAGGCGAGCATCACTAGTGCGAAGGTGGGTGATAAGATCGGCGACTGTAGCAAAGGTGGACAGGTCAGGGAACAGGTAAGGCAGCATGAGACGGCTAAGCTCGGCTGTGGCAGGTGAGGAGTAGCGAGCAACGACAGCGTCGTATAGGGCTTTAGCGGTTTTGCAGTCGCCAAAGTGCTCTAGCTCAGCTAACGGCAGGTGACTGCGAATAGCCAGGCGAGCTGCAGCGTCACGAGTCTGCCACTGTGAACGTACACTAAGCTCGGCTGTGGCAGCAGGAGCAGCGGCAGCACCAGACGCGTAGTCATAGAGGGAGATGTGGTCCGTGCTATTGCTCATAAGATACAACTGCAGGTCGTCGAGCCAGGAAGTGAACTGCACGGGACGGCCCTCAGCATCGAAGGAAAGAACGCGAATAGAGGCCATAGCTCAGGCGTGAGGGCACAGCAGAGCAGCGGCAGCAGCAGAGGGGACGCGCTAGAGCGAAGCTAGCAGCCACAGCAGGAGCAAGCGGCGGTGCACAGGCAGGGAGCAGCAGGCGAGGCGGGCGGCGCTGCAGGCGGGAAGTGCGGCGGGCGGGCTGCGAAGCGGGCAGCGGGGCGGGCGGGCGACGCGGCGAGCGGGCAGCGCGGCGGGCGGCTGCGAAGCGGGCAGCGGGCGGGCGGGCGACGCTGCAAGCGGGCAGCGGGCGGGCGGGCGACGCTGCAAGCGGGCAGCGAGGCGGGCGGGCGACGCTGCAAGCGGGCAGCGGGCGGGCGGGCGACGCTGCGAGCGGGCAGCGAGCGAGCGGGCGACGCTGCGAAGCGGGCAGCGGGCGAGCGACGCTGCGAGCGGGCAGCGAAGCGGGCGGGCCGCGAAGCGGGCAGCGAGCGGGCGGGCGGGCTGCGAAGCGGGCAGCGGGGCGAGCGGGCTGCGAAGCGGGCA
The DNA here is from genome assembly GCA_947470075.1 of Closterium sp. Yama58-4. NCBI lineage: Eukaryota > Viridiplantae > Streptophyta > Zygnematophyceae > Desmidiales > Closteriaceae > Closterium > Closterium sp. Yama58-4. Next base: position 5,257 of record CANIUD010000825.1, on the reverse strand, counting down.
GCGGGGCGAGCGGGCGACGCTGCGAGCAGGCAGCGCGGCGGGCGGGCGGCGAGCGGGCAGCGTGGCGGGCGGGCGACGCTGCGAGCAGGCGGCTCGGCGGGCGGGCGACGCTGCGAGGGGCGCGCGAGGGCGCTAACGAGGGGCGCTCGAGGGCGCTAGCGAGGGCGCGCGAGGGCGCTAACGAGGGGCGCGCGAGGGCGCTAACGAGGGCGCGCGAGGGCGCTAACGAGGGCGCGCGAGGGCGCTAACGAGGACGCACGAGGGCGCTACGAGGCTAGGGCACGGGGTAGCGTGGTAACCGCATGCGAGCGGTGGTGGGCCCTTAAAAGAAACGGTCGATAGGTCCTAGGGACCTCCTGCTCTGAATACCATGTCAACAGGACTAAGCAAGAATGTGTCATTGAATGGAAGAATTGGGTACAAGTAGCAAACCCTAGTTGGGGTTGTACCCCATACTGGCTACCCCACTACAGCCTACCAACATAACACAGTTTAACACTCGCAACCCTCCCACGCCATCGCTGGCTTGGCAATAGGACTAGACAAGCGCAGCCTTATGACCCGGCGGAAGAGAAACGCTCGAAACGAGCGCTCCCAGCCCCAAAACGTGGAAGGATCCGCACATGTGCAGGAAGTGCATCGGGCGCTCTTCATTCGCGAGCGCCGATGACCGATGATGCTCGCAACCCTCCCACGCCCTTGCTGGCTTGGCAATAGGACCAGACAAGCGCAGCCACGTGAGCCGTCGGAAGAAAAACGCTCGAAACGAGCGCTCCCACCCCCAAAACGCGGAAGGATCCGCACATGTGCAGGAAGTGCAGCAGGCGCTCTTCATTCGCGAGCGCCGATGACCGATGATGCTCGCAACCCTCCCACGCCCTTGCTGGCTTGGTAATAGGACCAGACAAGTGCAGCCACGTGAGCCGGCGGAAGAAAAACGCTCGAAACGAGCGCTCCCACCCCCAAAACGCGGAAGGATCCGCACATGTGCAGGATGTGCAGCGGGCGCTCTTCATTCGCGAGTGCCGATGACCGATGATGCTCGCAACCCTCCCACGCCCTTGCTGGCTTGGCAAGAGGACCAAACAAGCGCAGCCACGTGAGCCGTCGGAAGAAAAACGCTCGAAACGAGCGCTCCCACCCCCAAAACGCGGAAGGATCCGCACATGTGCAGGAAGTGCAGCGGGCACTCTTCATTCGCGAGCGCCGATGACCTATGATGCTCGCAACCCTCCCACGCCCTTGCTGGCTTGGTAATAGGACTAGACAAACGCAGCCACGTGACCCATCGGAAGAAAAACGCTCGAAACGAGCGCTCCCACCCCCAAAACGCGGAAGGATCCGCACATGTGCAAGAAGTGCAGCGGGCGCTCTTTATTCGCGAGCGCCGATGACCGATGATGCTCGCAACCCTCCCAGGCTTTTGCTGGCTTGGTAATAGGACCAGACAAGCGCAGCCACATGACCCGGCGGAAGAGAAGCGCTCAAAACGAGCGCTCCCAACCCCAAAACGCGGATGGATCCGCACATGTGCAGGAAGTGCTGCGGGCGCTCTTCATTCGCAAGCGCCGATGACCGATGGTGCTCGCAACCCTCCCACGCCCTTGCTGGCTTGGTAATAGGACCAGACAAGCGCAGCCACATGACCCGGCGGAGGAGAAGCGCTCGAAACGAGCGCTCCCACCCCCAAAACGCGGAAGGATCTGCACATGTGCAGAAAGTGCAGGTGACCGATGACCGATGACCGATGATGCTCGCAATTTCAGATAACTAGCCAAGAATGAATGAACTAGCAGAAGTTTGGGTACAAATATGAAACCCTAGTTGGGGTTGTACCCCATATTGGCTACCCCACTACAGCCTACAAGCATACTACAGTTTAACACACCCCCATAGGCAAAGTGGGGGAGAACAAAGGGTCACAAGGCCAGACCAGTAAAGCAAAGCAAAGCAAAGCAAAGCCCAGGGTGGATCACAACGTCACCACACTCCGAGCACAAGTAAAGGCCACAAGGCCAGTTCACATGCAGTGCTAGATATAGTACAAGACAAGCAACACAGTGATCAAAACCTAGCAAGCAAGCAACAAGATATATATAAAGTACAGTACAAAGAATGTCAAGCAGTGAGCAAGTGAGGAAACGTGGCCACAAGGCCACAAGGCCTAAAGAAGTACAGTGCCGCTGATGATCACTAGGCAGGAGCGCCTTGGTGAAGATATCAGCAGTGTTGGCCTTCGAGTCCACGTACACAAGCCGAAGCTGACCGCGCTGCTGAAGCTCTCGAGCAAGAAAGTAGCGAAGAGCAATGTGCTTCGTCCTGTGCTCCAGTCTGTGCTCCTGACACAAGGCAAGAGCCGCCTTGTTGTCACCGTACAGAACTGGAGGAGAACTAGGCCGCTCTCCCAAGTCAGTCAGCAGGTAGGTGAGCCAGTGTAACTCCTGTGCAGCCATGGCTGTGGCGTAGATCTCAGCCTCACAACTAGAGCCGAGAACAGAGGAAGAGCGGGTGGACCGCCACGAGACAGAACCAGAGCCAAGGCTGAAGGTGTAACCCTGTGACGACCGCTGCGTAGCCAGGTCGTCCACCCAAGAAGCGTCCGAGTGACCAGTGAGGACAACTCTGTCGCGTCCTCCAAGCACCAGCCCCATGCCTGATGTACTGCACAAGTAACGCAGCACCCTCTTAGCCGCCTCCCAGTGCTCTCGCCTGTGTCTCCCAGGCGCAACGTAACGAGCAAGGATGCTAAGAGGGTACGCGAGGTCAGGTCGCGTGCAAGTCATCAGGTACATGAGGCAGCCTACAAGCTCTGGGTACGGGCCACTCGGCTCTACGGACTCGTCCGAAGGTGGAGCTGAGAGCGAGTGGCTGGTAGCAGAGGTGTGGCCTGTGGTGAGGAGAACTGGAAGCCGAAGCGCTGAAGGACCTGCTGCACCATGTGTGACTGAGTCAGGGTGATGGTGCGGCGAGCTCTGTCCCGGGTGATCTGCAAGCCAAGGTAGCTACGCAGTTCACCCAGGTCAGTGCAGGTGTGTCTCTTCTGCAGCTCCGACTTCACACGAGCGAGTGCCTCAGTGTCAGCAGTAGCAAAGACCAAGTCGTCGACGTACACTAGAATGTAGAACGGCGGCAGCGACGTGTCTGTGCGCAGAAACAGCGACGGGTCAGCAGTAGACGGCGCGAACCCAAGAGCCGCAAGTGTAGTCCTCAGTGTGTCGTGCCACTCTCGTGGCGCCTGGCGGAGACCGTAGACTGGCCAGCGGAGGCTCCACTGGGTACCAGGAGGAAACGACCCAGTAAAGCCAGGTGGGCGGCGCAGCCAGATCTCCTCGTGCAGGCTGCCCTGCAGGAACGCTGTGCTGAAGTCAAGAGAGTGAAGCTCGTAGTCACGCTGAGCAGCAACGTGCAGCAGAACCCGAAGAGTGGTCATCTTCGGGGTGGGGGAGAAGGTCTGGAAGAAGTCGACCCCCTGACGCTGACTGAAGCCTCTAGCAACGTAACGAGCCTTGAAGACAGGCGGAGAACCTGGCGGCCGCTTCACCCTGAAAATCCACATGCCATCGACGATGTTCGCCCCAGGAGGGGGAACCTCGTCGACGTAGGTGCCTGTGGACTTCCAGGATGCCATCTCTGCGTCCATGGCTGTCTGCCACTGAGAGGAGTAGGGACCCGAGATCGCCTCTGCGTAAGTGCGCGGAGTGGGGATGTCTAGTGCATCCGGGTCTCCCTCAAGGGCAAGCAACCAGGCCACGAGATGAGGTACAGCAGCCGCAAGAGAGTCAAGGTCCTCCTGCCTGTCCTCAAGGACGTCCGTGCCAAGAGCACACTCACCCCCGACGGAGGAGGACAGACAGATGGAGACTCAGGCTCAGCAACAAAGGCTAGCAAGCGTAGTCTAGACGACAGGCAGCAGCAAAGTCAACCAACTCAGCGACCAGAGCAGACGCAGTCGAGGACTCAAAGGTAGGGTCAGTGACAACAGTAGCTAGGAGACGCGTGACTGTAGGGTGCTCAGCGCGATACCGGTCAGACTCAGGGTCCGGAACGGCAGGCAAAGAGGACGCAGGAGGAGACGGTAGAGGACACACGCCGAGGAGCAGTAGATGGACGCAGAGTCATGTAGTGAGTGCCTGGGACAGGAGGAGGACGCTCACGGCGGACACGACTACCAGCGCGAGCAGGACGAACAGGCGACGCAGGACGAGACTCAGGCTCACGACGCTCTGTAAGACCTCCTGTGGGACCAGTATAAGGAGAGGGAGCAGGGAGAGGCGAGGCAGGCGGTAACTGTGACTGCGGCTGGACAGGCGGAGGACACTCTACGGAGGGAGGAGGACAAGGAGGAGGAGCCTGCCCAAGAACCTGCTGAAGGAGCGGTACGAAGTACGGTCGCGGCCGCGCAGCGTCTCCAGAAGCAGAAGAGACTCCAGCGGCCGGGTCCTCAGGACCAGTAGGAGCTCCAACGTCCGGGTCCCCAGCACCAGCAGCAGCACCACCGCTCAGGTCCTCAGCTCCAGCAGCAGCTCCACCAGGCGGGTCCGCAGCACCAGCAGCAGCGCCACCCCCAGAGTCGGCAGCTCCAACTCCGCTAGCACCGCCAGCGCCAGAGTCCCCAGCTCCAGCAGCTCCAGTCGCAGTGCTCCCAGAACAACCAGTCCCGGCAGCTCCAGTACCCCCAGTACGAGCACCCCCAGGACGAGCAGCCCCAGCACCCCCAACTCCAGCCGAGCCACTAGGACGGCGAAAGCGCCGGACGTACCAGTCACGAAGCTGCTGCGGTGTGAGAGACTGCTCAGCACCCCGAACCGGAGCACCCCCAGACTCAGTAACCCGCAGGCTCAGTACCCGCAGGCTCAGCACCCCCAGACTCAGTACCCCCAGACTCCGCACACGCAGGCCAGCACCCCCAGTCGCAGCACCCCCAGCTCAGCACCCCCATGTGGCAAAACTCTCAGGAACAGTACACCCCAGCTCCAGCACCCGCAGTCCCAGCACTCCCAGGCCCAGCACCCGCAGGCTCAGCACCCCCAGGCTCAGCACTCCCAGCAGTACCACCTGCAGCAGCACCTGAGTCACCTGTGACCTCGACAGGCTCAGCGACGGGAGGAGGGTCTACCTGAGAGACACCTGAAGGAGCAGGACCCTGAGGGGGGAGGGGGTCTACCGGAGGGGGACCAGGAGCAAGGAAAAGCGGCGGGGGAGGGAGGGGGGCAGTGCGGTAGGGGAAGAGACGGTAAAAAGGGACCGACTCGTCAAA
>CANIUD010000824.1:0-27237 GCA_947470075.1 Closterium sp. Yama58-4 | reverse complement strand
GATCCGCACATGTGCAGGAAGTGCAGCGGGCACTCTTCATTCGCGAGCGCCGATGACTGATGATGCTCGCAACCCTCCCACAAATTTCTGGCTTCGTAATAGCACCACACAAGCGCAGAAACATGACCCGTCGGAAGAGAAAGTCTCGAAACGAGCGCTCTTAATCCCCAAAAGGCGGAACGATCCGCACATGTGCAGGAAGTGCAGCGGGCGCTCTTCATTCGCGAGCGCCGATGGCCGATGATGCTCGCAACCCTCCCACGCCCTTGCTGCTTGGTAATAGGACTAGACAAACGCAGCCACGGGAACCGGCGGAAGAGAACGCTCGAAATGAGCGCGATCAAAACGCGGAAGGATCCGCACATGTGCAGGAAGTGCAGCGGGCGCTCTTTCATTCTCGAGGGCCGATGACCGATGATGCTCGAAACCCTCCCACGCCCTTGCTGGCTTGGTAAAAGGACCACACAAGCGCAGCCCAGTGACCCGGCGGAAGAGAAACGCTCGAAACGAGCGCTCCCACCCCCAAAACGTGGAAGGATCCGCACATGTGCTGGCAATGAAGTACAGCGGCGCTCTTCATTCGCGAGTGCCATGCCGATGATGCGCTCGCTGTCAAGGGACTAAGCAAGAATGTGTCATTGAATGGAAGAATTGGGTACAAGTAGCAAACCCTAGTTGGGGTTGTACCCCATACTGGCTACCCCACTACAGCCTACCAACATAACACAGTTTAACACACCCCCATAGGCAAAGTGGGGGAGAACAAAGGGTCACAAGACCAGTCTAGCAAAGCAAAGCAAGCCCAGGGTGGATCACAACGTCACCACACTCCGAGCACAAGCAAAAGGCCACAAGGCCAGTTCACATGCAGTGCTAGATATAGTACAAGACAAGCAACACAGTGATCAAGACCTAGCAAGCAAGCAACGAGATATATATAAAGGACAGTACAAAGAAAGTCAAGCAGTAAGCAAATGAGGAAACGTGGACACAAGGCCTAAGGAAGTACAGTGCCGCTGATGATCACTAGGCGGGAGCGCCTTGGTGAAGATATCAGCAGTGTTGGCCTTCGAGTCCACGTACACAAGCCGAAGCTGACCTCGCTGCTGCAGCTCTCGAGCAAGAAAGTAGCGAAGAGCAATGTGCTTCGTCCTGTGCTCCAGTCTGTGCTCCTGACACAAGGCAAGGGCCGCCTTGTTGTCACCGTACAGAACTGGAGGAGAACTAGGCCGCTCTCCCAAGTCAGTCAGCAGGTAGGTGAGCCAGCGTAACTCCTGGGCAGCCATGGCTATGGCGTAGATCTCAGCCTCACAACTAGAGCCGAGAACAGAAGAAGAGCGGGTGGACCGCCACGAGACAGAACCAGAGCCAAGGCTGAAGGTGTTAACCCTGTGACGACCGCTGCGTAGCCAGGTCGTCCACCCAAGAAGCGTCCGAGTGACCAGTGAGGACAACTCTGTCGCGTCCTCCAAGCACCAGTCCCATGCCTGATGTACTGCACAAGTAGCGCAGCACCCTCTTAGCAGCCTCCCAGTGCTCTCGCCTGTGTCTCCCAGGCGCAACGTAACGAGCAAGGATGCTAAGAGGGTACGCGAGGTCAGGTCGCGTGCAAGTCATCAGGTACATGAGGCAGCCTACAAGCTCTGGGTACGGGCCACTCGGCTCTACGGACTCGTCCGAAGGTGGAGCTGAGAGCGAGTGGCTGGTAGCCAGAGGTGTGGCCTGTGGTGAGGAGAACTGGAAGCCGAAGCGCTGAAGGACCTGCTGCACCATGTGTGACTGAGTCAGGGTGATGGTGCGGCGAGCTCTGTCCCGGGTGATCTGCAAGCCAAGGTAGCTACGCAGCTCACCCAGGTCAGTGCAGGTGTGTCTCTTCTGCAGCTCCGACTTCACACGAGCGAGTGCCTCAGTGTCAGCAGTAGCAAAGACCAAGTCGTCGACGTACACGAGAATGTAGAACGGCGGCAGCGACGTGTCTGTGCGCAGAAACAGCGACGGGTCAGCAGTAGACGGCGCGAACCCAAGAGCCGCAAGTGTAGTCCTCAGTGTGTCGTGCCACTCGCGTGGCGCCTGGCGGAGACCGTAGACTGGCCGGCGGAGGCTCCACTGGGTACCAGGAGGAAACGACCCAGTAAAGCCAGGTGGGCGGCGCAGCCAGATCTCCTCGTGCAGGCTGCCCTGCAGGAACGCTGTGCTGAAGTCAAGAGAGTGAAGCTCGTAGTCACGCTGAGCAGCAACGTGCAGCAGAACCCGAAGAGTGGTCATCTTCGGGGTGGGGAGAAGGTCTGGAAGAAGTCGACCCCCTGACGCTGACTGAAGCCTCTAGCAACGTAACGAGCCTTGAAGACAGGCGGAGAACCTGGCGGCCGCTTCACCCTGAAAATCCACATGCCATCGACGATGTTCGCCCCAGGAAGGGGAACCTCGTCGACGTAGGTGCCTGTGGACTTCCAGGATGCCATCTCTGCGTCCATGGCTGTCTGCCACTGAGAGGAGTAGGGACCCGAGATCGCCTCTGCGTAAGTGCGGGGGGGGATGTCTAGTGCATCCGGGTCTCCCTCAGGGGCAAGCAACCAGGCCACGAGATGAGGTACAGCAGCCGCAAGAGAGTCAAGGTCCTCCTGCCTGTCCTCAAGGACGTCCGTGCCAAGAGCACACTCACCCCACCCCCGACGGACGGAGGACAGACAGACGCAGACTCAGACCCAGCAACAAGGCGAGCAGCGTAGTCTAGACGACAGGCAGCAGCAAAGTCAACCAACTCAGCGACCAGAGCAGACGCAGCCGAGGACTCAAAGGTAGGGTCAGTGACAACAGTAGCTAGGAGACGCGTGACAGTAGGGTGCTCAGCACGATACCGGTCAGACTCAGGGTCCGGAACAGCAGGCAAAGAGGACGCAGGAGGAGACGGCAGAGGGACACGCTGAGGAGCAGTAGAGGGACGCAGAGTCATGTAGTGAGTGCCTGGGACAGGAGGAGGACGCTCACGACGGACACGACGACCAGTGCGAGCAGTACGGACAGGCGACGCAGGACGAGACTCAGGCTCACGACGCTCTGTAAGACCTCCTGTGGGACCAGTGTAAGGAGAGGGAGCAGGGAGAGGCGAGGCAGGCGGTAACTGTGACTGTGGCTGGACAGGCGGAGGACACTCTACGGAGGGAGGAGGACAAGGAGGAGGAGCCTGCCCAAGAACCTGCTGAAGGAGCGGTACGAAGTACGGCCGCGGCCGCGCAGCGTCTCCAGAAGCAGAAGAGACTCCTCCAGCGTCCGGGTCCCCACATCATCAGCAGCAGCAGCAGCAGCAGCGCCACCGCTCGGGTCCTCAGCTCCAGCAGCAGCTCCACCAGGTGGGTCCGCAGCACCAGCAGCAGCACCACCCCTAGGGTCCGCAGCAGCAGCACGCAGAAGAGCACCCCCAGAGTCGGCAGCTACAACTCCGCTAGCGCCGCCAGCTCCAGAGTCCCCAGCTCCAGCAGCTCCAGTCGTAGTGCTCCCAGAACAACCAGTCCCGGCAGCTCCAGTACCCCCAGCTCCAGCCGAGCCACTAGGACGGCGAAAGCGCCGGACGTACCAGTCACGAAGCTGCTGTGGTGTGAGAGACTGCTCAGCACCCCGAACCGGAGCACCCCCAGACGCAGCAACCCGAGGCTCCGTAGGCTCAGTAGCAGCACCCCCAGGCTCAGTACCCGCAGGCGCAGCACCCCCAGACTCAGCACCCCCAGACTCCGCACACGCCGGCTCAGCACCCCCAGTCGCAGCACCCCCAGGCTCAGCACCCCCAGGCGCCGAACTCTCAGGCACAGTACCCTCAGCTCCAGCACCCGTAGTCCCAGCACCCCCAGGCCCAGCACCGCAGGCTCAGCACTCCCCGGCAGCACACACCACATGCAGCAGCACCTGAGTCACCTGTGACCTCGACAGGCTCAGCGACGGGAGGAGGGTCTACCTGAGAGACACCTGAAGGAGCAGGACCCTGAGGGGGAAGGGGGTCTACCGGAGGGGGACCAGGAGCAAGGAAAAGCGGCGGGGGAGGGAGGGGGGCAGTACGGTAGGGGAAGAGACGGTAAAAAGGGACCGACTCGTCAAAGGTGACGTCCTGAGAGGCGAAGACCCGGCGCGAGGTGGGGTGGTAAAACTGCCAGCCCGGCGCGTCAGGGACAAAGCCAAGGAAGACACAGGGAAGCGTGCGGGAGGAGAGCTTGTCCGCGGACGTATCGCGGACAAGGGCACGAGCACCCCACACCCGGAAGCGCGACGCATCGCCAACCTCCCCCGTCCAACGCAGTGTGGGCGAGGTCTCCGGCAAGGAGACACGGGGCCAGAGGTTGAGCTGATGCGCGGCGTACCGGACAGCAAACGGCCACAGAAAATGGGGAGCCGCCGCGTGGACCAAGGAGGTACGAGCGACCTCCATGACCAGGCCAATGCGGCGCTCAGCAACCCCATTCTGCTGTGGGGAGTCCGGAAGCGTGAAGGTCTGCTCGATGCCCTCCGCCTGACAGAAGGTCCTCAAGAGGTCGGAGGAAAACTCACCACCTCTGTCAGAGTGCAGACGCAGGACAGGAAGATCCGTCCGGAAACGGCGGCGGAGCTGGAGACGAACTGTGCGGATCCAAGGGATCAGAACAGCAGGGACCTCACCCTTGGTGCGCAAGGGGAAGACCGTGGTGTAACGCGAGTAGTCGTCGACAACCAGCAAAAAGTACCGCTCACCGCCCTGGCCACGAACGCGGGCTGGGCCCCACACGTCCAGGTGGAGGGTCTGCAGAGGAGCCTCTGTCGGGGGGAACGAGGAGGAGTGAGGAGCGGCGCGCTGCCGCCCCTCGACGCAAGGAAGGCAAGGCGGCGCAGGCGAGGAAGGGAGAGGAGGGAGGGACCTGGGAAGACCAGACACAAGGCGGCGACGGTGCATGCCACGGAGGCGTGGCAAGGAGGGGTGACCCAGGCGGTGGTGCCAGAGAAGAGTCTGGTGCGACAGGGAACGACACTCACAGGCGTGGGCCACCAGACCTGACGCGGACACCTGACCGACAGCAGCGACCTGAGGAGACGCAGTGGTCAGTGTGTAGAGACTCGACCCCGGCCGACGAGTAAACGTAGCCAGGTGACGGCCGGTCCTGGAGCACGTGCAGATCGCCACACGCTGTCCTCCAGGGGTAAAGGTGTCAACCCACTGATCCTGGAGGACAGCGTTGCTCACCAGGTTCGTCGAGAACGAGGGGAGGTGGAAACCCGTCAACGAGCCAGACGGAACGCCGAAAAGGGAGCACAGTGGTGGACTGGGCAAGGACTGGGCCCCCAGAGGGGTCAGCCAAGGAGACTGGGACCGGTGCAGGAAGCGGTGTGAGCTCAGTACTGTCTCGAAAGAAGCAGCGGGAAGCACCTGAGTCAAGGGTGAAGGTGTGACAGGTCTCAGCCGGTGCAGTACCTGAGAGAGCAGTCTCTGTGGGTGCTGTACCTGAGAGAGCAGACTCGCAAGCAGCAGGGACAGTGCTGGAGGGAGCAGGTACAGGGGGCACCATACCAGAGAGAGCAGACTCACTAGTACCTAGGGCAGCGGGCCCTATACCTGGGTCAGGCGGCACACACAAGTAACAGTCTCCCTCGGCACTAACAGTCAATGCATACATGGCAGCAATAATAGCATCATAGTCAAGAGCAAAGATATCAACACCAGCCCTCATCAGCTCAGCCCAGCGAGGGCGCTCAACATCCTCGCCCATCTCCTCACGCCAAGCGTCGTCAAGGCGGAAGAAGCAGCGGTACTGAGTGTGGAACTTTCCACACGTCTGCCCCTTGCGATCACCTGTGCGAATGACATAGGAACAGCGGCCACTGCCCCCCGACGTCCCACGCTGAGCAAGCCACTCACGAAGCTGCTGGGTCGTCTGGGGACGCTGCTGCTGCTGGGAGCTCTGGCCCGAGCCGGTGCCTCCACTCCGACCTCCACCGCCGCCACTACCTCCGCTCCGACCGCCACCACCGCCACCACCACCACCACCGCCACACCACCCCCGCCACCGCCGCACTTCCGCCGCTGCCACCCACCGCCACTGCTCCTGCCGCCGCCACCGCTCCCTCCAGCACCGCCTCCCCCCCCACCTCCCCCACCCCCTCCCCCCCCACCTCCCCCACCCCCTCCCCCCCCAGCGCCACCCCCGCCACCCTTGCCCCCCTTGCCCTTGCCGGTGCGGCGCCTCCCACCAGGAGCAGAAGCAGCGCCAGCAGACTCAGCACCAAGGAAGTCAACAGCAGCAGCAGTAGCATAGGAGGGAGCGAGGGGAGAGGGAGAGCACCCCTCAAAGATGGGGGTGCGAGGAGCGCCGCGAGCAGCACCTACAGCTACAATGCTCTTCTCGGCTGCTAGCAGCTTCTCCTCTAGGAGGGCGACAGTGAGCTCAGTGGGACAGCGAGCAAGGAAATAGTCGCGCACTGAGCTGAGGGTGTCAGGGAGACGGGTGACTATGAAGTGGAGTGCCCAGTACAGGGGAGGGGGGTTCTTAGCGCAGAACTCGGTGGGAAGGGCGGCACGCAGGCGAGCATCACTAGTGCGAAGGTGGGTGATAAGATCGGCGACTGTAGCAAAGGTGGACAGGTCAGGGAACAGGTAAGGCAGCATGAGACGGCTAAGCTCGGCTGTGGCAGGTGAGGAGTAGCGAGCAACGACAGCGGGTATAGGGCTTTAGCGGTTTTGCAGTCGCCAAAGTGCTCTAGCTCAGCTAACGGCAGGTGACTGCGAATAGCCAGGCGAGCTGCAGCGTCACGAGTCTGCCACTGTGAACGTACACTAAGCTCGGCTGTGGCAGCAGGAGCAGCGGCAGCACCAGACGCGTAGTCATAGAGGGAGATGTGGTCCGTGCTATTGCTCATAAGATACAACTGCAGGTCGTCGAGCCAGGAAGTGAACTGCACGGGACGGCCCTCAGCATCGAAGGAAAGAACGCGAATAGAGGCCATAGCTCAGGCGTGAGGGCACAGCAGAGCAGCGGCAGCAGCAGAGGGGACGCGCTAGAGCGAAGCTAGCAGCCACAGCAGGAGCAAGCGGCGGTGCACAGGCAGGGAGCAGCAGGCGAGGCGGGCGGCGCTGCAGGCGGGAAGTGCGGCGGGCGGGCTGCGAAGCGGGCAGCGGGGCGGGCGGGCGACGCGGCGAGCGGCAGCGCGGTGGGCGCTGCGAAGCGGGCAGCGGGCGGGCGGGCGACGCTGCAAGCGGGCAGCGGGCGGGCGGGCGACGCTGCAAGCGGGCAGCGAGGCGGGCGGGCGACGCTGCAAGCGGGCAGCGGGCGGGCGGGCGACGCTGCGAGCGGGCAGCGAGCGAGCGGGCGACGCTGCGAAGCGGGCAGCGGGCGAGCGACGCTGCGAGCGGGCAGCGAAGCGGGCGGGCCGCGAAGCGGGCAGCGAGCGGGCGGGCGGGCTGCGAAGCGGGCAGCGGGGCGAGCGGGCTGCGAAGCGGGCAGCGGGGCGAGCGGGCGACGCTGCGAGCAGGCAGCGCGGCGGGCGGGCGGCGAGCGGCAGCGGGCGGGCGGGCGACGCTGCGAGCAGGCGGCTCGGCGGGCGGGCGACGCTGCGAGGGGCGCGCGAGGGCGCTAACGAGGGGCGCTCGAGGGCGCTAGCGAGGGCGCGCGAGGGCGCTAACGAGGGGCGCGCGAGGGCGCTAACGAGGGCGCGCGAGGGCGCTAACGAGGGCGCGCGAGGGCGCTAACGAGGACGCACGAGGGCGCTACGAGGCTAGGGCACGGGGTAGCGTGGTAACCGCATGCGAGCGGTGGTGGGCCCTTAAAAGAAACGGTCGATAGGTCCTAGGGACCTCCTGCTCTGAATACCATGTCAACAGGACTAAGCAAGAATGTGTCATTGAATGGAAGAATTGGGTACAAGTAGCAAACCCTAGTTGGGGTTGTACCCCATACTGGCTACCCCACTACAGCCTACCAACATAACACAGTTTAACACTCGCAACCCTCCCACGCCATCGCTGGCTTGGCAATAGGACTAGACAAGCGCAGCCTTATGACCCGGCGGAAGAGAAACGCTCGAAACGAGCGCTCCCAGCCCCAAAACGTGGAAGGATCCGCACATGTGCAGGAAGTGCATCGGGCGCTCTTCATTCGCGAGCGCCGATGACCGATGATGCTCGCAACCCTCCCACGCCCTTGCTGGCTTGGCAATAGGACCAGACAAGCGCAGCCACGTGAGCCGCGAAAGAAAACGCTCGAAACGAGCGCTCCCACCCCCAAAACGCGGAAGGATCCGCACATGTGCAGGAAGTGCAGCAGGCGCTCTTCATTCGCGAGCGCCGATGACCGATGATGCTCGCAACCCTCCCACGCCCTTGCTGGCTTGGTAATAGGACCAGACAAGTGCAGCCACGTGAGCCGGCGGAAGAAAAACGCTCGAAACGAGCGCTCCCACCCCCAAAACGCGGAAGGATCCGCACATGTGCAGGATGTGCAGCGGGCGCTCTTCATTCGCGAGTGCCGATGACCGATGATGCTCGCAACCCTCCCACGCCCTTGCTGGCTTGGCAAGAGGACCAAACAAGCGCAGCCACGTGAGCCGTCGGAAGAAAAACGCTCGAAACGAGCGCTCCCACCCCCAAAACGCGGAAGGATCCGCACATGTGCAGGAAGTGCAGCGGGCACTCTTCATTCGCGAGCGCCGATGACCTATGATGCTCGCAACCCTCCCACGCCCTTGCTGGCTTGGTAATAGGACTAGACAAACGCAGCCACGTGACCCATCGGAAGAAAAACGCTCGAAACGAGCGCTCCCACCCCCAAAACGCGGAAGGATCCGCACATGTGCAAGAAGTGCAGCGGGCGCTCTTTATTCGCGAGCGCCGATGACCGATGATGCTCGCAACCCTCCCAGGCTTTTGCTGGCTTGGTAATAGGACCAGACAAGCGCAGCCACATGACCCGGCGGAAGAGAAGCGCTCAAACGAGCGCTCCCAACCCCAAAACGCGGATGGATCCGCACATGTGCAGGAAGTGCTGCGGGCGCTCTTCATTCGCAAGCGCCGATGGCCGATGGTGCTCGCAACCTACACGCCCTTGCTGGCTTGGTAATAGGACCAGACAAGCGCAGCCACATGACCCGGCGGAGGAGAAGCGCTCGAAACGAGCGCTCCCACCCCCAAAACGCGGAAGGATCGCACATGTGCAGAAAGTGCAGGTGACCGATGACCGATGACCGATGATGCTCGCAATTTCAGAATAACTAGCCAAGAATGAATGAACTAGCAGAAGTTTGGGTACAAATATGAAACCCTAGTTGGGGTTGTACCCCATAATGGCTACCCCACTACAGCCTACAAGCATACTACAGTTTAACACACCCCCATAGGCAAAGTGGGGGAGAACAAAGGGTCACAAGACCAGTCCAGCAAAGCAAAGCAAAGCAAAGCCCAGGGTGGATCACAACGTCACCACACTCCGAGCACAAGTAAAGGCCACAAGGCCAGTTCACATGCAGTGCTAGATATAGTACAAGACAAGCAACACAGTGATCAAAACCTAGCAAGCAAGCAACAAGATATATATAAAGTACAGTACAAAGAATGTCAAGCAGTGAGCAAGTGAGGAAACGTGGCCACAAGGCCACAAGGCCTAAAGAAGTACAGTGCCGCTGATGATCACTAGGCAGGAGCGCCTTGGTGAAGATATCAGCAGTGTTGGCCTTCGAGTCCACGTACACAAGCCGAAGCTGACCGCGCTGCTGAAGCTCTCGAGCAAGAAAGTAGCGAAGAGCAATGTGCTTCGTCCTGTGCTCCAGTCTGTGCTCCTGACACAAGGCAAGAGCCGCCTTGTTGTCACCGTACAGAACTGGAGGAGAACTAGGCCGCTCTCCCAAGTCAGTCAGCAGGTAGGTGAGCCAGCGTAACTCCTGTGCAGCCATGGCTGTGGCGTAGATCTCAGCCTCACAACTAGAGCCGAGAACAGAGGAAGAGCGGGTGGACCGCCACGAGACAGAACCAGAGCCAAGGCTGAAGGTGTAACCCTGTGACGACCGCTGCGTAGCCAGGTCGTCCACCCAAGAAGCGTCCGAGTGACCAGTGAGGACAACTCTGTCGCGTCCTCCAAGCACCAGCCCCATGCCTGATGTACTGCACAAGTAACGCAGCACCCTCTTAGCAGCCTCCCAGTGCTCTCGCCTGTGTCTCCCAGGCGCAACGTAACGAGCAAGGATGCTAAGAGGGTACGCGAGGTCAGGTCGCGTGCAAGTCATCAGGTACATGAGGCAGCCTACAAGCTCTGGGTACGGGCCACTCGGCTCTACGGACTCGTCCGAAGGTGGAGCTGAGAGCGAGTGGCTGGTAGCCAGAGGTGTGGCCTGTGGTGAGGAGAACTGGAAGCCGAAGCGCTGAAGGACCTGCTGCACCATGTGTGACTGAGTCAGGGTGATGGTGCGGCGAGCTCTGTCCCGGGTGATCTGCAAGCCAAGGTAGCTACGCAGTTCACCCAGGTCAGTGCAGGTGTGTCTCTTCTGCAGCTCCGACTTCACACGAGCGAGTGCCTCAGTGTCAGCAGTAGCAAAGACCAAGTCGTCGACGTACACTAGAATGTAGAACGGCGGCAGCGACGTGTCTGTGCGCAGGAACAGCGACGGGTCAGCAGTAGACGGCGCGAACCCAAGAGCCGCAAGTGTAGTCCTCAGTGTGTCGTGCCACTCTCGTGGCGCCTGGCGGAGACCGTAGACTGGCCGGCGGAGGCTCCACTGGGTACCAGGAGGAAACGACCCAGTAAAGCCAGGTGGGCGGCGCAGCCAGATCTCCTCGTGCAGGCTGCCCTGCAGGAACGCTGTGCTGAAGTCAAGAGAGTGAAGCTCGTAGTCACGCTGAGCAGCAACGTGCAGCAGAACCCGAAGAGTGGTCATCTTCGGGGTGGGGGAGAAGGTCTGGAAGAAGTCGACCCCCTGACGCTGACTGAAGCCTCTAGCAACGTAACGAGCCTTGAAGACAGGCGGAGAACCTGGCGGCCGCTTCACCCTGAAAATCCACATGCCATCGACGATGTTCGCCCCAGGAGGGGGAACCTCGTCGACGTAGGTGCCTGTGGACTTCCAGGATGCCATCTCTGCGTCCATGGCTGTCTGCCACTGAGAGGAGTAGGGACCCGAGATCGCCTCTGCGTAAGTGTGGCGGAGTGGGGATGTCTAGTGCATCCGGGTCTCCCTCAGGGGCAAGCAACCAGGCCACGAGATGAGGTACAGCAGCCGCAAGAGAGTCAAGGTCCTCCTGCCTGTCCTCAAGGACGTCCGTGCCAAGAGCACACTCACCCCCGACGGACGGAGGACAGACAGACGCAGACTCAGGCTCAGCAACAAGGCTAGCAGCGTAGTCTAGACGACAGGCAGCAGCAAAGTCAACCAACTCAGCGACCAGAGCAGACGCAGCCGAGGACTCAAAGGTAGGGTCAGTGACAACAGTAGCTAGGAGACGCGTGACTGTAGGGTGCTCAGCGCGATACCGGTCAGACTCAGGGTCCGGAACGGCAGGCAAAGAGGACGCAGGAGGAGACGGTAGAGGGACACGTCGAGGAGCAGTAGAGGGACGCAGAGTCATGTAGTGAGTGCCTGGGACAGGAGGAGGACGCTCACGACGGACACGACTACCAGCGCGAGCAGGACGAACAGGCGACGCAGGACGAGACTCAGGCTCACGACGCTCTGTAAGACCTCCTGTGGGACCAGTATAAGGAGAGGGAGCAGGGAGAGGCGAGGCAGGCGGTAACTGTGACTGCGGCTGGACAGGCGGAGGACACTCTACGGAGGGAGGAGGACAAGGAGGAGGAGCCTGCCCAAGAACCTGCTGAAGGAGCGGTACGAAGTACGGTCGCGGCCGCGCAGCGTCTCCAGAAGCAGAAGAGACTCCAGCGGCCGGGTCCTCAGCACCAGTAGGAGCTCCAACGTCCGGGTCCCCAGCACCAGCAGCAGCGCCACCGCTCAGGTCCTCAGCTCCAGCAGCAGCTCCACCAGGCGGGTCCGCAGCACCAGCAGCAGCGCCACCCCCAGAGTCGGCAGCTCCAACTCCGCTAGCACCGCCAGCTCCAGAGTCCCCAGCTCCAGCAGCTCCAGTCGCAGTGCTCCCAGAACAACCAGTCCCGGCAGCTCCAGTACCCCCAGTACGAGCACCCCCAGGACGAGCAGCCCCAGCACCCCCAACTCCAGCCGAGCCACTAGGACGGCGAAAGCGCCGGACGTACCAGTCACGAAGCTGCTGCGGTGTGAGAGACTGCTCAGCACCCCGAACCGGAGCACCCCCAGGCTCAGTACCCGCAGGCTCAGTACCCGCAGGCTCAGCACCCCCAGACTCAGTACCCCCAGACTCCGCACACGCAGGCTCAGCACCCCCAGTCGCAGCACCCCCAGGCTCAGCACCCCCAGGTGGCACCGAACTCTCAGGCACAGTACCCTCAGCTCCAGCACCCGCAGTCCCAGCACCCCCAGGCCCAGCACCCGCAGGCTCAGCACCCCCAGGCTCAGCACTCCCAGCAGTACCACCTGCAGCAGCACCTGAGTCACCTGTGACCTCGACAGGCTCAGCGACGGGAGGAGGGTCTACCTGAGAGACACCTGAAGGAGCAGGACCCTGAGGGGGAAGGGGGTCTACCGGAGGGGGACCAGGAGCAAGGAAAAGCGGCGGGGGAGGGAGGGGGGCAGTGCGGTAGGGGAAGAGACGGTAAAAAGGGACCGACTCGTCAAAGGTGACATCCTGAGAGGCGAAGACCCGGCGCGAGGTGGGGTGGTAAAACTGCCAGCCAGGCGCGTCAGGGACAAAGCCAAGGAAGACACAGGGAAGCGTGCGGGAGGAGAGCTTGTCCGCGGACGTATCGCGGACAAGGGCACGAGCACCCCACACCCGGAAGCGCGACGCATCGCCAACCTCCCCCGTCCAACGCAGTGTGGGCGAGGTCTCCGGCAAGGAGACACGGGGCCAGAGGTTGAGCTGATGCGCGGCGTACCGGACAGCAAACGGCCACAGAAAATGGGGAGCCGCCGCGTGGACCAAGGAGGTACGAGCGACCTCCATGACCAGGCCAATGCGGCGCTCAGCAACCCCATTCTGCTGTGGGGAGTCCGGAAGCGTGAAGGTCTGCTCGATGCCCTCCGCCTGACAGAAGGTCCTCAAGAGGTCGGAGGAAAACTCACCACCTCTGTCAGAGTGCAGACGCAGGACAGGAAGATCCGTCCGGAAACGGCGGCGGAGCTGGAGACGAACTGTGCGGATCCAAGGGATCAGAACAGCAGGGACCTCACCCTTGGTGCGCAAGGGGAAGACCGTGGTGTAACGCGAGTAGTCGTCGACAACCAGCAAAAAGTACCGCTCACCGCCCTGGCCACGAACGCGGGCTGGGCCCCACACGTCCAGGTGGAGGGTCTGCAGAGGAGCCTCTGTCAGGGGGAACGAGGAGGAGTGAGGAGCGGCGCGCTGCCGCCCCTCGACGCAAGGAAGGCAAGGCGGCGCAGGCGAGGAAGGGAGAGGAGGGAGGGACCTGGGAAGACCAGACACAAGGCGGCGACGGTGCATGCCACGGAGGCGTGGCAAGGAGGGGTGACCCAGGCGGTGGTGCCAGAGAAGAGTCTGGTGCGACAGGGAACGACACTCACAGGCGTGGGCCACCAGACCTGACGCGGACACCTGACCGACAGCAGCGACCTGAGGAGACGCAGTGGTCAGTGTGTAGAGACTCGACCCCGGCCGACGAGTAAACGTAGCCAGGTGACGGCCGGTCCTGGAGCACGTGCAGATCGCCACACGCTGTCCTCCAGGGGTAAAGGTGTCAACCCACTGATCCTGGATGACAGCGTTGCTCACCAGGTTCGTCGAGAACGAGGGGAGGTGGAAACCCGTCAACGAGCCAGACGGAACCGCCGGACAAGGGAGCACAGTGGTGGACTGGGCAAGGACTGGGCCCCCAGAGGGGTCAGCCAAGGAGACTGGGACCGGTGCAGGAAGCGGTGTGAGCTCAGTACTGTCTCGAAAGAAGCAGCGGGAAGCACCTGAGTCAAGGGTGAAGGTGTGACAGGTCTCAGCCGGTGCAGTACCTGAGAGAGCAGTCTCTGTGGGTGCTGTACCTGAGAGAGCAGACTCGCAAGCAGCAGGGACAGTGCTGGAGGGAGCAGGTACAGGGGGCACCATACCAGAGAGAGCAGACTCACTAGTACCTAGGGCAGCGGGCCCTATACCTGGGTCAGGCGGCACACACAAGTAACAGTCTCCCTCGGCACTAACAGTCAATGCATACATGGCAGCAATAATAGCATCATAGTCAAGAGCAAAGATATCAACACCAGCCCTCATCAGCTCAGCCCAGCGAGGGCGCTCAACATCCTCGCCCATCTCCTCACGCCAAGCGTCGTCAAGGCGGAAGAAGCAGCGGTACTGAGTGTGGAACTTTCCACACGTCTGCCCCTTGCGATCACCTGTGCGAATGACATAGGAACAGCGGCCACTGCCCCCCGACGTCCCACGCTGAGCAAGCCACTCACGAAGCTGCTGGGTCGTCTGGGGACGCTGCTGCTGCTGGGAGCTCTGGCCCGAGCCGGTGCCTCCACTCCGACCTCCACCGCCGCCACTACCTCCGCTCCGACCGCCACCACCGCCACCGCCACTACCGCCACCGCCGCCACTGCCGCCGCTGCCACCACCGCCACTGCTCCCGCCGCCGCCCCCGCCTCCGCCGCCGGCCCACACCCACCGGCACTCCCGCCACCGCTCCCTCCAGCACCGCCTCCCCCCCCCCCCCCCACCTCCCCCACCCCCTCCCCCCCCAGCGCCACCCCCGCCACCCTTGCCCCCCTTGCCCTTGCCGGTGCGGCGCCTCCCACCAGGAGCAGAAGCAGCGCCAGCAGACTCAGCACCAAGGAAGTCAACAGCAGCAGCAGTAGCATAGGAGGGAGCGAGGGGAGAGGGAGAGCACCCCTCAAAGATGGGGGTGCGAGGAGCGCCGCGAGCAGCACCTACAGCTACAATGCTCTTCTCGGCTGCTAGCAGCTTCTCCTCTAGGAGGGCGACAGTGAGCTCAGTGGGACAGCGAGCAAGGAAATAGTCGCGCACTGAGCTGAGGGTGTCAGGGAGACGGGTGACTATGAAGTGGAGTGCCCAGTACAGGGGAGGGGGGTTCTTAGCGCAGAACTCGGTGGGAAGGGCGGCACGCAGGCGAGCATCACTAGTGCGAAGGTGGGTGATAAGATCGGCGACTGTAGCAAAGGTGGACAGGTCAGGGAACAGGTAAGGCAGCATGAGACGGCTAAGCTCGGCTGTGGCAGGTGAGGAGTAGCGAGCAACGACAGCGTCGTATAGGGCTTTAGCGGTTTTGCAGTCGCCAAAGTGCTCTAGCTCAGCTAACGGCAGGTGACTGCGAATAGCCAGGCGAGCTGCAGCGTCACGAGTCTGCCACTGTGAACGTACACTAAGCTCGGCTGTGGCAGCAGGAGCAGCGGCAGCACCAGACGCGTAGTCATAGAGGGAGATGTGGTCCGTGCTATTGCTCATAAGATACAACTGCAGGTCGTCGAGCCAGGAAGTGAACTGCACGGGACGGCCCTCAGCATCGAAGGAAAGAACGCGAATAGAGGCCATAGCTCAGGCGTGAGGGCACAGCAGAGCAGCGGCAGCAGCAGAGGGGACGCGCTAGAGCGAAGCTAGCAGCCACAGCAGGAGCAAGCGGCGGTGCACAGGCAGGGAGCAGCAGGCGAGGCGGGCGGCGCTGCAGGCGGGAAGTGCGGCGGGCGGGCTGCGAAGCGGGCAGCGGGGCGGGCGGGCGACGCGGCGAGCGGGCAGCGCGGCGGGCGGCTGCGAAGCGGGCAGCGGGCGGGCGGGCGACGCTGCAAGCGGGCAGCGGGCGGGCGGGCGACGCTGCAAGCGGGCAGCGAGGCGGGAGGGCGACGGTGCGTGAAGCGGGCAGCGGGCGGGCGGGCGACGCTGCGAGCGGGCGACGCTGCGAGCGGGCAGCGAGCGAGCGGGCGACGCTGCGAAGCGGGCAGCGGGCGAGCGACGCTGCGAGCGGGCAGCGAAGCGGGCGGGCCGCGAAGCGGGCAGCGAGCGGGCGGCGAGCTGCGAAGCGAGCGGGCGAGCGGGCTGCGAAGCGGGCAGCGGGGCGAGCGGGCGACGCTGCGAGCAGGCAGCGCGGCGGGCGGGCGACGCTGCGAGCAGGCGGCTCGGCGGGCGGGCGACGCTAGCGAGGGCGCGCGAGGGCGCTAACGAGGGGCGCTCGAGGGCGCTAGCGAGGGCGCGCGAGGGCGCTAACGAGGGGCGCGCGAGGGCGCTAGTGAGGGCGCGCGAGGGCGCTAACGAGGGCGCGCGAGGGCGCTAACGAGGACGCACGAGGGCGCTACGAGGCTAGGGCACGGGGTAGCGTGGTAACCGCATGCGAGCGGTGGTGGGCCCTTAAAAGAAACGGTCGATAGGTCCTAGGGACCTCCTGCTCTGAATACCATGTCAACAGGACTAAGCAAGAATGTCTCATTCAATGGAAGAATTGGGTACAAGTAGCAAACCCTAGTTGGGGTTGTACCCCATACTGGCTACCCACTACAGCCTACCAACATAACACAGTTTAACACTCGCAACCCTCCCACGCCATCGCTGGCTTGGCAATAGGACTAGACAAGCGCAGCCTTATGACCCGGCGGAAGAGAAACGCTCGAAACGAGCGCTCTCAACCCAAAACGTGGAAGGATCCGCACATGTGCAGGAAGTGCATCGGGCGCTCTTCATTCGCGAGCGCCGATGACCGATGATGCTCGCAACCCTCCCACGCCCTTGCTGGCTTGGTAATAGGACCAGACAAGTGCAGCCACGTGAGCCGGCGGAAGAAAAACGCTCGAAACGAGCGCTCCCACCCCCAAAACGCGGAAGGATCCGCACATGTGCAGGATGTGCAGCGGGCACTCTTCATTCGCGAGCGCCGATGACCGATGATGCTTGCAACCCTCCCACGCCCTTGCTGGCTTGGCAAGAGGACCAAACAAGCGCAGCCACGTGAGCGGTCGGAAGAAAACGTTCGAAACGAGCGCTCCCACCCCCAAAACGCGGAAGGATCCGCACATGTGCAGGAAGTGCAGCGGGCACTCTTCATTCGCGAGCGCCGATGACCTATGATGCTCGCAACCCTCCCACGCCCTTGCTGGCTTGGTAATAGGACTAGACAAACGCAGCCACGTGACCCATCGGAAGAAAAACGCTCGAAACGAGCGATCCCACCCCCAAAACATGGAAGGATCCGCACATGTGCAAAAAGTGCAGCGGGCGCTCTTCATTCGCGAGCTCCGATGACCGATGATGCTCGCAACCCTCCCAGGCTTTTGCTGGCTTGGTAATAGGACCAGACAAGCGCAGCCACATGACCCGGCGGAAGAGAAACGCTCGAAACGAGCGCTCCCAACCCCAAAACGCGGATGGATCCGCACATGTGCAGGAAGTGCTGCGGGCGCTCTTCATTCGCAAGCGCCGATGACCGATGGTGCTCGCAACCCTCCCACGCCCTTGCTGGCTTGGTAATAGGACCAGACAAGCGCAGCCACATGACCCGGCGGAAGAGAAGCGCTCGAACGACCGCTCCCACCCCCAAAACGCGGAAGGATCCGCACATGTGCAGAAAGTGCAGCGGGCGCTCTTCATTCGCGAGCGCCGATGACCGATGATGCTCGCAATTTCAGAATAACTAGCCAAGAATGAATGAACTAGCAGAAGTTTGGGTACAAATATGAAACCCTAGTTGGGGTTGTACCCCATATTGGCTACCCCACTACAGCCTACAAGCATACTACAGTTTGACATACCCCCATAGGCAAAGTGGGGGAGAACAAAGGGTCACAAGACCAGTCCAGCAAAGCAAAGCAAAGCAAAGCCCAGGGTGGATCACAACGTCACCACACTCCGAGCACAAGTAAAGGCCACAAGGCCAGTTCACATGCAGTGCTAGATATAGTACAAGACAAGCAACACAGTGATCAAAACCTAGCAAGCAAGCAACAAGATATATATAAAGTACAGTACAAAGAATGTCAAGCAGTGAGCAAGTGAGGAAACGTGGCCACAAGGCCACAAGGCCTAAAGAAGTACAGTGCCGCTGATGATCACTAGGCAGGAGCGCCTTGGTGAAGATATCAGCAGTGTTGGCCTTCGAGTCCACGTACACAAGCCGAAGCTGACCGCGCTGCTGAAGCTCTCGAGCAAGAAAGTAGCGAAGAGCAATGTGCTTCGTCCTGTGCTCCAGTCTGTGCTCCTGACACAAGGCAAGGGCCGCCTTGTTGTCACCGTACAGAACTGGAGGAGAACTAGGCCGCTCTCCCAAGTCAGTCAGCAGGTAGGTGAGCCAGCGTAACTCCTGTGCAGCCATGGCTGTGGCGTAGATCTCAGCCTCACAACTAGAGCCGAGAACAGAGGAAGAGCGGGTGGACCGCCACGAGACAGAACCAGAGCCAAGGCTGAAGGTGTAACCCTGTGACGACCGCTGCGTAGCCAGGTCGTCCACCCAAGAAGCGTCCGAGTGACCAGTGAGGACAACTCTGTCGCGTCCTCCAAGCACCAGCCCCATGCCTGATGTACTGCACAAGTAACGCAGCACCCTCTTAGCCGCCTCCCAGTGCTCTCGCCTGTGTCTCCCAGGCGCAACGTAACGAGCAAGGATGCTAAGAGGGTACGCGAGGTCAGGTCGCGTGCAAGTCATCAGGTACATGAGGCAGCCTACAAGCTCTGGGTACGGGCCACTCGGCTCTACGGACTCGTCCGAAGGTGGAGCTGAGAGCGAGTGGCTGGTAGCCAGAGGTGTGGCCTGTGGTGAGGAGAACTGGAAGCCGAAGCGCTGAAGGACCTGCTGCACCATGTGTGACTGAGTCAGGGTGATGGTGCGGCGAGCTCTGTCCCGGGTGATCTGCAAGCCAAGGTAGCTACGCAGTTCACCCAGGTCAGTGCAGGTGTGTCTCTTCTGCAGCTCCGACTTCACACGAGCGAGTGCCTCAGTGTCAGCAGTAGCAAAGACCAAGTCGTCGACGTACACTAGAATGTAGAACGGCGGCAGCGACGTGTCTGTGCGCAGAAACAGCGACGGGTCAGCAGTAGACGGCGCGAACCCAAGAGCCGCAAGTGTAGTCCTCAGTGTGTCGTGCCACTCATGTGGCGCCTGGCGGAGACCGTAGACTGGCCGGCGGAGGCTCCACTGGGTACCAGGAGGAAACGACCCAGTAAAGCCAGGTGGGCGGCGCAGCCAGATCTCCTCGTGCAGGCTGCCCTGCAGGAACGCTGTGCTGAAGTCAAGAGAGTGAAGCTCGTAGTCACGCTGAGCAGCAACGTGCAGCAGAACCCGAAGAGTGGTCATCTTCGGGGTGGGGGAGAAGGTCTGGAAGAAGTCGACCCCCTGACGCTGACTGAAGCCTCTAGCAACGTAACGAGCCTTGAAGACAGGCGGAGAACCTGGCGGCCGCTTCACCCTGAAAATCCACATGCCATCGACGATGTTCGCCCCAGGAGGGGGAACCTCGTCGACGTAGGTGCCTGTGGACTTCCAGGATGCCATCTCTGCGTCCATGGCTGTCTGCCACTGAGAGGAGTAGGGACCCGAGATCGCCTCTGCGTAAGTGCGCGGAGTGGGGATGTCTAGTGCATCCGGGTCTCCCTCAGGGGCAAGCAACCAGGCCACGAGATGAGGTACAGCAGCCGCAAGAGAGTCAAGGTCCTCCTGCCTGTCCTCAAGGACGTCCGTGCCAAGAGCACACTCACCCCCGACGGACGGAGGACAGACAGACGCAGACTCAGGCTCAGCAACAAGGCTAGCAGCGTAGTCTAGACGACAGGCAGCAGCAAAGTCAACCAACTCAGAGCAGACGCAGCCGAGGACTCAAAGGTAGGGTCAGTGACAACAGTAGCGAGGAGACGCGTGACTGTAGGGTGCTCAGCGCGATACCGGTCAGACTCAGGGTCCGGAACGGCAGGCAAAGAGGACGCAGGAGGAGACGGTAGAGGGACACGCCGAGGAGCAGTAGAGGGACGCAGAGTCATGTAGTGAGTGCCTGGGACAGGAGGAGGACGCTCACGATGGACACGACTACCAGCGCGAGCAGGACGAACAGGCGACGCAGGACGAGACTCAGGCTCACGACGCTCTGTAAGACCTCCTGTGGGACCAGTATAAGGAGAGGGAGCAAGGAGAGGCGAGGCAGGCGGTAACTGTGACTGCGGCTGGACAGGCGGAGGACACTCTACGGAGGGAGGAGGACAAGGAGGAGGAGCCTGCCCAAGAACCTGCTGAAGGAGCGGTACGAAGTACGGTCGCGGCCGCGCAGCGTCTCCAGAAGCAGAAGAGACTCCAGCGGCCGGGTCCTCAGGACCAGTAGGAGCTCCAACGTCCGGGTCCCCAGCACCAGCAGCAGCACCACCGCTCAGGTCCTCAGCTCCAGCAGCAGCTCCACCAGGCGGGTCCGCAGCACCAGCAGCAGCGCCACCCCCAGAGTCGGCAGCTCCAACTCCGCTAGCACCGCCAGCGCCAGAGTCCCCAGCTCCAGCAGCTCCAGTCGCAGTGCTCCCAGAACAACCAGTCCCGGCAGCTCCAGTACCCCCAGTACGAGCACCCCCAGGACGAGCAGCCCCAGCACCCCCAACTCCAGCCGAGCCACTAGGACGGCGAAAGCGCCGGACGTACCAGTCACGAAGCTGCTGCGGTGTGAGAGACTGCTCAGCACCCCGAACCGGAGCACCCCCAGACGCAGTAACCCGAGGCTCCGTAGGCTCAGTAGCAGCACCCCCAGGCTCAGTACCCGCAGGCTCAGTACCCGCAGGCTCAGCACCCCCAGTCGCAGCACCCCCAGGCTCAGCACCCCCAGGCGGCAACTCCTCCAGGCACAGTACCCTCAGCTCCAGCACCCCGCAGTCCCTCCCGCACTCCCAGGCCTCGCACCCGCAGGCTCAGCACCCCCAGGCTCAGCACTCCCAGCAGCACCACCTGCAGCAGCACCTGAGTCACCTGTGACCTCGACAGGCTCAGCGACGGGAGGAGGGTCTACCTGAGAGACACCTGAAGGAGCAGGACCCTGAGGGGGAAGGGGGTCTACCGGAGGGGGACCAGGAGCAAGGAAAAGCGGCGGGGGAGGGAGGGGGGCAGTGCGGTAGGGGAAGAGACGGTAAAAAGGGACCGACTCGTCAAAGGTGACATCCTGAGAGGCGAAGACCCGGCGCGAGGTGGGGTGGTAAAACTGCCAGCCAGGCGCGTCAGGGACAAAGCCAAGGAAGACACAGGGAAGCGTGCGGGAGGAGAGCTTGTCCGCGGACGTATCGCGGACAAGGGCACGAGCACCCCACACCCGGAAGCGCGACGCATCGCCAACCTCCCCCGTCCAACGCAGTGTGGGCGAGGTCTCCGGCAAGGAGACACGGGGCCAGAGGTTGAGCTGATGCGCGGCGTACCGGACAGCAAACGGCCACAGAAAATGGGGAGCCGCCGCGTGGACCAAGGAGGTACGAGCGACCTCCATGACCAGGCCAATGCGGCGCTCAGCAACCCCATTCTGCTGTGGGGAGTCCGGAAGCGTGAAGGTCTGCTCGATGCCCTCCGCCTGACAGAAGGTCCTCAAGAGATCGGAGGAAAACTCACCACCTCTGTCAGAGTGCAGACGCAGGACAGGAAGATCCGTCCGGAAACGGCGGCGGAGCTGGAGACGAACTGTGCGGATCCAAGGGATCAGAACAGCAGGGACCTCACCCTTGGTGCGCAAAGGGAAGACCGTGGTGTAACGCGAGTAGTCGTCGACAACCAGCAAAAAGTACCGCTCACCGCCCTGACCACGAACGCGGGCTGGGCCCCACACGTCCAGGTGGAGGGTCTGCAGAGGAGCCTCTGTCGGGGGGAACGAGGAGGAGTGAGGAGCGGCGCGCTGCCGCCCCTCGACGCAAGGAAGGCAAGGCGGCGCAGGCGAGGCAGGGAGGGGAGGGAGGGACCTGGGAAGACCAGACACAAGGTGGCGACGGTGCATGCCACGAAGGCGTGGCAAGGAGGGGTGACCCAGGCGGTGGTGCCAGAGAAGAGTCTGGTGCGACAGGGAACGACACTCACAGGCGTGGGCTACCAGACCTGACGCAGACACCTGACCGACAGCAGCGACCTGAGGAGACGCAGTGGTCAGTGTGTAGAGACTCGACCCCGGCCGACGGGTAAACGTAGCCAGGTGACGGCCGGTCCTGGAGCACGTGCAGATCGCCACACGCTGTCCTCCAGGGGTAAAGGTGTCAACCCACTGATCCTGGAGGACAGCGTTGCTCACCAGGTTCGTCGAGAACGAGGGGAGGTGGAAACCCGACAACGAGCCAGACGGAACCGCCGGACAAGGGAGGACAGTGGTGGACTGGGCAAGGACTGGGCCCCCAGAGGGGTCAGCCAAGGAGACTGGGACCGGTGCAGGAAGCGGTGTGAGCTCAGTACTGTCACGAAAGAAGCAACGGGAAGCACCTGAGTCAAGGGTGAAGGTGTGACAGGCCTCAGCCGGTGCGGTACCTGAGAGAGCAGTCTCTGTGGGTGCTGTACCTGAGAGAGCAGACTCGAAAACAGCCGGGACAGCACTGGAGGGAGCAAGTACAGGGGGCACCATACCAGAGAGAGCAGACTCACTAGTACCCAGGGCAGCGGGCTCTATACCTGGGTCAGGCGGCACACACAAGTAACAGTCTCCCTCGGCACTAACAGTCAATGCATACATGGCAGCAATAATAGCATCATAGTCAAGAGCAAAGACATCAACACCAGCCCTCATGAGCTCAGCCCAGCGGGGGCGCTCAACATCCGCACCCATCTCCTCACGCCAAGCGTCGTCAAGGCGGGAGAAGCAGCGGTACGGGGTGTGGAACCTCCCACACGTCTGTCCCTTGCGGTCACCTGTGCGAATGACATAAGAACAGCGGCCACTGCCCCCCGACGTCCCACGCTGAGCAAGCCACTCACGAAGCTGCTGGGTCGTCTGGGGACGCTGCTGCTGCTGGGAGCTCTGGCCCGAGCCAGTGCCTCCACTCCGACCTCCGCCGCCACCACTACCACTCCACTGCGCCGACCCGCCACCGCCACCACCGCCACCACCGCCGCCGCCACCGCCGCCGCCGCCACTACTGCCACTGCTTCCTCCGCCGCCCCCGCCTCCACCACCGACCCCACTCCCACCAGCGCTCCCGCCACCGCTCCCTCCAGCACCGCCTCCCCCCCCACCTCCCCCACCTCCTCCCCCCCCAGCGCCACCACCACCACCACCCTTGCCCCCCTTGCCCTTGCCGGTGCGGCGCCTCCCACCAGGAGCAGAAGCAGCGCCAACAGACTCAGCACCAAGGAAGTCAACAGCAGCAGCAGCAGCGTAGGAGGGAGCGAGGGGAGAGGGAGAACACCCCTCAAAGATGGGGGTGCGAGGAGCGCCACGAGCAGCACCGACAGCTACAATGCTCTTTTCGGCCGCGAGCAGCTGCTCCTCTAGGAGGGTGACTGTGAGCTCAGTGGGACAGCGAGCAAGGAAGTGGTCTCGAACTGAGCTGAGGGTGTCAGGGAGACGGGTGACTATGAAGTGGAGTGTCCAGTACAGTGGAGGGGGGTTCTTAGCGCAGAACTCGGTGGGAAGGGCGGCACGCAGGCGAGCATCACTAGTGCGAAGGTGGGTGATAAGATCGGCGACTGTAGCAAAGGTGGACAGATCGGGGAACAGGTACGGCAGCATGAGGCGGCTAAGCTCGGCTGTGGCAGGCGAGGAGTAGCGAGCAACGACAGCATCGTACAGGGCCTTAGCGGATTTGCAGTCGCCAAAATGCTCGAGCTCAGCTAGCGGCAGGTGACTGCGAATGGCTAGGCGAGCAGCTGCGTCACGAGTCTGCCAGTGGGAACGAACACTAAGCTCGGCTGTGGCAGCAGGAGCAGCGGCAGCACCAGACGCGTAGTCATAGAGGGAGATGTGGTCCGTGCTATTGCTCATAAGGTACAACTGCAGGTCGTCGAGCCAGGAAGTGAACTGCACGGGACGGCCCTCAGCATCGAAGGAAAGAACGCGAATAGAGGCCATAGCTCAGGCGTGAGGGCACAGCAGAGCAGCGGCAGCAGCAGAGGGGACGCGCTAGAGCGAAGCTAGCAGCCACAGCAGGAGCAAGCGGCGAGGCGGGCGGGCGCTGCAGGCGGGATGCGCGGGCGGGCTGCAAGTGAGCGGGCGACGCTGCGAAGCGGGCAGCGGGCGAGCGGGCGAACACTGCGGAGGCAGTAGCGGCGGGGGGCGGCGCGGCGAGCGGGCAGCGAAGCGGGGACCGCGAAGCGGGCAGCGAGCGGGCGGGCGGGCTGCGAAGCGGGCAGCGGGGCGAGCGGGCTGCGAAGCGGGCGGGCCGCGAAGCGGGCAGCGAGCGGGCGGGCGGGCTGCGAAGCGGCGGGGCCGCGAAGCGGGCAGCGGCGAGCGGGCTGCGAGCGGGCGGGCCGCGAGCGGGCAGCGAGCGGGCGCCGGGCTGCGAAGCGGGCAGCGGGGCGAGCGGGCTGCGAAGCGGGCGGGCCGCGAAGCGGGCAGCGAGCGGGCGGGGCCGCGAAGCGGGCGGGCCGCGAAGCGGGCAGCGAGCGGGCGGGCGGGCTGCGAAGCGGGCAGCGGGACGAGCGGGCTGCGAGCGGGCGGCTCGGCGGGCGGGCGACACTGCAAGGGGCGCGCGAGGGCGCTAGTAAGGGGCGCGCGAGGGCGCTAGCAAGGGGCGCGCGAGGGCGCTAACGAGGGGCGCGCGAGGGCGCTAACGAGGGTGCGCGCGAGGGCGCTAACGAGGGGCGCGCGAGGGCGCTAACGAGGACGCACGAGGGCGCTACGAGGCTAGGGCACGGGGTAGCGTGGTAACCGCATGCGAGCGGTGGTGGGCCCTTAAAAAAAAAACGGTCGGTAGGTCCTAGGGACCTCCTGCTCTGATACCATTTCAGAATAACTAGCCAAGAATGAATGAACTAGCAGAAGTTTGGGTACAAATATGAAACCCTAGTTGGGGTTGTACCCCATATTGGCTACCCCACTACAGCCTACAAGCATACTACAGTTTAACACGCAACCCTCCGCGCTTGCTGGCTTGGTAATAGGTCCAGACAGCGCAGCCCACCACGTGAGCCGGCGAAGAAAAAAACGCTCGAAACAAGCGCTCCCAACCCAAAACACGGAAGGATCCGCACATTTGCAGGAAGTACAGCGAGCGCTCTTCATCGCGAGTGCCGATGGCTGATGATGCTCGCAACCCTCCCACGCCCTTGCTGGCTTGGTAATAGGACCAGACAAGCGCAGCCACGTGACCCGGCGGAAGAAAAACGCTCGAAACGAGCGCTCCCCAACCCAAAACGCGGAAGGATCCGCACATGTGCAGGAAGTGCAGCAGGCGCTCTTCATTCGCGAGCGCCGATGACCGATGATGCTCAAACCTCCCACGCCCTTGCTGGCTTGGTAATAGGACCAGACAAGCGCAGCCACGTGAGCCGGCGGAAGAAAAACGCTCGAAACGAGCGCTCCCAACCCCAAAACGCGGAAGGATCCGCACATGTGCAGGAAGTGCAGCGGGCACTCTTCATTCGCGAGCGCCGATGATCGATGATGCTCGCAACCCTCCCACGCCCTTCCTGGCTTGGCAATAGGACCAGACAAGCGCACCCACGTGAACTGTCGGAAGAAAAACGCTCGGAATGAGCGCCACCACACGGAAGGATCCGCACATGTGCAGGAAGTGTTGCGGGAGCTCTTCATTCGCGAGTGCCGATGACTGATGATGCTCACAACCCTCCCACGCCCTTGCTGGCTTGGTAATAGGACCAGACAAGCGCAACCAAAACGCTCGAAACGAGCGCTCCCACCCCCAAAACGCGGAAGGATCCGCACATGTGCAGGAAGTGCAGCGGGCGTTCTTCATTCGCGAGCGCGCGATGACTGATGATATGCTCGCAACCCTCCCACGCCCTTGCTGGCTTGGAAATAGGACCAGACAAGCGCAGCCACGTGAGCCGGAAGAAAACGCACGAAACGAGCACTTCAAGCCCCAAAATATAGAATGTTCTGCACATGTGCAGGAAGTGCAGCGGGCGCTCTTCATTCGCGAGCGCCAATGACCGATGATGCTTGCAACCCTCCCACGCCCTTGCTGGCTTGGTAATAGGACCAGACAGCGCAGCCACGTGAGGCGCGGAAAAAAACGCTCGAAACGAGCGCTCCCACCCCCAAAACGCGGAAGGATCCGCACATGTGCAGGAAGTGCAGCGGGCGCTCTTCATTCGCGAGCGCCGATGATCGATGATGCTCGCAACCCTCCCACGCCCTTCCTGGCTTGGCAATAGGACAAGACAAGCGCACCCACGTGAGCTATCGGAAGAAAAATGCTCGAAACGAGCGCTCGCGGAAGGATCCGCACATGTGCAGGAAGTGCTGCGGGCGCTCTTCATTCGCGAGTGCCGATGACTGATGATGCTCGCAACCCTCCCACGACCTTGCTGGCTTGGTAATAGGACCAGACAAGCGCAGCCACGTGAGCCGTCGGAAGAAAAACGCTCGAAACGAGCGCTCCCACCCCCAAAACGCGGAAGGATCCGCACATGTGCAGGAAGTGCAGCGGGCGTTCTTCATTCGCGAGCGCCGATGACCGATGATGTTCGCAACCCTCCCACGCCCTTGCTGGCTTGGTAATAGGACCAGACAAGCGCAGCCACGTGAGCCGGCGGAAGAAAAACGCTCGAAACGAGCGCTCTCCCACCCCCAAAACGCGGAAGAATCCGCACATGTGCAGGAAGTGCAGCAGGCGCTCTTCATTCGCGAGTGCCGATGGCTGGTGATGCTCGCAACC
This sequence comes from Closterium sp. Yama58-4, assembly GCA_947470075.1. NCBI lineage: Eukaryota > Viridiplantae > Streptophyta > Zygnematophyceae > Desmidiales > Closteriaceae > Closterium > Closterium sp. Yama58-4. Next base: position 443 of record CANIUD010000824.1, on the reverse strand, counting down.
CTCCCACGCCCTTGCTGGCTTGGTATGGACCAGACAAGCGCAGCTAAGTGAGCCGGGGAAGAAAACGCACGAAACGAGCACTTCAAGCCTCAAAATAGAATGTTCTGCACATGTGCAGGAAGTGCAGCGGGCGCTCTTCATTCGCGAGCGCCAATGACCGATGATGCTCGCAACCCTCCCACGCCCTTGCTGGCTTGGTAATAGGACCAGACAAGCGCAGCCACGTGAGGCGGCGGAAGAAAAACGCTCGAACGAGTGCTACCACCCCCAAAACGCGGAAGGATCCGCACGTGTGCAGGAAGTGCAGCGGGCGCTCTTCATTCGCGAGCGCCGATGACCGATGATACTCGCAACCCTCCCACGACCTTGCTGGCTTGGTAATAGGACCAGACGAGTGCAGCCACGTGACCTGGCGGAAGAAAAACGCTCGAAATGAGCGCTTC